>CAKAJE020001814.1:0-290696 GCA_916610135.2 Macropis europaea | reverse complement strand
ATAAGAATTCAGCGAAATTCTCTCACATTTGTTCAAATAACGTCGATCCTATTTCAGATAGGGTATTGGGCTAAGCGGCATCTCAAAGCGCATGAAATGGCGAGTAAAATGCACTATTAAACTTCTAGGATAAGGCAAACAGAGACCCGATTAGATCATTTTATATTTCGGTTAATATAAGAATTCAGCGTAATTCTATCACATTTGTTCAACTTACGTCGCTCCTATTTCAGATAGCGTACTGGGCTAGGCGGCATCTTAAAGCGCGTGGAATGGCGAGTAAAATGCACTACTAAACTTCTATGATAGGGCAATCAGAGACCCAATTAGATCATTTTATATTTTGTTCAATATAAGATTTCAGGGAAATTCTATCACATTTGTTTAATTTACGTCGCTCCTATTTCAGATAGCGTATGGGGCTACGCGGCATCTCAAAGCGCATGAAATGGTCAATAAAATGCACTGCTAAACTTCTAGGCTCGGGCGAACAGAGACCCGATTACATCATTTTAAATTATGGTTAATAAAAGAATTCAGCGAAATTCTATCACATTTGTTCAACTTACATCGCTCCTATTTCTGATAGCGTACTGGGCTAGGCGCCATCTTAAAGCGCGTGGAATGGCGAGTAAAATGCACTATTAAACTTCTAGGGTAAGGCAAACAGAGACCCGATTAGATCATTTTATATTACGGTTAATATAACAATTCAGCAAAATTCTATCACATTTGTTCAATTTACGTCGTTCCTATTTCAGATAGCATACTGGGCTAGGCGCATCTTAAAGAGCGTGGAATGGCGAGTAAAATGCACTATTAAACTTCTATGATAGGGCAATCAGAGACCCGATTAGATCATTTTATATTTTGGTTAATATAAGAATTCAGCGAAATTCTATCACATTTATTCAATTTACGTCGCTCCTATTTCAGATAGCTTATTGGGCTAAGCGGCATCTCAAAGCGCATGAAATGACGAGTGAAATGCACTATTAAACTTCTAGGGTAGGGCGAACAGAGACTCGATTAGATCAGTTTACATTAATGTTAATATGAGAATTCAGCGAAATTCTATCACATTTGTTCAATTTACGTCGCTCCCATTTCAGATAGCGTATTGGGCTACGCGGCATCTCAAAGCGCATGAAATGGCGAGTACAATGCACTATTAAACTTCTACGGTAAGGCAAACAGAGACCCGATTAGATCATTTTATATTACGGTTAATCTAAGAATTCAGCGTAATTGTATCACATTTGTTCAACTTACGTCGCTCCTATTTCAGATAGCGTACTGGGCTAGACGGCATCTTAAAGCGCGTGGAAGGGCGAGTAAAATGCTCTACTAAACTTCTATGATAGGGCAATCAGAGACCCGATTAGATCATTTTATATTTTGTTCAATATAAGATTTCGGGGAAATTCTATCACATTTGTTCAATTTACGTCGCTCTATTTCAGATAGCGTATTGGGCTAGACGGTATCTTAAAGCGCCTGGAAGGGCGAGTAAAATGCACTACTAAACTTCTATGATAGGGCAATCAGAGCCCCAATTAGATCATTTTATATTTTGTTCAATATAAGATTTCAGGGAAATTCTATCACATTTGTTCAATTTACGTCGCTCCTATTTCAGATAGCGTATTGGGCTAAGCGGCATCTCAAAGCGCATGAAATGGCGAATAAAATGCACCATTAAACTTCTAGGCTAGGGCGAGCGGAGACCCGATTAGATCATTTTACATTATGGTTAATAAAAGAATTCAGCGAAATTCTATCACATTTTTTCAATTTACATCGCTCCTATTTCAGATAACGTATTGGGCTAAGCTGCCTCTCACAGCGCATGAAATGACGAGTAAAATGCACTATTAAACTTCTATGGTAGGGCAAACAGAGACCCGATTAGATACTTTTATATTATAGTTAATTTGAGAATTCAGCGAAATTCTACCACATTTGTTCTATTTACGTCGCTCCTATTGCAGATAGCGTATTGGGCTAAGCGGCATCTCAAAGCGCATGAAATGGCGAGTAAAATGCACTATTAATCTTCTAGGGTAAGGCAAACAGAGACCCGATTGGATCATTTTATATTATGGTTAATATAAGAATTCAGCGTAATTCTATCACATTTGTTCAAATTACGTCGCTCCTATTTCAGATAGCGTACTGGGCTAGACGGCATCTTAAAGCGCGTGGAAGGGCGAGTAAAATGCACTATTAAACTTCTAGGATAAGCCAAACAGATACCCGATTAGATCATTTTATATTACGGTTAATATAAGAATGCAGCGTAATTCTATCACATTTGTTCAACTTACGTCGCTCCTATTTAAGATAGCGTATCGGGCTAAGCGGCATCTCAAAGCGCATGAAATGGCGAGTAAAATGCACTATTAAACTTCTAGGATAAGCCAAACAGAGACCCGATTAGATCATTTTATATTACGGTTAATATAAGAATGCAGCGTAATTCTATCACATTTGTTCAACTTACGTCGCTCCTATTTAAGATAGCGTATCGGGCTAAGCGGCATCTCAAAGCGCATGAAATGGCGAGTAAAATGCACTATTAAACTTCTACGGTAGGGCAAACAGAGACCCGATTAGATCATTTTATATTATGGTTAATTTAAGAATTCAGCAAAATTCTGTCACATTTGTTCAATTTACGTCGCTCCTATTTCAGATAGGGTACTGGGCTAGGCGGCATCTTAATGCGCGTGGAATGGCGAGTGAAATTCACTATTTAACATCGATGATAGGGCAATCAGAGACCCGATTAGATCATTTTATATTTGGGTTAATATAAGAATTCACGGAAATTCTATCACATTTGTTCAATTTACGTCGCTCCTATTTCAGATAGCGTATTGGGCTATGCGGCATCTCAATGCACATGCAATGGCGAGTAAAATGCACTATTAAACTTCTAGGGTAGGGCAAACAGAGACCCGATTAGATCATTTTATATTACGGTTAATATAAGATTTCAGGGAAATTCTATCACATTTGTTCAATTTACGTCGCTCCTATTTCAGATGGCGTATTGGACTAAGCGGCATCTCGAAGCGCACGAAATGGCGAGTATAATGCACTATTAAACTTCTAGGATAAGGCAAACAGAGACCCGATTAGATCATTTTATATTACGGTTAATATAAGAATGCAGCGTAATTCTATCACATTTGTTCAACTTACGTCGCTCCTATTTCAGAGAGCGTACTGGGCTAGGCGGCATCTCAAAGCGCATGAAATGGCGAGTAAAATGCACTATTAAACTTCTAGGGTAGGACAAACAGAGACCCGATTAGATCATTTTATATTATGGTTAATTTAAGAATTCAACGAAATTCTATCACACTTGTTCAATTTACGTCGTTCCTATTTCAGATAGCGTACTGGGCTAGGCGGCATCTTAAAGCGCGTGGAATGGCGAGTAAAATACCCTATGAAACTTCTATGATAGGGCAATAAGAGACCCGATTAGATGATTTTATATTTTGGTTAATATAAGGATTCAGCGAAATTCTATCACATTTATTCAATTTACGTCGCTCCTATTTCAGATAGCTTATTGGGCTAAGCGGCATCTCAAAGCGCATGAAATGACGAGTGAAATGCACTATTAAACTTCTAGGGTAGGGCGAACAGAGACTCGATTAGATCAGTTTACATTAATGTTAATATGAGAATTCAGCGAAATTCTATCACATTTGTTCAATTTACGTCGCTCCCATTTCAGATAGCGTATTGGGCTACGCGGCATCTCAAAGCGCATGAAATGGCGAGTACAATGCACTATTAAACTTCTACGGTAAGGCAAACAGAGACCCGATTAGATCATTTTATATTACGGTTAATCTAAGAATTCAGCGTAATTGTATCACATTTGTTCAACTTACGTCGCTCCTATTTCAGATAGCGTACTGGGCTAGACGGCATCTTAAAGCGCGTGCAAGGGCGAGTAAAATGCACTACTAAACTTCTATGATAGGGCAATCAGAGACCCGATTAGATCATTTTATATTTTGTTCAATATAAGATTTCGGGGAAATTCTATCACATTTGTTCAATTTACGTCGCTCTATTTCAGATAGCGTATTGGGCTAGACGGTATCTTAAAGCGCCTGGAAGGGCGAGTAAAATGCACTACTAAACTTCTATGATAGGGCAATCAGAGCCCCAATTAGATCATTTTATATTTTGTTCAATATAAGATTTCAGGGAAATTCTATCACATTTGTTCAATTTACGTCGCTCCTATTTCAGATAGCGTATTGGGCTAAGCGGCATCTCAAAGCGCATGAAATGGCGAATAAAATGCACCATTAAACTTCTAGGCTAGGGCGAGCGGAGACCCGATTAGATCATTTTACATTATGGTTAATAAAAGAATTCAGCGAAATTCTATCACATTTTTTCAATTTACATCGCTCCTATTTCAGATAACGTATTGGGCTAAGCTGCCTCTCACAGCGCATGAAATGACGAGTAAAATGCACTATTAAACTTCTATGGTAGGGCAAACAGAGACCCGATTAGATACTTTTATATTATAGTTAATTTGAGAATTCAGCGAAATTCTACCACATTTGTTCTATTTACGTCGCTCCTATTGCAGATAGCGTATTGGACTAAGCGGCATCTCAAAGCGCATGAAATGGCGAGTAAAATGCACTATTAATCTTCTAGGGTAAGGCAAACAGAGACCCGATTGGATCATTTTATATTATGGTTAATATAAGAATTCAGCGTAATTCTATCACATTTGTTCAAATTACGTCGCTCCTATTTCAGATAGCGTACTGGGCTAGACGGCATCTTAAAGCGCGTGGAAGGGCGAGTAAAATGCACTATTAAACTTCTAGGATAAGCCAAACAGATACCCGATTAGATCATTTTATATTACGGTTAATATAAGAATGCAGCGTAATTCTATCACATTTGTTCAACTTACGTCGCTCCTATTTCAGATAGCGTATTGGGCTAAGAGGCATCTCAAAGCGCATGAAATGGCGAGTGAAATGCACTATTAGACTTCTATGGTAGGGCGATCAGAGACCCGATTAGATCATTTTACATTAAGGTTAATATAAGAATTCACGGAAATTCTATCACATTTGTTCAATTTACGTCGCTCCTATTTCAGATGGCGTATTGGGCTAAGCGGCATCTCGAAGCGCACGAAATGGCGAGGATAATGCACTATTAAACTTCTAGGATAAGGCAAACAGAGACCCGATTAGATCATTTTATATTACGGTTAATATAAGAATGCAGCGTAATTCTATCACATTTGTTCAACTTACGTCGCTCCTATTTCAGATAGCGTACTGGGCTAGGCGGCATCTCAAAGCGCATGAAATGGCGAGTAAAATGCACTATTAAACTTCTAGGATAGGACAAACAGAGACCCGATTAGATCATTTTATATTATGGTTAATTTAAGAATTCAACGAAATTCTATCACACTTGTTCAATTTACGTCGTTCCTATTTCAGATAGCGTACTGGGCTAGGCGGCATCTCAAAGCGCATGAAATGGCGAATAAAATGCACTATTAAGGTTCTATGATAGGGCGAACAGAGACCCGATTAGATCATTTTACATTAAGGTTAACATAAGAATTCAGCGAAATTCTATCACATTTGTTCAATTTACGTCGCTCATATTTCAGATAGCGTATTGGGCTAAGCGGCACCTCAAAGCGCATGAAATGGCGAGTAAAATGCACTATTAAACTTCTAGGGTAGGGCAATCAGAGACCCGATTAGATCATTTTATATTTTGGTTAATATAAGAAATCAGCGAAATTCTATCACATTTGTTCAATTTACGTCGCTCCTATTTCAGATGGCGTACTGGGCTAGACGGCATCTTAAAGCGCGTGGAAGGGCGAGTAAAATGCACTATTGAACGTCGATGATAGGGCAATCAGAGACCCGATTAGAGCATTTTATATTTTGGTTAATATAAGAATTCAGCGAAATTCTATCACATTCGTTCAATATATGTCGCTCCTATTTCAGATAGCGTATTGGGCTATGCGGCATCTCAATGCACATGCAATGGCGAGTAAAATGCACTATTAAACTTCTAGGGTAGGGCAAACAGAGACCCGATTAGATCATTTTATATTACGGTTAATATAAGATTTCAGGGAAATTCTATCACATTTGTTCAATTTACGTCGCTCCTATTTCAGATGGCGTATTGGGCTAAGCGGCATCTCGAAGCGCACGAAATGGCGAGTATAATGCACTATTAAACTTCTAGGATAAGGCAAACAGAGACCCGATTAGATCATTTTATATTACGGTTAATATAAGAATGCAGCGTAATTCTATCACATTTGTTCAACTTGCGTCGCTCCTATTTCAGATAGCGTACTGGGCTAGGCGGCATCTTAAAGCGCGTGGAAGGGCGAGTAAAATGCACTATTAAACTTCTAGGATAAGCCAAACAGATACCCGATTAGATCATTTTATATTACGGTTAATATAAGAATGCAGCGTAATTCTATCACATTTGTTCAACTTACGTCGCTCCTATTTCAGATAGCGTATTGGGCTAAGAGGCATCTCAAAGCGCATGAAATGGCGAGTGAAATGCACTATTAGACTTCTATGGTAGGGCGATCAGAGACCCGATTAGATCATTTTACATTAAGGTTAATATAAGAATTCACGGAAATTCTATCACATTTGTTCAATTTACGTCGCTCCTATTTCAGATGGCGTATTGGGCTAAGCGGCATCTCGAAGCGCACGAAATGGCGAGGATAATGCACTATTAAACTTCTAGGATAAGGCAAACAGAGACCCGATTAGATCATTTTATATTACGGTTAATATAAGAATGCAGCGTAATTCTATCACATTTGTTCAACTTACGTCGCTCCTATTTCAGATAGCGTACTGGGCTAGGCGGCATCTCAAAGCGCATGAAATGGCGAGTAAAATGCACTATTAAACTTCTAGGGTAGGACAAACAGAGACCCGATTAGATCATTTTATATTATGGTTAATTTAAGAATTCAACGAAATTCTATCACACTTGTTCAATTTACGTCGTTCCTATTTCAGATAGCGTACTGGGCTAGGCGGCATCTCAAAGCGTATGAAATGGCGAATAAAATGCACTATTAAGGTTCTATGATAGGGCGAACAGAGACCCGATTAGATCATTTTACATTAAGGTTAACATAAGAATTCAGCGAAATTCTATCACATTTGTTCAATTTACGTCGCTCATATTTCAGATAGCGTATTGGGCTAAGCGGCACCTCAAAGCGCATGAAATGGCGAGTAAAATGCACTATTAAACTTCTAGGGTAGGGCAATCAGAGACCCGATTAGATCATTTTATATTTTGGTTAATATAAGAAATCAGCGAAATTCTATCACATTTGTTCAATTTACGTCGCTCCTATTTCAGATGGCGTACTGGGCTAGACGGCATCTTAAAGCGCGTGGAAGGGCGAGTAAAATGCACTATTGAACGTCGATGATAGGGCAATCAGAGACCCGATTAGAGCATTTTATATTTTGGTTAATATAAGAATTCAGCGAAATTCTATCACATTCGTTCAATATATGTCGCTCCTATTTCAGATAGCGTATTGGGCTATGCGGCATCTCAATGCACATGCAATGGCGAGTAAAATGCACTATTAAACTTCTAGGGTAGGGCAAACAGAGACCCGATTAGATCATTTTATATTACGGTTAATATAAGATTTCAGGGAAATTCTATCACATTTGTTCAATTTACGTCGCTCCTATTTCAGATGGCGTATTGGGCTAAGCGGCATCTCGAAGCGCACGAAATGGCGAGTATAATGCACTATTAAACTTCTAGGATAAGGCAAACAGAGACCCGATTAGATCATTTTATATTACGGTTAATATAAGAATGCAGCGTAATTCTATCACATTTGTTCAACTTGCGTCGCTCCTATTTCAGATAGCGTACTGGGCTAGGCGGCATCTCAAAGCGCATGAAATGGCGAGTAAAATACCCTATGAAACTTCTATGATAGGGCAATAAGAGACCCGATTAGATGATTTTATATTTTGGTTAATATAAGGATTCAGCGAAATTCTATCACATTTGTTCAATTTACGTCGCTCCTATTTCAGATAGCGTACTGGGCTAGGCGTCATCTTAAAGCGCGTGGAATGGCGAGTAAAATGCACTATTAAACTTCTAGGGTAGGGCGAACAGAGACTCGATTAGATCAGTTTACATTAATGTTAATATGAGAATTCAGCGAAATTCTATCACATTTGTTCAATTTACGTCGCTCCTATTTCAGATGGCGTATTGGGCTAAGCGGCATCTCGAAGCGCACGAAATGGCGAGTATAATGCACTATTAAACTTCTAGGATAAGGCAAACAGAGACCCGATTAGATCATTTTATATTACGGTTAATATAAGAATTCAGCGTAATTCTATCACATTTGTTCAACTTACGTCGCTCCTATTTCAGATAGCGTACTGGGCTAGGCGTCATCTTAAAGCGCGTGGAATGGCGAGTAAAATGCACTATTAAACTTCTAGGGTAGGGCGAACAGAGACTCGATTAGATCAGTTTACATTAATGTTAATATGAGAATTCAGCGAAATTCTATCACATTTGTTCAATTTACGTCGCTCCTATTTCAGATAGCTTATTGGGCTAAGCGGCATCTCAAAGCGCATGAAATGTCGAGTGAAATGCACTATTAAACTTCTAGGGTAGGGCGAACAGAGACTCGATTAGATCATTTTATATTATGGTTAATTTAAGAATTCAGCGAAATTCTATCACATTTGTTCAATTTACGTCGCTCCCATTTCAGATAGCGTATTGGGTTACGCGGCATCTCAAAGCGCATGAAATGGCGAGTACAATGCACTATTAAACTTCTAGGGTAAGGCAAACAGAGACCCGGTTAGATCATTTTATATTACGGTTAATATAAGAATTCAGCGTAATTCTATCACATTTGTTCAACTTACGTCGCTCCTATTTCAGATAGCGTACTGGGCTAGGCGGCATCTTAAAGCGCGTGGAATGGCGAGTAAAATGCTCTACTAAACTTCTATGATAGGGCAATCAGAGCCCCAATTAGATCATTTTATATTTTGTTCAATATAAGATTTCAGGGAAATTCTATCACATTTGTTCAATTTACGTCGCTCCTATTTCAGATAGCGTACTGGTCTAAGCGGCATCTCAAAGCGCATGAAATGGCGAATAAAATGCACCATTAAACTTCTAGGCTAGGGCGAACGGAGACCCGATTAGATCATTTTACATTATGGTCAATATATGAATTCAGCGAAATTCTATCACATTTGTTCAATTTACATCGCTCCTATTTCAGATAGCGTATTGGGCTAAGCGGCATCTCAAAGCGTATGAAATGGCGAATAAAATGCACTATTAAGGTTCTATGATAGGGCGAACAGAGACCCGATTAGATCATTTTACATTAAGGTTAACATAAGAATTCAGCGAAATTCTATCACATTTGTTCAATTTACGTCGCTCATATTTCAGATAGCGTATTGGGCTAAGCGGCACCTCAAAGCGCATGAAATGGCGAGTAAAATGCACTATTAAACTTCTAGGGTAGGGCAATCAGAGACCCGATTAGATCATTTTATATTTTGGTTAATATAAGAAATCAGCGAAATTCTATCACATTTGTTCAATTTACGTCGCTCCTATTTCAGATGGCGTACTGGGCTAGACGGCATCTTAAAGCGCGTGGAAGGGCGAGTAAAATGCAGTATTGAACTTCGATGATAGGGCAATCAGAGACCCGATTAGAGCATTTTATATTTTGGTTAATATAAGAATTCAGCGAAATTCTATCACATTCGTTCAATATATGTCGCTCCTATTTCAGATAGCGTATTGGGCTATGCGGCATCTCAATGCACATGCAATGGCGAGTAAAATGCACTATTAAACTTCTAGGGTAGGGCAAACAGAGACCCGATTAGATCATTTTATATTACGGTTAATATAAGATTTCAGGGAAATTCTATCACATTTGTTCAATTTACGTCGCTCCTATTTCAGATGGCGTATTGGGCTAAGCGGCATCTCGAAGCGCACGAAATGGCGAGTATAATGCACTATTAAACTTCTAGGATAAGGCAAACAGAGACCCGATTAGATCATTTTATATTACGGTTAATATAAGAATGCAGCGTAATTCTATCACATTTGTTCAACTTACGTCGCTCCTATTTCAGATAGCGTACTGGGCTAGGCGGCATCTCAAAGCGCATGAAATGGCGAGTAAAATACCCTATGAAACTTCTATGATAGGGCAATAAGAGACCCGATTAGATGATTTTATATTTTGGTTAATATAAGGATTCAGCGAAATTCTATCACATTTGTTCAATTTACGTCGCTCCTATTTCAGATAGCGTACTGGGCTAGGCGTCATCTTAAAGCGCGTGGAATGGCGAGTAAAATGCACTATTAAACTTCTAGGGTAGGGCGAACAGAGACTCGATTAGATCAGTTTACATTAATGTTAATATGAGAATTCAGCGAAATTCTATCACATTTGTTCAATTTACGTCGCTCCTATTTCAGATGGCGTATTGGGCTAAGCGGCATCTCGAAGCGCACGAAATGGCGAGTATAATGCACTATTAAACTTCTAGGATAAGGCAAACAGAGACCCGATTAGATCATTTTATATTACGGTTAATATAAGAATGCAGCGTAATTCTATCACATTTGTTCAACTTACGTCGCTCCTATTTCAGATAGCGTACTGGGCTAGGCGTCATCTTAAAGCGCGTGGAATGGCGAGTAAAATGCACTATTAAACTTCTAGGGTAGGGCGAACAGAGACTCGATTAGATCAGTTTACATTAATGTTAATATGAGAATTCAGCGAAATTCTATCACATTTGTTCAATTTACGTCGCTCCTATTTCAGATAGCTTATTGGGCTAAGCGGCATCTCAAAGCGCATGAAATGTCGAGTGAAATGCACTATTAAACTTCTAGGGTAGGGCGAACAGAGACTCGATTAGATCATTTTATATTATGGTTAATTTAAGAATTCAGCGAAATTCTATCACATTTGTTCAATTTACGTCGCTCCCATTTCAGATAGCGTATTGGGTTACGCGGCATCTCAAAGCGCATGAAATGGCGAGTACAATGCACTATTAAACTTCTAGGGTAAGGCAAACAGAGACCCGGTTAGATCATTTTATATTACGGTTAATATAAGAATTCAGCGTAATTCTATCACATTTGTTCAACTTACGTCGCTCCTATTTCAGATAGCGTACTGGGCTAGGCGGCATCTTAAAGCGCGTGGAATGGCGAGTAAAATGCTCTACTAAACTTCTATGATAGGGCAATCAGAGCCCCAATTAGATCATTTTATATTTTGTTCAATATAAGATTTCAGGGAAATTCTATCACATTTGTTCAATTTACGTCGCTCCTATTTCAGATAGCGTACTGGTCTAAGCGGCATCTCAAAGCGCATGAAATGGCGAATAAAATGCACCATTAAACTTCTAGGCTAGGGCGAACGGAGACCCGATTAGATCATTTTACATTATGGTCAATATATGAATTCAGCGAAATTCTATCACATTTGTTCAATTTACATCGCTCCTATTTCAGATAGCGTATTGGGCTAAGCGGCATCTCAAAGCGTATGAAATGGCGAATAAAATGCACTATTAAGGTTCTATGATAGGGCGAACAGAGACCCGATTAGATCATTTTACATTAAGGTTAACATAAGAATTCAGCGAAATTCTATCACATTTGTTCAATTTACGTCGCTCATATTTCAGATAGCGTATTGGGCTAAGCGGCACCTCAAAGCGCATGAAATGGCGAGTAAAATGCACTATTAAACTTCTAGGGTAGGGCAATCAGAGACCCGATTAGATCATTTTATATTTTGGTTAATATAAGAAATCAGCGAAATTCTATCACATTTGTTCAATTTACGTCGCTCCTATTTCAGATGGCGTACTGGGCTAGACGGCATCTTAAAGCGCGTGGAAGGGCGAGTAAAATGCACTATTGAACTTCGATGATAGGGCAATCAGAGACCCGATTAGAGCATTTTATATTTTGGTTAATATAAGAATTCAGCGAAATTCTATCACATTCGTTCAATATATGTCGCTCCTATTTCAGATAGCGTATTGGGCTATGCGGCATCTCAATGCACATGCAATGGCGAGTAAAATGCACTATTAAACTTCTAGGGTAGGGCAAACAGAGACCCGATTAGATCATTTTATATTACGGTTAATATAAGATTTCAGGGAAATTCTATCACGTTTGTTCAATTTACGTCGCTCCTATTTCAGATGGCGTATTGGGCTAAGCGGCATCTCGAAGCGCACGAAATGGCGAGTATAATGCACTATTAAACTTCTAGGATAAGGCAAACAGAGACCCGATTAGATCATTTTATATTACGGTTAATATAAGAATGCAGCGTAATTCTATCACATTTGTTCAACTTACGTCGCTCCTATTTCAGATAGCGTACTGGGCTAGGCGGCATCTCAAAGCGCATGAAATGGCGAGTAAAATGCACTATTAAACTTCTAGGGTAGGACAAACAGAGACCCGATTAGATCATTTTATATTATGGTTAATTTAAGAATTCAACGAAATTCTATCACACTTGTTCAATTTACGTCGTTCCTATTTCAGATAGCGTACTGGGCTAGGCGGCATCTTAAAGCGCGTGGAATGGCGAGTAAAATACCCTATGAAACTTCTATGATAGGGCAATAAGAGACCCGATTAGATGATTTTATATTTTGGTTAATATAAGGATTCAGCGAAATTCAATCACATTTGTTCAATTTACATCGCTCCTATTTCAGATAGCGTATTGGGCTAAGCGGCATCTCAAAGCGCATGAAATGTCGAATACAATGCACTATTAAACTTCTAGACTAGGGCAAACAGAGACCCGATTAGATCATTTTACATTAAGGTTAATATAAGAATTCAGGGAAATTCTATCACATTTGTTCAATTTACGTCGCTCCTATTTCAGATAGCGTATTGGGCTAAGCGGCATCTCAAAGCGCATTAAATGGCGAGCAAAATGCACTATCAAACATCTAGGGTATTGCAAACAGAGACACGATTAGATCATTTTATATTATGGTTAATTTAAGAATTCAACGAAATTCTATCACACTTGTTCAATTTACGTCGCTCGTATTTCAGATAGCGTATTGGGCTGAGAGGCATCTCAAAGCGTATGAAATGGCGAATAAAATGCACTATTAAGGTTCTATGATAGGGCGAACAGAGACCCGATTAGATCATTTTACATTAAGGTTAACATAAGAATTCAGCGAAATTCTATCACATTTGTTCAATTTACGTCGCTCCTATTTCAGATAGCGTACTGGGCTACGCGTCATCTTAAAGTGCGTGGAATGGCGAGTAAAATGCACTATTAAACTTCTAGGGTAGGGCGAACAGAGACTCGATTAGATCAGTTTACATTAATGTTAATATGAGAATTCAGCGAAATTCTATCACATTTGTTCAATTTACGTCGCTCCTATTTCAGATAGCTTATTGGGCTAAGCGGCATCTCAAAGCGCATGAAATGTCGAGTGAAATGCACTATTAAACTTCTAGGGTAGGGCGAACAGAGACTCGATTAGATCATTTTATATCATGGTTAATTTAAGAATTCAGCAAAATTCTATCACATTTGTTCAATTTACGTCGTTGCTATTTCAGATAGCGTACTGGGCTAGGCGGCATCTTAAAGCGCGTGGAACGGCGAGTAAAATGCACTATGAAACTACAATGATAGGGCAATAAGAGACCCGATTAAATCATTGTATATTTTGGTTAATATAAGGATTCAGCGAAATTCTATCACATTTGTCCAACTTACGCCGCTCCTGCTTGAGATACCGTACTGGACTAGGCGGCAACTTAAAGCGCGTGGAATGGCGAGTAAAATGCAGTACAAAACTTCTATGATAGGGCAATCGGAGTCCCGATTAGATCATTTTATATTTTGTTTAATATAAGATTTCAGGGAAATTCTATCACATTTGTTCAATTTACGTCGCTCCTATTTCAGATAGCGTACTGGGCTAAGCGGCATCTCAAAGCGCATGAAATGTCGAATACAATGCACTATTAAACTTCTAGGGTAGGGCGAACAGAGACCCGATTAGATCATTTTACATTAAGGTTAATATAAGAATTCAGGGAAATTCTATCACATTTGTTCAATTTACGTCGCTCCTATTTCAGATAGCGTATTGGGCTAAGCGGCATCTCAAAGCGCATTAAATGGCGAGCAAAATGCACTATCAAACATCTAGGGTATTGCAAACAGAGACACGATTAGATCATTTTATATTATGGTTAATTTAAGAATTCAACGAAATTCTATCACACTTGTTCAATTTACGTCGCTCGTATTTCAGATAGCGTATTGGGCTGAGAGGCATCTCAAAGCGCATGAAATGTCGAGTAAAATGCACTATTAAACTTCTAGGGTAGGGCGAACAGAGAACCGATTAGATCATTTTACATTAAGGTTAATATAAGAATTCAGGGAAATCCTATCACGTTTGTTCAATTTACGTCGCTCCTATTTCAGATAGCGTATTGTGCTAAGCGGCATCTCAATGCGCATGAAATGGCGTGCAAAATGCACTGTTAAACTTCTAGGGTAGGGCAAACAGAGACCCGATTAGATCATTTCATATTATGGTTTATTTAAGAATTCAGAAAAATTCTATCAAATTTGTTATAATTTACGTCGCTCCTATTTCAGATAGCTTATTGGGCTAAGCGGCATCTCAAAGCGCATGAAATGACGAGTGAAATGCACTACTAAACTTCTAGGATAGGGCTATCAGAGACCCGATTAGATCATTTTATATTTTGGTTAATATAAGAATTTCAGCGAAATTCTATCACATTTGTTCAATTTACGTCGCTCCTATTTCAGGTAGCGTATTGGGCTAAGCGGCATCTCAAAGCGCATGAAATGGCGAGTACAATGCACTATTAAACTTCTAGGGTAAGGCAAACAGAGACCCGGTTAGATCATTTTATATTACGGTTAATATAAGAATTCAGCGTAATTCTATCACATTTGTTCAACTTACGTCGCTCCTATTTCAGATAGCGTACTGGGCTAGGCGGCATCTTAAAGCGCGTGGAATGGCGAGTAAAATGCTCTACTAAACTTCTATGATAGGGCAATCAGAGCCCCAATTAGATCATTTTATATTTTGTTCAATATAAGATTCAGGGAAATTCTATCACATTTGTTCAATTTACGTCGCTCCTATTTCAGATAGCGTACTGGGCTAAGCGGCATCTCAAAGCGCATGAAATGGCGAATAAAATGCACCATTAAACTTCTAGGCTAGGGCGAACGGAGACCCGATTAGATCATTTTACATTATGGTCAATATATGAATTCAGCGAAATTCTATCACATTTGTTCAATTTACATCGCTCCTATTTCAGATAGCGTATTGGGCTAAGCGGCATCTCAAAGCGTATGAAATGGCGAATAAAATGCACTATTAAGGTTCTATGATAGGGCGAACAGAGACCCGATTAGATCATTTTACATTATGTTAACATAAGAATTCAGCGAAATTCTATCACATTTGTTCAATTTACGTCGCTCATATTTCAGATAGCGTATTGGGCTAAGCGGCACCTCAAAGCGCATGAAATGGCGAGTAAAATGCACTATTAAACTTCTAGGGTAGGGCAATCAGAGACCCGATTAGATCATTTTATATTTTGGTTAATATAAGAAATCAGCGAAATTCTATCACATTTGTTCAATTTACGTCGCTCCTATTTCAGATGGCGTACTGGGCTAGACGGCATCTTAAAGCGCGTGGAAGGGCGAGTAAAATGCACTATTGAACTTCGATGATAGGGCAATCAGAGACCCGATTAGAGCATTTTATATTTGGTTAATATAAGAATTCAGCGAAATTCTATCACATTCGTTCAATATATGTCGCTCCTATTTCAGATAGCGTATTGGGCTATGCGGCATCTCAATGCACATGCAATGGCGAGTAAAATGCACTATTAAACTTCTAGGGTAGGGCAAACAGAGACCCGATTAGATCATTTTATATTACGGTTAATATAAGATTTCAGGGAAATTCTATCACATTTGTTCAATTTACGTCGCTCCTATTTCAGATGGCGTATTGGGCTAAGCGGCATCTCGAGGCGCACGAAATGGCGAGTATAATGCACTATTAAACTTCTAGGATAAGGCAAACAGAGACCCGATTAGATCATTTTATATTACGGTTAATAAGAATGCAGCGTAATTCTATCACATTTGTTCAACTTACGTCGCTCCTATTTCAGATAGCGTACTGGGCTAGGCGGCATCTCAAAGCGCATGAAATGGCGAGTAAAATGCACTATTAAACTTCTAGGGTAGGACAAACAGAGACCCGATTAGATCATTTTATATTATGTATATTTAAGAATTCAACGAAATTCTATCACACTTGTTCAATTTACGTCGTTCCTATTTCAGATAGCGTACTGGGCTAGGCGGCATCTTAAAGCGCGTGGAATGGCGAGTAAAATACCCTATGAAACTTCTATGATAGGGCAATAAGAGACCCGATTAGATGATTTTATATTTTGGTTAATATAAGGATTCAGCGAAATTCTATCACATTTGTTCAATTTACGTCGCTCCTATTTCAGATAGCGTACTGGGCTAGGCGTCATCTTAAAGCGCGTGGAATGGCGAGTAAAATGCACTATTAAACTTCTAGGGTAGGGCGAACAGAGACTCGATTAGATCAGTTTACATTAATGTTAATATGAGAATTCAGCGAAATTCTATCACATTTGTTCAATTTACGTCGCTCCTATTTCAGATAGCTTATTGGGCTAAGCGGCATCTCAAAGCGCATGAAATGTCGAGTGAAATGCACTATTAAACTTCTAGGGTAGGGCGAACAGAGACTCGATTAGATCATTTTATATTATGGTTAATTTAAGAATTCAGCGAAATTCTATCACATTTGTTCAATTTACGTCGCTCCCATTTCAGATAGCGTATTGGGTTACGCGGCATCTCAAAGCGCATGAAATGGCGAGTACAATGCACTATTAAACTTCTAGGGTAAGGCAAACAGAGACCCGGTTAGATCATTTTATATTACGGTTAATATAAGAATTCAGCGTAATTCTATCACATTTGTTCAACTTACGTCGCTCCTATTTCAGATAGCGTACTGGGATAGGCGGCATCTTAAAGCGCGTGGAATGGCGAGTAAAATGCTCTACTAAACTTCTATGATAGGGCAATCAGAGCCCCAATTAGATCATTTTATATTTTGTTCAATATAAGATTTCAGGGAAATTCTATCACATTTGTTCAATTTACGTCGCTCCTATTTCAGATAGCGTATTGGGCTAAGCGGCATCTCAAACCGCATGAAATGGCGAATAAAATGCACCATTAAACTTCTAGGCTAGGGCGAACGGAGACCCGATTAGATCATTTTACATTATGGTCAATATATGAATTCAGCGAAATTCTATCACATTTGTTCAATTTACATCGCTCCTATTTCAGATAGCGTATTGGGCTAAGCGGCATCTCAAAGCGTATGAAATGGCGAATAAAATGCACTATTAAAGTTCTATGATAGGGCGAACAGAGACCCGATTAGATCATTTTACATTAAGGTTAACATAAGAATTCAGCGAAATTCTATCACATTTGTTCAATTTACGTCGCTCATATTTCAGATAGCGTATTGGGCTAAGCGGCACCTCAAAGCGCATGAAATGGCGAGTAAAATGCACTATTAAACTTCTAGGGTAGGGCAATCAGAGACCCGATTAGATCATTTTATATTTTGGTTAATATAAGAAATCAGCGAAATTCTTTCACATTTGTTCAATTTACGTCGCTCCTATTTCAGATGGCGTACTGGGCTAGACGGCATCTTAAAGCGCGTGGAAGGGCGAGTAAAATGCACTATTGAACTTCGATGATAGGGCAATCAGAGACCCGATTAGATCATTTTATATTTTGGTTAATATAAGGATTCAGCGAAATTCTATCGCTTTTGTTCAACTTACGTCGCTCCTATTTCAGATAGCGTACTGGGCTATGCGGCATCTCAAAGCGCATGAAATGGCGAGCAAAATCCACTATTAAACTTCTAGGGTATGGCAAACAGAGACCCGATTATATCAGTTTAGATTATGGTTAATAAAAGAATTAAGAGTAATTCTATCACATTTGTACAATTTACGTCACTCCTATTTCAGATAGCCTACTGGGCTAGCCGGCACCTTAAAGCGCGTGGAATAGCGAGTAAAATGCACTATTAGCCTTCTATGATAGGGCAATCAGAGACCCGATTAGATCATTTTATATTTTGGTTAATATAAGAATTCAGCGAAATCCTATCACGTTTGTTCAATTTACGTCGCTCCTATTCCAGATAGCGTATTGGGCTTGGCGGCATCTTAAAGCGCGTGGAATGGCGAGTAAAATGCACTATTAAACTTCTAGGGTAGGGCAATCAGAGACCCGATTAGATCATTTTATATTTTGGTTAATATAAGAATTCAGCGAAATTCTATCACATTTGTTCAACTTACGTCGCTCCTATTTCAGATAGCGTATTGGGCTAAGCGGCATCTCAAAGCGCATGAAATGGCGAGTGAAATGCACCATTAGACTTCTATGGTAAGGCGAACAGAGACCCGATTAGATCATTTTACATTAAGGTTAATATAAGAATTCACGGAAATTCTATTACATTTGTTCGATTTACGTCGCTCCTATTTCAGATAGCGTATTGGGCTATACGGCCTCTCAAAGCGGATGAAATGGCGAGTAAAATGCACTATTAAACTTCTAGGGTAAGGCAAACAGAGACCCGATTAGATCATATTACATTATGGTTATTAAAAGAATTAAGAGTAATTCTATCACATTTGTTCAATTTACGTCACTCCTATTTCAGATAGCCTACTGGGCTAGCCGGCATCTTAAAGCGCGTGGAATGGCGAGTAAAATGCACTACTAAACTTCTATGATAGGGCAATCAGAGACCCGATTAGATCATTTTATATTTTGTTTAATATAAGATTTCAGGGAAATTCTATCACATTTGTTCAATTTACGTCGCTCATATTTAAGATAGCGTATTGGGCTAAGCGGCATCTCAAAGCGCATGAAATGGCGAATAAAATGCACCATTAAACTTCTAGGCTAGGGCGAGCGGAGACCCGATTAGATCATTTTACATTATGGTTAATAAAAGAATTCAGCGAAATTCTATCACATTTGTTCAATTTACATCGCTCCTATTTCAGATAACGTATTGGGCTAAGCTGCCTCTCACAGCGCATGAAATGACGAGTAAAATGCACTATTAAACTTCTATGGTAGGGCAAACAGAGACCCGATTAGATACTTTTATATTATAGTTAATTTGAGAATTCAGTGAAATTCTACCACATTTGTACAATTTACGTCGCTCCTATTGCAGATAGCGTACTGGGCTAGGCTTCATCTTAAAGCGCGTGGAAGGGCGAGTAAAATGCACTATTAAACTTCTAGGATAAGCCAAACAGATACCCGATTAGATCATTTTATATTACGGTTAATATAAGAATGCAGCGTAATTCTATCACATTTGTTCAACTTACGTCGCTCCTATTTAAGATAGCGTATCGGGCTAAGTGGCATCTCAAAGCGCATGAAATGGCGAGTAAAATGCACTATTAAACTTCTAGGATAAGCCAAACAGAGACCCGATTAGATCATTTTATATTACGGTTAATATAAGAGTGCAGCGTAATTCTATCACATTTGTTCAACTTACGTCGCTCCTATTTAAGATAGCGTATCGGGCTAAGCGGCATCTCAAAGCGCATGAAATGGCGAGTAAAATGCACTATTAAACTTCTACGGTAGGGCAAACAGAGACCCGATTAGATCATTTTACATTATGGTTATTAAAAGAATTAAGAGTAATTCTATCACATTTGTTCAATTTACGTCACTCCTATTTCAGATAGCCTACTGGGCTAGCCGGCATCTTAAAGCGCGTGGAATGGCGAGTAAAATGCACTACTAAACTTCTATGATAGGGCAATCAGAGACCCGATTAGATCATTTTATATTTTGTTTAATATAAGATTTCAGGGAAATTCTATCACATTTGTTCAATTTACGTCGCTCATATTTAAGATAGCGTATTGGGCTAAGCGGCATCTCAAAGCGCATGAAATGGCGAATAAAATGCACCATTAAACTTCTAGGCTAGGGCGAGCGGAGACCCGATTAGATCATTTTACATTATGGTTAATAAAAGAATTCAGCGAAATTCTATCACATTTGTTCAATTTACATCGCTCCTATTTCAGATAACGTATTGGGCTAAGCTGCCTCTCACAGCGCATGAAATGACGAGTAAAATGCACTATTAAACTTCTATGGTAGGGCAAACAGAGACCCGATTAGATACTTTTATATTATAGTTAATTTGAGAATTCAGTGAAATTCTACCACATTTGTACAATTTACGTCGCTCCTATTGCAGATAGCGTACTGGGCTAGGCTTCATCTTAAAGCGCGTGGAAGGGCGAGTAAAATGCACTATTAAACTTCTAGGATAAGCCAAACAGATACCCGATTAGATCATTTTATATTACGGTTAATATAAGAATGCAGCGTAATTCTATCACATTTGTTCAACTTACGTCGCTCCTATTTAAGATAGCGTATCGGGCTAAGTGGCATCTCAAAGCGCATGAAATGGCGAGTAAAGTGCACTATTAAACTTCTAGGATAAGCCAAACAGAGACCCGATTAGATCATTTTATATTACGGTTAATATAAGAGTGCAGCGTAATTCTATCACATTTGTTCAACTTACGTCGCTCCTATTTAAGATAGCGTATCGGGCTAAGCGGCATCTCAAAGCGCATGAAATGGCGAGTAAAATGCACTATTAAACTTCTACGGTAGGGCAAACAGAGACCCGATTAGATCATTTTATATATGGTTAATTTAAGAATTCAGCAAAATTCTGTCACATTTGTTCAATTTACGTCGCTCCTATTTCAGATAGGGTACTGGGCTAGGCGGCATCTTAATGCGCGTGGAATGGCGAGTGAAATTCACTATTTAACATCGATGATAGGGCAATCAGAGACCCGATTAGATCATTTTATATTTGGGTTAATATAAGAATTCAGCGAAATTCTATCACATTTGTTCAATTTACGTCGCTCACGTTTCAGATAGCGTATTGGGCTAAGCGGCATCTCAAAGCGCATGAAATGGCGAGTAAAATGCACTATGAAACTTCTAGGGTAAGGCAAACAGAGACCCGATTAGATCATTTTACATTAAGGTTAATATAAGAATTCACGGAAATTCTATCACATTTGTTCAATTTACGTCGCTCCTATTTCAGATGGCGTATTGGGCTAAGCGGCATCTCGAAGCGCACGAAATGGCGAGTATAATGCACTATTAAACTTCTAGGATAGGGCAATAAGAGACCCGATTAGATCATTTTATATCATGGTTAATTTAAGAATTCAGCAAAATTCTATCACATTTGTTCAATTTACGTCGTTCCTATTTCAGATAGCGTACTGGGCTAGGCGGCATCTTAAGGCGCGTGGAATGGCGAGTAAAATGCAGTACTAAACTTCTATGATAGGGCAATCGGAGTCCCGATTAGATCATTTTATATTTTGTTTAATATAAGATTTCAGGGAAATTCTATCACATTTCTTCAATTTACGTCGCTCCTATTTCAGATAGCGTATTGGGCTAAGCGGCATCTCAAAGCGCATTAAATGGCGAGCAAAATGCACTATCAAACATCTAGGGTATTGCAAACAGAGACCCGATTAGATCATTTTATATTATGGTTAATTTAAGAATTCAACGAAATTCTATCACATTTGTTCAATTTATGTCGCTCCTATTTCAGATGGCGTATTGGGCTAAGCGGCATCTCAATGCGCATGAAATGGCGAGTAAAATGCACTATTAAACTTCTAGGATAAGGCAAACAGAGACCCGATTAGATCATTTTATATTACGGTTAATACAAGAATTCAGCGTAATTCTATCACATTTGTTCAACTACGTCGCTCCTATTTCAGACAGCATACTGGGCTAGGCGGCATCTTAAAGCGCGTGGAATGGCGAGTAAAATGCACTATTAAACTTCTATGATAGGGCTATCAGAGACCCGATTTGATCATTTTATATTATGGTTAATTTAAGAATTCAACGAAATTCTATCACACTTGTTCAATTTACGTCCTTCCTATTTCAGATAGCGTACTGGGCTAGGCGGCATCTTAAAGCGCGTGGAATGGCGAGTAAAATACCCTATGAAACTTCTATGATAGGGCAATAAGAGACCCGATTAGATCATTTTATATTTTGGTTAATATAAGGATTCAGCGAAATTCTATCACATTTGTTCAATTTACATCGCTCCTATTTCAGATAGGTTACAGGGCTAAGCGGCATCTTAAAGCGCATGAAATGACGAGAGAAATGCACTATCAAACTTCTAGGGTAGGGCGAACAGAGACCCGATTAGATCATTTTACATTAAGGTTAATATAAGAATTCAGCGAAATTCTATCACATTTGTTCAATTTACTTCGCTCCTATTTCAGATAGCGTACTGAGCTAGGCGTCATCTTAAAGCGCGTGGAATGGCGAGTAAAATGCACTATTAAACTTCTATGATAGGACAATCAGAGACCCGATTAGATCATTTTATATTTTGGTTAATATAAGGATTCAGCGAAATTCTATCACATTTGTTCAATTTACGTCGCTCCTATTTCAGATAGCGTATTGGGCTAAGCGGCATCTCAAAGCGCATGAAATGGCGAGTGAAATGCACTGTCAAACTTCTAGGATAATTCAAACAGAGACCCGGTTAGATCATTTTATATTACGGTTAATATAAGAAATCAGCGTAATTCTATCACATTTGTTCAACTTACGTCGCTCCTATTTCAGATAGCGTACTGGGATAGGCGGCATCTTAAAGCGCGTGGAATGGCGAGTAAAATGCTCTACTAAACTTCTATGATAGGGCAATCAGAGCCCCAATTAGATCATTTTATATTTTGTTCAATATAAGATTTCAGGGAAATTCTATCACATTTGTTCAATTTACGTCGCTCCTATTTCAGATAGCGTATTGGGCTAAGCGGCATCTCAAACCGCATGAAATGGCGAATAAAATGCACCATTAAACTTCTAGGCTAGGGCGAACGGAGACCCGATTAGATCATTTTACATTATGGTCAATATATGAATTCAGCGAAATTCTATCACATTTGTTCAATTTACATCGCTCCTATTTCAGATAGCGTATTGGGCTAAGCGGCATCTCAAAGCGTATGAAATGGCGAATAAAATGCACTATTAAAGTTCTATGATAGGGCGAACAGAGACCCGATTAGATCATTTTACATTAAGGTTAACATAAGAATTCAGCGAAATTCTATCACATTTGTTCAATTTACGTCGCTCATATTTCAGATAGCGTATTGGGCTAAGCGGCACCTCAAAGCGCATGAAATGGCGAGTAAAATGCACTATTAAACTTCTAGGGTAGGGCAATCAGAGACCCGATTAGATCATTTTATATTTTGGTTAATATAAGAATTCAGCGAAATTCTATCACATTTGTTCAACTTACGTCGCTCCTATTTCAGATAGCGCATTGGGCTAAGCGGCATCTCAAAGCGCATGAAATGGCGAGTGAAATGCACCATTAGACTTCTATGGTAAGGCGAACAGAGACCCGATTAGATCATTTTACATTAAGGTTAATATAAGAATTCACGGAAATTCTATTACATTTGTTCGATTTACGTCGCTCCTATTTCAGATAGCGTATTGGGCTATACGGCCTCTCAAAGCGGATGAAATGGCGAGTAAAATGCACTATTAAACTTCTAGGGTAAGGCAAACAGAGACCCGATTAGATCATATTACATTATGGTTATTAAAAGAATTAAGAGTAATTCTATCACATTTGTTCAATTTACGTCACTCCTATTTCAGATAGCCTACTGGGCTAGCCGGCATCTTAAAGCGCGTGGAATGGCGAGTAAAATGCACTACTAAACTTCTATGATAGGGCAATCAGAGACCCGATTATATCATTTTATATTTTGTTTAATATAAGATTTCAGGGAAATTCTATCACATTTGTTCAATTTACGTCGCTCATATTTAAGATAGCGTATTGGCCTAAGCGGCATCTCAAAGCGCATGAAATGGCGAGTAAAATGCACTATGAAACTTCTAGGGTAGGGCAAACAGAGACCCGATTAGATCATTTTATATTACCGTTAATTTAAGGATTCAACAAAATTCTATCACATTTGTTCAATTTACGTCGCTCCTATTTCAGATAGCGTACTGGGCTACGCGTCATCTTAAAGTGCGTGGAATGGCGAGTAAAATGCACTATTAAACTTCTAGGGTAGGGCGAACAGAGACTCGATTAGATCAGTTTACATTAATGTTAATATGAGAATTCAGCGAAATTCTATCACATTTGTTCAATTTACGTCGCTCCTATTTCAGATAGCTTATTGGGCTAAGCGGCATCTCAAAGCGCATGAAATGTCGAGTGAAATGCACTATTAAACTTCTAGGGTAGGGCGAACAGAGACTCGATTAGATCATTTTATATTATGGTTAATTTAAGAATTCAGCGAAATTCTATCACATTTGTTCAATTTACGTCGCTCCCATTTCAGATAGCGTATTGGGCTACGCGGCATCTCAAAGCGCATGAAATGGCGAGTACAATGCACTATTAAACTTCTAGGGTAAGGCAAACAGAGACCCGGTTAGATCATTTTATATTACGGTTAATATAAGAATTCAGCGTAATTCTATCACATTTGTTCAACTTACGTCGCACCTATTTCAGATAGCGTACTGGGCTAGGCGGCATCTTAAAGCGCGTGGAATGGCGAGTAAAATGCTCTACTAAACTTCTATGATAGCGCAATCAGAGCCCCAATTAGGTCATTTTATATTTTGTTCAATATAAGATTTCAGGGAAATTCTATCACATTTGTTCAATTTACGTCGTTCCTATTTCAGATAGCGTACTGGGCTAGGCGGCATCTCAAAGCGCATGAAATGGCGAGTGAAATGCACTATTCAACTTCTAGGGTAGGGCGAACAGAGACCCGATTAGATCATTTTACATTAAGGTTAATATAATAATTCAGGGAAATTCTATCACATTTGTTCAATTTACGTCGCTCCTATTTCAGATAGCGTATTGGGCTAAGCGGCATCTCAAAGCGCATGAAATGGCGAGCAAAATCCACTATTAAACTTCTAGGGAATGGCAAACAGAGACCCGATTAGATCATTTTATATCATGGTTAATTTAAGAATTCAGCAAAATTCTATCACATTTGTTCAATTTACGTCGTTGCTATTTCAGATAGCGTACTGGGCTAGGCGGCATCTTAAAGCGCGTGGAACGGCGAGTAAAATGCACTATGAAACTACAATGATAGGGCAATAAGAGACCCGATTAAATCATTTTATATTTTGGTTAATATAAGGATTCAGCGAAATTCTATCACATTTGTCCAACTTACGCCGCTCCTGCTTGAGATACCGTACTGGACTAGGCGGCAACTTAAAGCGCGTGGAATGGCGAGTAAAATGCAGTACAAAACTTCTATGATAGGGCAATCGGAGTCCCGATTAGATCATTTTATATTTTGTTTAATATAAGATTTCAGGGAAATTCTATCACATTTGTTCAATTTACGTCGCTCCTATTTCAGATAGCGTACTGGGCTAAGCGGCATCTCAAGGCGCATGAAATGTCGAATACAATGCACTATTAAACTTCTAGACTAGGGCAAACAGAGACCCGATTAGATCATTTTACATTAAGGTTAATATAACAATTCAGGGAAATTCTATCACATTTGTTCAATTTACGTCGCTCCTATTTCAGATAGCGTATTGGGCTAAGCGGCATCTCAAAGCGCATTAAATGGCGAGCAAAATGCACTATCAAACATCTAGGGTATTGCAAACAGAGACACGATTAGATTATTTTATATTATGGTTAATTTAAGAATTCAACGAAATTCTATCACACTTGTTCAATTTACGTCGCTCGTATTTCAGATAGCGTATTGGGCTGAGAGGCATCTCAAAGCGCATGAAATGTCGAGTAAAATGCACTATTAAACTTCTAGGGTAGGGCGAACAGAGAACCGATTAGATCATTTTACATTAAGGTTAATATAAGAATTCAGGGAAATCCTATCACGTTTGTTCAATTTACGTCGCTCCTATTTCAGATAGCGTATTGTGCTAAGCGGCATCTCAAAGCGCATGAAATGGCGTGCAAAATGCACTGTTAAACTTCTAGGGTAGGGCAAACAGAGACCCGATTAGATCATTTCATATTATGGTTTATTTAAGAATTCAGAAAAATTCTATCAAATTTGTTATAATTTACGTCGCTCCTATTTCAGATAGCTTATTGGACTAAGCGGCATCTCAAAGCGCATGAAATGACGAGTGAAATGCACTACTAAACTTCTAGGATAGGGCTATCAGAGACCCGATTAGATCATTTTATATTTTGGTTAATATAAGAATTCAGCGAAATTCTATCACATTTGTTCAATTTACGTCGCTCCTATTTCAGGTAGCGTATTGGGCTAAGCGGCATCTCAAAGCGCATGAAATGGCGAATAAAATGCACTATTAATCTTCTCGGCTAGGGCGAACAGAAACCCGATTAGATCATTTTATATTATGGTTAATTTAAGAATTCAGGGAAATTCTATCAAATTTGTTCAATTTACGTCGCTCCTATTTCAGATAGCGTACTGAGCTAGGCGGCATCTTAAAGCGCGTGGAATGGCGAGTGAAATTCACTATTTAACTTCGATGATAGGGCAATCAGGGACCCGATTAGATCATTTTATATTTGGGTTAATATAAGAATTCAGGGAAATTCTATCACATTTGTTCAATTTACGTCGCTCCTATTTCAGATAGCGTATTTGGATAAGCGGCATCTCAAAGCGCATGAAATGGCGAGTAAAATGCAATACTAAACTTCTAGGATAATTCAAACAGAGACCCGGTTAGATCATTTTATATTACGGTTAATATAAGAATTCAGCGTAATTCTATCACATTTGTTCAACTTACGTCGCTCCTACTTCAGATAGCGTACTGGGCTAGGCGTCATCTTAAAGCGCGTGGAATGGCGAGTAAAATGCACTATTAAACTTCTAGGGTAGGGCGAACAGAGACTCGATTAGATCAGTTTACATTAATGTTAATATGAGAATTCAGCGAAATTCTATCACATTTGTTCAATTTACGTCGCTCCTATTTCAGATAGCTTATTGGGCTAAGCGGCATCTCAAAGCGCATGAAATGTCGAGTGAAATGCACTATTAAACTTCTAGGGTAGGGCGAACAGAGACCCGATTAGATCATTTTACATTAAGGTTAATATAAGAATTCAGCGAAATTCTATCACATTTGTTCAATTTACGTCGCTCCTATTTCAGATAGCGTACTGGGCTAGGCGTCATCTTAAAGCGCGTGGAATGGCGAGTAAAATGCACTATTAAACTTCTATGATAGGGCAATCAGAGACCCGATTATATCATTTTATATTATGGTTAATTTAAGAATTCAACGAAATTCTATCACACTTGTTCAATTTACGTCGTTCCTATTTCAGATAGCGTACTGGGCTAGGCGGCATCTTAAAGCGCGTGGAATGGCGAGTAAAATACCCTATGAAACTTCTATGATAGGGCAATAAGAGACCCGATTAGATGATTTTATATTTTGGTTAATATAAGGATTCAGCGAAATTCTATCACATTTGTTCAATTTACGTCGCTCCTATTTCAGATAGCGTACTGGGCTACGCGTCATCTTAAAGTGCGTGGAATGGCGAGTAAAATGCACTATTAAACTTCTAGGGTAGGGCGAACAGAGACTCGATTAGATCAGTTTACATTAATGTTAATATGAGAATTCAGCGAAATTCTATCACATTTGTTCAATTTACGTCGCTCCTATTTCAGATAGCTTATTGGGCTAAGCGGCATCTCAAAGCGCATGAAATGTCGAGTGAAATGCACTATTAAACTTCTAGGGTAGGGCGAACAGAGACTCGATTAGATCATTTTATATTATGGTTAATTTAAGAATTCAGCGAAATTCTATCACATTTGTTCAATTTACGTCGCTCCCATTTCAGATAGCGTATTGGGCTACGCGGCATCTCAAAGCGCATGAAATGGCGAGTACAATGCACTATTAAACTTCTAGGGTAAGGCAAACAGAGACCCGGTTAGATCATTTTATATTACGGTTAATATAAGAATTCAGCGTAATTCTATCACATTTGTTCAACTTACGTCGCACCTATTTCAGATAGCGTACTGGGCTAGGCGGCATCTTAAAGCGCGTGGAATGGCGAGTAAAATGCTCTACTAAACTTCTATGATAGGGCAATCAGAGCCCCAATTAGGTCATTTTATATTTTGTTCAATATAAGATTTCAGGGAAATTCTATCACATTTGTTCAATTTACGTCGTTCCTATTTCAGATAGCGTACTGGGCTAGGCGGCATCTCAAAGCGCATGAAATGGCGAGTGAAATGCACTATTCAACTTCTAGGGCAGGGCGAACAGAGACCCGATTAGATCATTTTACATTAAGGTTAATATAATAATTCAGGGAAATTCTATCACATTTGTTCAATTTACGTCGCTCCTATTTCAGATAGCGTATTGGGCTAAGCGGCATCTCAAAGCGCATGAAATGGCGAGCAAAATCCACTATTAAACTTCTAGGGAATGGCAAACAGAGACCCGATTAGATCATTTTATATCATGGTTAATTTAAGAATTCAGCAAAATTCTATCACATTTGTTCAATTTACGTCGTTGCTATTTCAGATAGCGTACTGGGCTAGGCGGCATCTTAAAGCGCGTGGAACGGCGAGTAAAATGCACTATGAAACTACAATGATAGGGCAATAAGAGACCCGATTAAATCATTTTATATTTTGGTTAATATAAGGATTCAGCGAAATTCTATCACATTTGTCCAACTTACGCCGCTCCTGCTTGAGATACCGTACTGGACTAGGCGGCAACTTAAAGCGCGTGGAATGGCGAGTAAAATGCAGTACAAAACTTCTATGATAGGGCAATCGGAGTCCCGATTAGATCATTTTATATTTTGTTTAATATAAGATTTCAGGGAAATTCTATCACATTTGTTCAATTTACGTCGCTCCTATTTCAGATAGCGTACTGGGCTAAGCGGCATCTCAAAGCGCATGAAATGTCGAATACAATGCACTATTAAACTTCTAGACTAGGGCAAACAGAGACCCGATTAGATCATTTTACATTAAGGTTAATATAAGAATTCAGGGAAATTCTATCACATTTGTTCAATTTACGTCGCTCCTATTTCAGATAGCGTACTGAGCTAGGCGGCATCTTAAAGCGCGTGGAATGGCGAGTGAAATTCACTATTTAACTTCGATGATAGGGCAATCAGGGACCCGATTAGATCATTTTATATTTGGGTTAATATAAGAATTCAGGGAAATTCTATCACATTTGTTCAATTTACGTCGCTCCTATTTCAGATAGCGTATTTGGATAAGCGGCATCTCAAAGCGCATGAAATGGCGAGTAAAATGCAATACTAAACTTCTAGGATAATTCAAACAGAGACCCGGTTAGATCATTTTATATTACGGTTAATATAAGAATTCAGCGTAATTCTATCACATTTGTTCAACTTACGTCGCTCCTACTTCAGATAGCGTACTGGGCTAGGCGTCATCTTAAAGCGCGTGGAATGGCGAGTAAAATGCACTATTAAACTTCTAGGGTAGGGCGAACAGAGACTCGATTAGATCAGTTTACATTAATGTTAATATGAGAATTCAGCGAAATTCTATCACATTTGTTCAATTTACGTCGCTCCTATTTCAGATAGCTTATTGGGCTAAGCGGCATCTCAAAGCGCATGAAATGTCGAGTGAAATGCACTATTAAACTTCTAGGGTAGGGCGAACAGAGACCCGATTAGATCATTTTACATTAAGGTTAATATAAGAATTCAGCGAAATTCTATAACATTTGTTCAATTTACGTCGCTCCTATTTCAGATAGCGTACTGGGCTAGGCGTCATCTTAAAGCGCGTGGAATGGCGAGTAAAATGCACTATTAAACTTCTATGATAGGGCAATCAGAGACCCGATTATATCATTTTATATTATGGTTAATTTAAGAATTCAACGAAATTCTATCACACTTGTTCAATTTACGTCGTTCCTATTTCAGATAGCGTACTGGGCTAGGCGGCATCTTAAAGCGCGTGGAATGGCGAGTAAAATACCCTATGAAACTTCTATGATAGGGCAATAAGAGACCCGATTAGATGATTTTATATTTTGGTTAATATAAGGATTCAGCGAAATTCTATCACATTTGTTCAATTTACGTCGCTCCTACTTCAGATAGCGTACTGGGCTAGGCGTCATCTTAAAGCGCGTGGAATGGCGAGTAAAATGCACTATTAAACTTCTAGGGTAGGGCGAACAGAGACTCGATTAGATCAGTTTACATTAATGTTAATATGAGAATTCAGCGAAATTCTATCACATTTGTTCAATTTACGTCGCTCCTATTTCAGATAGCTTATTGGGCTAAGCGGCATCTCAAAGCGCATGAAATGTCGAGTGAAATGCACTATTAAACTTCTAGGGTAGGGCGAACAGAGACTCGATTAGATCATTTTATATTATGGTTAATTTAAGAATTCAGCGAAATTCTATCACATTTGTTCAATTTACGTCGCTCCCATTTCAGATAGCGTATTGGGCTACGCGGCATCTCAAAGCGCATGAAATGGCGAGTACAATGCACTATTAAACTTCTAGGGTAAGGCAAACAGAGACCCGGTTAGATCATTTTATATTACGGTTAATATAAGAATTCAGCGTAATTCTATCACATTTGTTCAACTTACGTCGCACCTATTTCAGATAGCGTACTGGGCTAGGCGGCATCTTAAAGCGCGTGGAATGGCGAGTAAAATGCTCTACTAAACTTCTATGATAGGGCAATCAGAGCCCCAATTAGGTCATTTTATATTTTGTTCAATATAAGATTTCAGGGAAATTCTATCACATTTGTTCAATTTACGTCGTTCCTATTTCAGATAGCGTACTGGGCTAGGCGGCATCTCAAAGCGCATGAAATGGCGAGTGAAATGCACTATTCAACTTCTAGGGCAGGGCGAACAGAGACCCGATTAGATCATTTTACATTAAGGTTAATATAATAATTCAGGGAAATTCTATCACATTTGTTCAATTTACGTCGCTCCTATTTCAGATAGCGTATTGGGCTAAGCGGCATCTCAAAGCGCATGAAATGGCGAGCAAAATCCACTATTAAACTTCTAGGGAATGGCAAACAGAGACCCGATTAGATCATTTTATATCATGGTTAATTTAAGAATTCAGCAAAATTCTATCACATTTGTTCAATTTACGTCGTTGCTATTTCAGATAGCGTACTGGGCTAGGCGGCATCTTAAAGCGCGTGGAACGGCGAGTAAAATGCACTATGAAACTACAATGATAGGGCAATAAGAGACCCGATTAAATCATTTTATATTTTGGTTAATATAAGGATTCAGCGAAATTCTATCACATTTGTCCAACTTACGCCGCTCCTGCTTGAGATACCGTACTGGACTAGGCGGCAACTTAAAGCGCGTGGAATGGCGAGTAAAATGCAGTACAAAACTTCTATGATAGGGCAATCGGAGTCCCGATTAGATCATTTTATATTTTGTTTAATATAAGATTTCAGGGAAATTCTATCACATTTGTTCAATTTACGTCGCTCCTATTTCAGATAGCGTACTGGGCTAAGCGGCATCTCAAAGCGCATGAAATGTCGAATACAATGCACTATTAAACTTCTAGACTAGGGCAAACAGAGACCCGATTAGATCATTTTACATTAAGGTTAATATAAGAATTCAGGGAAATTCTATCACATTTGTTCAATTTACGTCGCTCCTATTTCAGATAGCGTACTGAGCTAGGCGGCATCTTAAAGCGCGTGGAATGGCGAGTGAAATTCACTATTTAACTTCGATGATAGGGCAATCAGGGACCCGATTAGATCATTTTATATTTGGGTTAATATAAGAATTCAGGGAAATTCTATCACATTTGTTCAATTTACGTCGCTCCTATTTCAGATAGCGTATTTGGATAAGCGGCATCTCAAAGCGCATGAAATGGCGAGTAAAATGCAATACTAAACTTCTAGGATAATTCAAACAGAGACCCGGTTAGATCATTTTATATTACGGTTAATATAAGAATTCAGCGTAATTCTATCACATTTGTTCAACTTACGTCGCTCCTACTTCAGATAGCGTACTGGGCTAGGCGTCATCTTAAAGCGCGTGGAATGGCGAGTAAAATGCACTATTAAACTTCTAGGGTAGGGCGAACAGAGACTCGATTAGATCAGTTTACATTAATGTTAATATGAGAATTCAGCGAAATTCTATCACATTTGTTCAATTTACGTCGCTCCTATTTCAGATAGCTTATTGGGCTAAGCGGCATCTCAAAGCGCATGAAATGTCGAGTGAAATGCACTATTAAACTTCTAGGGTAGGGCGAACAGAGACCCGATTAGATCATTTTACATTAAGGTTAATATAAGAATTCAGCGAAATTCTATCACATTTGTTCAATTTACGTCGCTCCTATTTCAGATAGCGTACTGGGCTAGGCGTCATCTTAAAGCGCGTGGAATGGCGAGTAAAATGCACTATTAAACTTCTATGATAGGGCAATCAGAGACCCGATTATATCATTTTATATTATGGTTAATTTAAGAATTCAACGAAATTCTATCACACTTGTTCAATTTACGTCGTTCCTATTTCAGATAGCGTACTGGGCTAGGCGGCATCTTAAAGCGCGTGGAATGGCGAGTAAAATACCCTATGAAACTTCTATGATAGGGCAATAAGAGACCCGATTAGATGATTTTATATTTTGGTTAATATAAGGATTCAGCGAAATTCTATCACATTTGTTCAATTTACGTCGCTCCTACTTCAGATAGCGTACTGGGCTAGGCGTCATCTTAAAGCGCGTGGAATGGCGAGTAAAATGCACTATTAAACTTCTAGGGTAGGGCGAACAGAGACTCGATTAGATCAGTTTACATTAATGTTAATATGAGAATTCAGCGAAATTCTATCACATTTGTTCAATTTACGTCGCTCCTATTTCAGATAGCTTATTGGGCTAAGCGGCATCTCAAAGCGCATGAAATGTCGAGTGAAATGCACTATTAAACTTCTAGGGTAGGGCGAACAGAGACTCGATTAGATCATTTTATATTATGGTTAATTTAAGAATTCAGCGAAATTCTATCACATTTGTTCAATTTACGTCGCTCCCATTTCAGATAGCGTATTGGGCTACGCGGCATCTCAAAGCGCATGAAATGGCGAGTACAATGCACTATTAAACTTCTAGGGTAAGGCAAACAGAGACCCGGTTAGATCATTTTATATTACGGTTAATATAAGAATTCAGCGTAATTCTATCACATTTGTTCAACTTACGTCGCTCCTATTTCAGATAGCGTACTGGGCTAGGCGGCATCTTAAAGCGCGTGGAATGGCGAGTAAAATGCTCTACTAAACTTCTATGATAGGGCAATCAGAGCCCCAATTAGGTCATTTTATATTTTGTTCAATATAAGATTTCAGGGAAATTCTATCACATTTGTTCAATTTACGTCGTTCCTATTTCAGATAGCGTACTGGGCTAGGCGGCATCTCAAAGCGCATGAAATGGCGAGTGAAATGCACTATTCAACTTCTAGGGCAGGGCGAACAGAGACCCGATTAGATCATTTTACATTAAGGTTAATATAATAATTCAGGGAAATTCTATCACATTTGTTCAATTTACGTCGCTCCTATTTCAGATAGCGTATTGGGCTAAGCGGCATCTCAAAGCGCATGAAATGGCGAGTAAAATCCACTATTAAACTTCTAGGGTATGGCAAACAGAGACCCGATTAGATCATTTTATATCATGGTTAATTTAAGAATTCAGCAAAATTCTATCACATTTGTTCAATTTACGTCGTTGCTATTTCAGATAGCGTACTGGGCTAGGCGGCATCTTAAAGCGCGTGGAACGGCGAGTAAAATGCACTATGAAACTACAATGATAGGGCAATAAGAGACCCGATTAAATCATTTTATATTTTGGTTAATATAAGGATTCAGCGAAATTCTATCACATTTGTCCAACTTACGCCGCTCCTGCTTGAGATACCGTACTGGACTAGGCGGCAACTTAAAGCGCGTGGAATGGCGAGTAAAATGCAGTACAAAACTTCTATGATAGGGCAATCGGAGTCCCGATTAGATCATTTTATATTTTGTTTAATATAAGATTTCAGGGAAATTCTATCACATTTGTTCAATTTACGTCGCTCCTATTTCAGATAGCGTACTGGGCTAAGCGGCATCTCAAAGCGCATGAAATGTCGAATACAATGCACTATTAAACTTCTAGACTAGGGCAAACAGAGACCCGATTAGATCATTTTATATTTTGTTTAATATAAGATTTCAGGGAAATTCTATCACATTTCTTCAATTTACGTCGCTCCTATTTCAGATAGCGTAATGGGCTAAGCGGCATCTCAAAGCGCATTAAATGGCGAGCAAAATGCACTATCAAACATCTAGGGTATTGCAAACAGAGACCCGATTAGATCATTTTATATTATGGTTAATTTAAGAATTCAACGAAATTCTATCACATTTGTTCAATTTATGTCGCTCCTATTTCAGATGGCGTATTGGGCTAAGCGGCATCTCAATGCGCATGAAATGGCGAGTAAAATGCACTATTAAACTTCTAGGATAAGGCAAACAGAGACCCGATTAGATCATTTTATATTACGGTTAATACGAGAATTCAGCGTAATTCTATCACATTTGCTCAACTACGTCGCTCCTATTTCAGACAGCATACTGGGCTAGGCGGCATCTTAAAGCGCGTGGAATGGCGAGTAAAATGCACTATTAAACTTCTATGATAGGGTTATCAGAGACCCGATTTGATCATTTTATATTATGGTTCATTTAAGAATTCAGCGAAATTCTATCACATTTGTTCAATTTACGTCGCTCCTATTTCAGATAGCGTACTGAGCTAGGCGTCATCTTAAAGCGCGTGGAATGGCGAGTAAAATGCACTATTAAACTTCTATGATAGGACAATCAGAGACCCGATTAGATCATTTTATATTTTGTTCAATATAAGATTTCAGGGAAATTCTATCACATTTGTTCAATTTACGTCGCTCCTATTTCAGATGGCGTATTGGGCTAAGCGGCATCTCGAAGCGCACGAAATGGCGAGTATAATGCACTATTAAACTTCTAGGATAAGGCAAACAGAGACCCGATTAGATCATTTTATATTACGGTTAATATAAGAATGCAGCGTAATTCTATCACATTTGTTCAACTTACGTCGCTCCTATTTCAGATAGCGTACTGGGCTAGGCGGCATCTCAAAGCGCATGAAATGGCGAGTAAAATGCACTATTAAACTTCTAGGGTAGGACAAACAGAGACACGATTAGATCATTTTATATTATGGTTAATTTAAGAATTCAACGAAATTCTATCACACTTGTTCAATTTACGTCGTTCCTATTTCAGATAGCGTACTGGGCTAGGCGGCATCTTAAAGCGCGTGGAATGGCGAGTAAAATACCCTATGAAACTTCTATGATAGGGCAATAAGAGACCCGATTAGATGATTTTATATTTTGGTTAATATAAGGATTCAGCGAAATTCTATCACATTTGTTCAATTTACGTCGCTCCTATTTCAGATAGCGTACTGGGCTAGGCGTCATCTTAAAGCGCGTGGAATGGCGAGTAAAATGCACTATTAAACTTCTAGGGTAGGGCGAACAGAGACTCGATTAGATCAGTTTACATTAATGTTAATATGAGAATTCAGCGAAATTCTATCACATTTGTTCAATTTACGTCGCTCCTATTTCAGATAGCTTATTGGGCTAAGCGGCATCTCAAAGCGCATGAAATGTCGAGTGAAATGCACTATTAAACTTCTAGGGTAGGGCGAACAGAGACTCGATTAGATCATTTTATATTATGGTTAATTTAAGAATTCAGCGAAATTCTATCACATTTGTTCAATTTACGTCGCTCCCATTTCAGATAGCGTATTGGGTTACGCGGCATCTCAAAGCGCATGAAATGGCGAGTACAATGCACTATTAAACTTCTAGGGTAAGGCAAACAGAGACCCGGTTAGATCATTTTATATTACGGTTAATATAAGAATTCAGCGTAATTCTATCACATTTGTTCAACTTACGTCGCTCCTATTTCAGATAGCGTACTGGGATAGGCGGCATCTTAAAGCGCGTGGAATGGCGAGTAAAATGCTCTACTAAACTTCTATGATAGGGCAATCAGAGCCCCAATTAGATCATTTTATATTTTGTTCAATATAAGATTTCAGGGAAATTCTATCACATTTGTTCAATTTACGTCGCTCCTATTTCAGATAGCGTATTGGGCTAAGCGGCATCTCAAACCGCATGAAATGGCGAATAAAATGCACCATTAAACTTCTAGGCTAGGGCGAACGGAGACCCGATTAGATCATTTTACATTATGGTCAATATATGAATTCAGCGAAATTCTATCACATTTGTTCAATTTACATCGCTCCTATTTCAGATAGCGTATTGGGCTAAGCGGCATCTCAAAGCGTATGAAATGGCGAATAAAATGCACTATTAAAGTTCTATGATAGGGCGAACAGAGACCCGATTAGATCATTTTACATTAAGGTTAACATAAGAATTCAGCGAAATTCTATCACATTTGTTCAATTTACGTCGCTCATATTTCAGATAGCGTATTGGGCTAAGCGGCACCTCAAAGCGCATGAAATGGCGAGTAAAATGCACTATTAAACTTCTAGGGTAGGGCAATCAGAGACCCGATTAGATCATTTTATATTTTGGTTAATATAAGAAATCAGCGAAATTCTTTCACATTTGTTCAATTTACGTCGCTCCTATTTCAGATGGCGTACTGGGCTAGACGGCATCTTAAAGCGCGTGGAAGGGCGAGTAAAATGCACTATTGAACTTCGATGATAGGGCAATCAGAGACCCGATTAGATCATTTTATATTTTGGTTAATATAAGGATTCAGCGAAATTCTATCGCTTTTGTTCAACTTACGTCGCTCCTATTTCAGATAGCGTACTGGGCTATGCGGCATCTCAAAGCGCATGAAATGGCGAGCAAAATCCACTATTAAACTTCTAGGGTATGGCAAACAGAGACCCGATTATATCAGTTTAGATTGTGGTTAATAAAAGAATTAAGAGTAATTCTATCACATTTGTACAATTTACGTCACTCCTATTTCAGATAGCCTACTGGGCTAGCCGGCACCTTAAAGCGCGTGGAATAGCGAGTAAAATGCACTATTAGCCTTCTATGATAGGGCAATCAGAGACCCGATTAGATCATTTTATATTTTGGTTAATATAAGAATTCAGCGAAATCCTATCACGTTTGTTCAATTTACGTCGCTCCTATTCCAGATAGCGTATTGGGCTTAGCGGCATCTTAAAGCGCGTGGAATGTCGAGTAAAATGCACTATTAAACTTCTAGGGTAGGGCAATCAGAGACCCGATTAGATCATTTTATATTTTGGTTAATATAAGAATTCAGCGAAATTCTATCACATTTGTTCAACTTACGTCGCTCCTATTTCAGATAGCGTATTGGGCTAAGCGGCATCTCAAAGCGCATGAAATGGCGAGTGAAATGCACCATTAGACTTCTATGGTAAGGCGAACAGAGACCCGATTAGATCATTTTACATTAAGGTTAATATAAGAATTCACGGAAATTCTATTACATTTGTTCGATTTACGTCGCTCCTATTTCAGATAGCGTATTGGGCTATACGGCCTCTCAAAGCGGATGAAATGGCGAGTAAAATGCACTATTAAACTTCTAGGGTAAGGCAAACAGAGACCCGATTAGATCATATTACATTATGGTTATTAAAAGAATTAAGAGTAATTCTATCACATTTGTTCAATTTACGTCACTCCTATTTCAGATAGCCTACTGGGCTAGCCGGCATCTTAAAGCGCGTGGAATGGCGAGTAAAATGCACTACTAAACTTCTATGATAGGGCAATCAGAGACCCGATTAGATCATTTTATATTTTGTTTAATATAAGATTTCAGGGAAATTCTATCACATTTGTTCAATTTACGTCGCTCATATTTAAGATAGCGTATTGGGCTAAGCGGCATCTCAAAGCGCATGAAATGGCGAATAAAATGCACCATTAAACTTCTAGGCTAGGGCGAGCGGAGACCCGATTAGATCATTTTACATTATGGTTAATAAAAGAATTCAGCGAAATTCTATCACATTTGTTCAATTTACATCGCTCCTATTTCAGATAACGTATTGGGCTAAGCTGCCTCTCACAGCGCATGAAATGACGAGTAAAATGCACTATTAAACTTCTATGGTAGGGCAAACAGAGACCCGATTAGATACTTTTATATTATAGTTAATTTGAGAATTCAGTGAAATTCTACCACATTTGTACAATTTACGTCGCTCCTATTGCAGATAGCGTACTGGGCTAGGCTTCATCTTAAAGCGCGTGGAAGGGCGAGTAAAATGCACTATTAAACTTCTAGGATAAGCCAAACAGATACCCGATTAGATCATTTTATATTACGGTTAATATAAGAATGCAGCGTAATTCTATCACATTTGTTCAACTTACGTCGCTCCTATTTAAGATAGCGTATCGGGCTAAGTGGCATCTCAAAGCGCATGAAATGGCGAGTAAAATGCACTATTAAACTTCTAGGATAAGCCAAACAGAAACCCGATTAGATCATTTTATATTACGGTTAATATAAGAGTGCAGCGTAATTCTATCACATTTGTTCAACTTACGTCGCTCCTATTTAAGATAGCGTATCGGGCTAAGCGGCATCTCAAAGCGCATGAAATGGCGAGTGAAATGCACTATTAGACTTCTATGGTAGGGCGATCAGAGACCCGATTAGATCATTTTACATTAAGGTTAATATAAGAATTCACGGAAATTCTATCACATTTGTTCAATTTACGTCGCTCCTATTTCAGATGGCGTATTGGGCTAAGCGGCACCTCGAAGCGCACGAAATGGCGAGTATAATGCACTATTAAACTTCTAGGATAAGGCAAACAGAGACCCGATTAGATCATTTTATATTACGGTTAATATAAGAATGCAGCGTAATTCTATCACATTTGTTCAACTTACGTCGCTCCTATTTCAGATAGCGTACTGGGCTAGGCGGCATCTCAAAGCGCATGAAATGGCGAGTAAAATGCACTATTAAACTTCTAGGGTAGGACAAACAGAGACCCGATTATATCATTTTATATTATGGTTAATTTAAGAATTCAACGAAATTCTATCACACTTGTTCAATTTACGTCGTTCCTATTTCAGATAGCGTACTGGGCTAGGCGGCATCTTAAAGCGCGTGGAATGGCGAGTAAAATACCCTATGAAACTTCTATGATAGGGCAATAAGAGACCCGATTAGATGATTTTATATTTTGGTTAATATAAGGATTCAGCGAAATTCTATCACATTTGTTCAATTTACGTCGCTCCTATTTCAGATAGCGTACTGGGCTACGCGTCATCTTAAAGTGCGTGGAATGGCGAGTAAAATGCACTATTAAACTTCTAGGGTAGGGCGAGCAGAGACTCGATTAGATCAGTTTACATTAATGTTAATATGAGAATTCAGCGAAATTCTATCACATTTGTTCAATTTACGTCGCTCCTATTTCAGATAGCTTATTGGGCTAAGCGGCATCTCAAAGCGCATGAAATGTCGAGTGAAATGCACTATTAAACTTCTAGGGTAGGGCGAACAGAGACTCGATTAGATCATTTTATATTATGGTTAATTTAAGAATTCAGCGAAATTCTATCACATTTGTTCAATTTACGTCGCTCCCATTTCAGATAGCGTATTGGGCTACGCGGCATCTCAAAGCGCATGAAATGGCGAGTACAATGCACTATTAAACTTCTAGGGTAATGCAAACAGAGACCCGGTTAGATCATTTTATATTACGGTTAATATAAGAATTCAGCGTAATTCTATCACATTTGTTCAACTTACGTCGCACCTATTTCAGATAGCGTACTGGGCTAGGCGGCATCTTAAAGCGCGTGGAATGGCGAGTAAAATGCTCTACTAAACTTCTATGATAGGGCAATCAGAGCCCCAATTAGGTCATTTTATATTTTGTTCAATATAAGATTTCAGGGAAATTCTATCACATTTGTTCAATTTACGTCGTTCCTATTTCAGATAGCGTACTGGGCTAGGCGGCATCTCAAAGCGCATGAAATGGCGAGTGAAATGCACTATTCAACTTCTAGGGTAGGGCGAACAGAGACCCGATTAGATCATTTTACATTAAGGTTAATATAATAATTCAGGGAAATTCTATCACATTTGTTCAATTTACGTCGCTCCTATTTCAGATAGCGTATTGGGCTAAGCGGCATCTCAAAGCGCATGAAATGGCGAGCAAAATCCACTATTAAACTTCTAGGGAATGGCAAACAGAGACCCGATTAGATCATTTTATATCATGGTTAATTTAAGAATTCAGCAAAATTCTATCACATTTGTTCAATTTACGTCGTTGCTATTTCAGATAGCGTACTGGGCTAGGCGGCATCTTAAAGCGCGTGGAACGGCGAGTAAAATGCACCATGAAACTACAATGATAGGGCAATAAGAGACCCAATTAAATCATTTTATATTTTGGTTAATATAAGGATTCAGCGAAATTCTATCACATTTGTCCAACTTACGCCGCTCCTGCTTGAGATACCGTACTGGACTAGGCGGCAACTTAAAGTGCGTGGAATGGCGAGTAAAATGCAGTACAAAACTTCTATGATAGGGCAATCGGAGTCCCGATTAGATCATTTTATATTTTGTTTAATATAAGATTTCAGGGAAATTCTATCACATTTGTTCAATTTACGTCGCTCCTATTTCAGATAGCGTACTGGGCTAAGCGGCATCTCAAAGCGCATGAAATGTCGAATACAATGCACTATTAAACTTCTAGACTAGGGCAAACAGAGACCCGATTAGATCATTTTACATTAAGGTTAATATAAGAATTCAGGGAAATTCTATCACATTTGTTCAATTTACGTCGCTCCTATTTCAGATAGCGTATTGGGCTAAGCGGCATCTCAAAGCGCATTAAATGGCGAGCAAAATGCACTATCAAACATCTAGGGTATTGCAAACAGAGACACGATTAGATCATTTTATATTATGGTTAATTTAAGAATTCAACGAAATTCTATCACACTTGTTCAATTTACGTCGCTCGTATTTCAGATAGCGTATTGGGCTGAGAGGCATCTCAAAGCGCATGAAATGTCGAGTAAAATGCACTATTAAACTTCTAGGGTAGGGCGAACAGAGAACCGATTAGATCATTTTACATTAAGGTTAATATAAGAATTCAGGGAAATCCTATCACGTTTGTTCAATTTACGTCGCTCCTATTTCAGATAGCGTATTGTGCTAAGCGGCATCTCAAAGCGCATGAAATGGCGTGCAAAATGCACTGTTAAACTTCTAGGGTAGGGCAAACAGAGACCCGATTAGATCATTTCATATTATGGTTTATTTAAGAATTCAGAAAAATTCTATCAAATTTGTTATAATTTACGTCGCTCCTATTTCAGATAGCTTATTGGGCTAAGCGGCATCTCAAAGCGCATGAAATGACGAGTGAAATGCACTACTAAACTTCTAGGATAGGGCTATCAGAGACCCGATTAGATCATTTTATATTTTGGTTAATATAAGAATTCAGCGAAATTCTATCACATTTGTTCAATTTACGTCGCTCCTATTTCAGGTAGCGTATTGGGCTAAGCGGCATCTCAAAGCGCATGAAATGGCGAATAAAATGCACTATTAATCTTCTCGGCTAGGGCGAACAGAAACCCGATTAGATCATTTTATATTATGGTTAATTTAAGAATTCAGGGAAATTCTATCAAATTTGTTCAATTTACGTCGCTCCTATTTCAGATAGCGTACTGAGCTAGGCGGCATCTTAAAGCGCGTGGAATGGCGAGTGAAATTCACTATTTAACTTCGATGATAGGGCAATCAGGGACCCGATTAGATCATTTTATATTTGGGTTAATATAAGAATTCAGGGAAATTCTATCACATTTGTTCAATTTACGTCGCTCCTATTTCAGATAGCGTATTTGGATAAGCGGCATCTCAAAGCGCATGAAATGGCGAGTAAAATGCACTATTAAACTTCTAGGGTAGGGCAATCAGAGACCCGATTAGATCATTTTATATTTTGGTTAATATAAGAAATCAGCGAAATTCTATCACATTTGTTCAATTTACGTCGCTCCTATTTCAGATGGCGTACTGGGCTAGACGGCATCTTAAAGCGCGTGGAAGGGCGAGTAAAATGCACTATTGAACTTCGATGATAGGGCAATCAGAGACCCGATTAGAGCATTTTATATTTTGGTTAATATAAGAATTCAGCGAAATTCTATCACATTCGTTCAATATATGTCGCTCCTATTTCAGATAGCGTATTGGGCTATGCGGCATCTCAATGCACATGCAATGGCGAGTAAAATGCACTATTAAACTTCTAGGGTAGGGCAAACAGAGACCCGATTAGATCATTTTATATTACGGTTAATATAAGATTTCAGGGAAATTCTATCACATTTGTTCAATTTACGTCGCTCCTATTTCAGATGGCGTATTGGGCTAAGCGGCATCTCGAAGCGCACGAAATGGCGAGTATAATGCACTATTAAACTTCTAGGATAAGGCAAACAGAGACCCGATTAGATCATTTTATATTACGGTTAATATAAGAATGCAGCGTAATTCTATCACATTTGTTCAACTTACGTCGCTCCTATTTCAGATAGCGTACTGGGCTAGGCGGCATCTCAAAGCGCATGAAATGGCGAGTAAAATGCACTATTAAACTTCTAGGGTAGGACAAACAGAGACCCGATTAGATCATTTTATATTATGGTTAATTTAAGAATTCAACGAAATTCTATCACACTTGTTCAATTTACGTCGTTCCTATTTCAGATAGCGTACTGGGCTAGGCGGCATCTTAAAGCGCGTGGAATGGCGAGTAAAATACCCTATGAAACTTCTATGATAGGGCAATAAGAGACCCGATTAGATGATTTTATATTTTGGTTAATATAAGGATTCAGCGAAATTCTATCACATTTGTTCAATTTACGTCGCTCCTATTTCAGATAGCGTACTGGGCTAGGCGTCATCTTAAAGCGCGTGGAATGGCGAGTAAAATGCACTATTAAACTTCTAGGGTAGGGCGAACAGAGACTCGATTAGATCAGTTTACATTAATGTTAATATGAGAATTCAGCGAAATTCTATCACATTTGTTCAGTTTACGTCGCTCCTATTTCAGATAGCTTATTGGGCTAAGCGGCATCTCAAAGCGCATGAAATGTCGAGTATAATGCACTATTAAACTTCTAGGATAAGGCAAACAGAGACCCGATTAGATCATTTTATATTACGGTTAATATAAGAATGCAGCGTAATTCTATCACATTTGTTCAACTTACGTCGCTCCTATTTCAGATAGCGTACTGGGCTAGGCGGCATCTGAAAGCGCATGAAATGGCGAGTAAAATGCCCTATTAAACTTCTAGGGTAGGACAAACAGAGACCCGATTAGATCATTTTATATTATGGTTAATTTAAGAATTCAACGAAATTCTATCACACTTGTTCAATTTACGTCGTTCCTATTTCAGATAGCGTACTGGGCTAGGCGGCATCTTAAAGCGCGTGGAATGGCGAGTAAAATACCCTATGAAACTTCTATGATAGGGCAATAAGAGACCCGATTAGATGATTTTATATTTTGGTTAATATAAGGATTCAGCGAAATTCTATCACATTTGTTCAATTTACGTCGCTCCTATTTCAGATAGCGTACTGGGCTAGGCGTCATCTTAAAGCGCGTGGAATGGCGAGTAAAATGCACTATTAAACTTCTAGGGTAGGGCGAACAGAGACTCGATTAGATCAGTTTACATTAATGTTAATATGAGAATTCAGCGAAATTCTATCACATTTGTTCAGTTTACGTCGCTCCTATTTCAGATAGCTTATTGGGCTAAGCGGCATCTCAAAGCGCATGAAATGTCGAGTGAAATGCACTATTAAACTTCTAGGGTAGGGCAATCAGAGACCCGATTAGATCATTTTATATTTTGGTTAATATAAGAAATCAGCGAAATTCTTTCACATTTGTTCAATTTACGTCGCTCCTATTTCAGATGGCGTACTGGGCTAGACGGCATCTTAAATCGCGTGGAAGGGCGAGTAAAATGCACTATTGAACTTCGATGATAGGGCAATCAGAGACCCGATTAGATCATTTTATATTTTGGTTAATATAAGGATTCAGCGAAATTCTATCGCTTTTGTTCAACTTACGTCGCTCCTATTTCAGATAGCGTACTGGGCTATGCGGCATCTCAAAGCGCATGAAATGGCGAGCAAAATCCACTATTAAACTTCTAGGGTATGGCAAACAGAGACCCGATTATATCAGTTTATATTTTGGTTAATATAAGAATTCAGCGAAATCCTATCACGTTTGTTCAATTTACGTCGCTCCTATTCCAGATAGCGTATTGGGCTTAGCGGCATCTTAAAGCGCGTGGAATGGCGAGTAAAATGCACTATTAAACTTCTAGGGTAGGGCAATCAGAGACCCGATTAGATCATTTTATATTTTGGTTAATATAAGAATTCAGCGAAATTCTATCACATTTGTTCAACTTACGTCGCTCCTATTTCAGATAGCGTATTGGGCTAAGCGGCATCTCAAAGCGCATGAAATGGCGAGTGAAATGCACCATTAGACTTCTATGGTAAGGCGAACAGAGACCCGATTAGATCATTTTACATTAAGGTTAATATAAGAATTCACGGAAATTCTATTACATTTGTTCGATTTACGTCGCTCCTATTTCAGATAGCGTATTGGGCTATACGGCCTCTCAAAGCGGATGAAACGGCGAGTAAAATGCACTATTAAACTTCTAGGGTAAGGCAAACAGAGACCCGATTAGATCATATTACATTATGGTTATTAAAAGAATTAAGAGTAATTCTATCACATTTGTTCAATTTACGTCACTCCTATTTCAGATAGCCTACTGGGCTAGCCGGCATCTTAAAGCGCGTGGAATGGCGAGTAACATGCACTACTAAACTTCTATGATAGGGCAATCAGAGACCCGATTAGATCATTTTATATTTTGTTTAATATAAGATTTCAGGGAAATTCTATCACATTTGTTCAATTTACGTCGCTCATATTTAAGATAGCGTATTGGGCTAAGCGGCATCTCAAAGCGCATGAAATGGCGAATAAAATGCACCATTAAACTTCTAGGCTAGGGCGAGCGGAGACCCGATTAGATCATTTTACATTATGGTTAATAAAAGAATTCAGCGAAATTCTATCACATTTGTTCAATTTACATCGCTCCTATTTCAGATAACGTATTGGGCTAAGCTGCCTCTCACAGCGCATGAAATGACGAGTAAAATGCACTATTAAACTTCTATGGTAGGGCAAACAGAGACCCGATTAGATACTTTTATATTATAGTTAATTTGAGAATTCAGTGAAATTCTACCACATTTGTACAATTTACGTCGCTCCTATTGCAGATAGCGTACTGGGCTAGGCTTCATCTTAAAGCGCGTGGAAGGGCGAGTAAAATGCACTATTAAACTTCTAGGATAAGCCAAACAGATACCCGATTAGATCATTTTATATTACGGTTAATATAAGAATGCAGCGTAATTCTATCACATTTGTTCAACTTACGTCGCTCCTATTTAAGATAGCGTATCGGGCTAAGTGGCATCTCAAAGCGCATGAAATGGCGAGTAACATGCACTATTAAACTTCTAGGATAAGCCAAACAGAGACCCGATTAGATCATTTTATATTACGGTTAATATAAGAGTGCAGCGTAATTCTATCACATTTGTTCAACTTACGTCGCTCCTATTTAAGATAGCGTATCGGGCTAAGCGGCATCTCAAAGCGCATGAAATGGCGAGTAAAATGCACTATTAAACTTCTACGGTAGGGCAAACAGAGACCCGATTAGATCATTTTATATTATGGTTAATTTAAGAATTCAGCGAAATTCTATCACATTTGTTCAATTTACGTCGCTCCTATTTCAGATAGCTTATTGGGCTAAGCGGCATCTCAAAGCGCATGAAATGTCGAGTGAAATGCACTATTAAACTTCTAGGGTAGGGCGAACAGAGACTCGATTAGATCATTTTATATTATGGTTAATTTAAGAATTCAGCGAAATTCTATCACATTTGTTCAATTTACGTCGCTCCCATTTCAGATAGCGTATTGGGTTACGCGGCATCTCAAAGCGCATGAAATGGCGAGTACAATGCACTATTAAACTTCTAGGGTAAGGCAAACAGAGACCCGGTTAGATCATTTTATATTTTGTTCAATATAAGATTTCAGGGAAATTCTATCACATTTGTTCAATTTACGTCGCTCCTATTTCAGATAGCGTACTGGGCTAAGCGGCATCTCAAAGCGCATGAAATGGCGAATAAAATGCACCATTAAACTTCTAGGCTAGGGCGAACGGAGTCCCGATTAGATCATTTTACATTATGGTCAATATATGAATTCAGCGAAATTCTATCACATTTGTTCAATTTACATCGCTCCTATTTCAGATAGCGTATTGGGCTAAGCGGCATCTCAAAGCGTATGAAATGGCGAATAAAATGCACTATTAAGGTTCTATGATAGGGCGAACAGAGACCCGATTAGATCATTTTACATTAAGGTTAACATAAGAATTCAGCGAAATTCTATCACATTTGTTCAATTTACGTCGCTCATATTTCAGATAGCGTATTGGGCTAAGCGGCACCTCAAAGCGCATGAAATGGCGAGTAAAATGCACTATTAAACTTCTAGGGTAGGGCAATCAGAGACCCGATTAGATCATTTTTTATTTTGGTTAATATAAGATATCAGCGAAATTCTATCACATTTGTTCAATTTACGTCGCTCCTATTTCAGATGGCGTACTGGGCTAGACGGCATCTTAAAGCGCGTGGAAGGGCGAGTAAAATGCACTATTGAACTTCGATGATAGGGCAATCAGAGACCCGATTAGAGCATTTTATATTTTGGTTAATATAAGAATTCAGCGAAATTCTATCACATTCGTTCAATATATGTCGCTCCTATTTCAGATAGCGTATTGGGCTATGCGGCATCTCAATGCACATGCAATGGCGAGTAAAATGCACTATTAAACTTCTAGGGTAGGGCAAACAGAGACCCGATTAGATCATTTTATATTACGGTTAATATAAGATTTCAGGGAAATTCTATCACATTTGTTCAATTTACGTCGCTCCTATTTCAGATGGCGTATTGGGCTAAGCGGCATCTCGAAGCGCACGAAATGGCAGGTATAATGCACTATTAAACTTCTAGGATAAGGCAAACAGAGACCCGATTAGATCATTTTATATTACGGTTAATATAAGAATGCAGCGTAATTCTATCACATTTGTTCAACTTACGTCGCTCCTATTTCAGATAGCGTACTGGGCTAGGCGGCATCTCAGAGCGCATGAAATGGCGAGTAAAATGCACTATTAAACTTCTAGGTTAGGACAAACAGAGACCCGATTAGATCATTTTATATTATGGTTAATTTAAGAATTCAACGAAATTCTATCACACTTGTTCAATTTACGTCGTTCCTATTTCAGATAGCGTACTGGGCTAGGCGGCATCTTAAAGCGCGTGGAATGGCGAGTAAAATACCCTATGAAACTTCTATGATAGGGCAGTAAGAGACCCGATTAGATGATTTTATATTTTGGTTAATATAAGGATTCAGCGAAATTCTATCACATTTGTTCAATTTACGTCGCTCCTATTTCAGATAGCGTACTGGGCTAGGCGTCATCTTAAAGCGCGTGGAATGGCGAGTAAAATGCACTATTAAACTTCTAGGGTAGGGCGAACAGAGACTCGATTAGATCAGTTTACATTAATGTTAATATGAGAATTCAGCGAAATTCTATCACATTTGTTCAATTTACGTCGCTCCTATTTCAGATAGCTTATTGGGCTAAGCGGCATCTCAAAGCGCATGAAATGTCGAGTGAAATGCACTATTAAACTTCTAGGGTAGGGCAATCAGAGACCCGATTAGATCATTTTATATTTTGGTTAATATAAGAAATCAGCGAAATTCTTTCACATTTGTTCAATTTACGTCGCTCCTATTTCAGATGGCGTACTGGGCTAGACGGCATCTTAAATCGCGTGGAAGGGCGAGTAAAATGCACTATTGAACTTCGATGATAGGGCAATCAGAGACCCGATTAGATCATTTTATATTTTGGTTAATATAAGGATTCAGCGAAATTCTATCGCTTTTGTTCAACTTACGTCGCTCCTATTTCAGATAGCGTACTGGGCTATGCGGCATCTCAAAGCGCATGAAATGGCGAGCAAAATCCACTATTAAACTTCTAGGGTATGGCAAACAGAGACCCGATTATATCAGTTTAGATTATGGTTAATAAAAGAATTAAGAGTAATTCTATCACATTTGTACAATTTACGTCACTCCTATTTCAGATAGCCTACTGGGCTAGCCGGCACCTTAAAGCGCGTGGAATAGCGAGTAAAATGCACTATTAGCCTTCTATGATAGGGCAATCAGAGACCCGATTAGATCATTTTATATTTTGGTTAATATAAGAATTCAGCGAAATCCTATCACGTTTGTTCAATTTACGTCGCTCCTATTCCAGATAGCGTATTGGGCTTAGCGGCATCTTAAAGCGCGTGGAATGGCAAGTAAAATGCACTATTAAACTTCTAGGGTAGGGCAATCAGAGACCCGATTAGATCATTTTATATTTTGGTTAATATAAGAATTCAGCGAAATTCTATCACATTTGTTCAACTTACGTCGCTCCTATTTCAGATAGCGTATTGGGCTAAGCGGCATCTCAAAGCGCATGAAATGGCGAGTGAAATGCACCATTAGACTTCTATGGTAAGGCGAACAGAGACCCGATTAGATCATTTTACATTAAGGTGAATATAAGAATTCACGGAAATTCTATTACATTTGTTCGATTTACGTCGCTCCTATTTCAGATAGCGTATTGGGCTATACGGCCTCTCAAAGCGGATGAAATGGCGAGTAAAATGCACTATTAAACTTCTAGGGTAAGGCAAACAGAGACCCGATTAGATCATATTACATTATGGTTATTAAAAGAATTAAGAGTAATTCTATCACATTTGTTCAATTTACGTCACTCCTATTTCAGATAGCCTACTGGGCTAGCCGGCATCTTAAAGCGCGTGGAATGGCGAGTAACATGCACTACTAAACTTCTATGATAGGCAATCAGAGACCCGATTAGATCATTTTATATTTTGTTTAATATAAGATTTCAGGGAAATTCTATCACATTTGTTCAATTTACGTCGCTCATATTTAAGATAGCGTATTGGGCTAAGCGGCATCTCAAAGCGCATGAAATGGCGAATAAAATGCACCATTAAACTTCTAGGCTAGGGCGAGCGGAGACCCGATTAGATCATTTTACATTATGGTTAATAAAAGAATTCAGCGAAATTCTATCACATTTGTTCAATTTACATCGCTCCTATTTCAGATAACGTATTGGGCTAAGCTGCCTCTCACAGCGCATGAAATGACGAGTAAAATGCACTATTAAACTTCTATGGTAGGGCAAACAGAGACCCGATTAGATACTTTTATATTATAGTTAATTTGAGAATTCAGTGAAATTCTACCACATTTGTACAATTTACGTCGCTCCTATTGCAGATAGCGTACTGGGCTAGGCTTCATCTTAAAGCGCGTGGAAGGGCGCGTAAAATGCACTATTAAACTACTAGGATAAGCCAAACAGATACCCGATTAGATCATTTTATATTACGGTTAATATAAGAATGCAGCGTAATTCTATCACATTTGTTCAACTTACGTCGCTCCTATTTAAGATAGCGTATCGGGCTAAGTGGCATCTCAAGCGCATGAAATGGCGAGTAACATGCACTATTAAACTTCTAGGATAAGCCAAACAGAGACCCGATTAGATCATTTTATATTACGGTTAATATAAGAGTGCAGCGTAATTCTATCACATTTGTTCAACTTACGTCGCTCCTATTTAAGATAGCGTATCGGGCTAAGCGGCATCTCAAAGCGCATGAAATGGCGAGTAAAATGCACTATTAAACTTCTACGGTAGGGCAAACAGAGACCCGATTAGATCATTTTATATTATGGTTAATTTAAGAATTCAGCAAAATTCTGTCACATTTGTTCAATTTACGTCGCTCCTGTTTCAGATAGGGTACTGGGCTAGGCGGCATCTTAATGCGCGTGGAATGGCGAGTGAAATTCACTATTTAACATCGATGATAGGGCAATCAGAGACCCGATTAGATCATTTTATATTTGGGTTAATATAAGAATTCAGCGAAATTCTATCACATTTGTTCAATTTACGTCGCTCACGTTTCAGATAGCGTATTGGGCTAAGCGGCATCTCAAAGCGCATGAAATGGCGAGTAAAATGCACTATGAAACTTCTAGGGTAGGGCAAACAGAGACCCGATTAGATCATTTTATATTACCGTTAATTTAAGGATTCAACAAAATTCTATCACATTTGTTCAATTTACGTCGCTCCTATTTTAGATAGCGTACTGGGCTAGGCGGTAACTTAAAGCGCGTGGAATGGCGAGTAAAATGCACTATTAAACCTCTAGGCTAGGGCGAACAGAGACCCGATTAGATCATTTTACATTATGGTTCATAAAAGAATTCAGCGAAATTCTATCACATTTGTTCAACTTACGTCGCTCCTATTTCAGATAGCGTATTGGGCTAAGAGGCATCTCAAAGCGCATGAAATGGCGAGTGAAATGCACTATTAGACTTCTATGGTAGGGCGATCAGAGACCCGATTAGATCATTTTACATTAAGGTTAATATAAGAATTCACGGAAATTCTATCACATTTGTTCAATTTACGTCGCTCCTATTTCAGATGGCGTATTGGGCTAAGCGGCATCTCGAAGCGCACGAAATGGCGAGTATAATGCACTATTAAACTTCTAGGATAAGGCAAACAGAGACCCGATTAGATCATTTTATATTACGGTTAATATAAGAATGCAGCGTAATTCTATCACATTTGTTCAACTTACGTCGCTCCTATTTCAGATAGCGTACTGGGCTAGGCGGCATCTCAAAGCGCATGAAATGGCGAGTAAAATGCACTATTAAACTTCTAGGGTAGGACAAACAGAGACCCGATTATATCATTTTATATTATGGTTAATTTAAGAATTCAACGAAATTCTATCACACTTGTTCAATTTACGTCGTTCCTATTTCAGATAGCGTACTGGGCTAGGCGGCATCTTAAAGCGCGTGGAATGGCGAGTAAAATACCCTATGAAACTTCTATGATAGGGCAATAAGAGACCCGATTAGATGATTTTATATTTTGGTTAATATAAGGATTCAGCGAAATTCTATCACATTTGTTCAATTTACGTCGCTCCTATTTCAGATAGCGTACTGTGCTACGCGTCATCTTAAAGTGCGTGGAATGGCGAGTAAAATGCACTATTAAACTTCTAGGGTAGGGCGAACAGAGACTCGATTAGATCAGTTTACATTAATGTTAATATGAGAATTCAGCGAAATTCTATCACATTTGTTCAATTTACGTCGCTCCTATTTCAGATAGCTTATTGGGCTAAGCGGCATCTCAAAGCGCATGAAATGTCGAGTGAAATGCACTATTAAACTTCTAGGGTAGGGCGAACAGAGACTCGATTAGATCATTTTATATTATGGTTAATTTAAGAATTCAGCGAAATTCTATCACATTTGTTCAATTTACGTCGCTCCCATTTCAGATAGCGTATTGGGCTACACGGCATCTCAAAGCGCATGAAATGGCGAGTACAATGCACTATTAAACTTCTAGGGTAAGGCAAACAGAGACCCGGTTAGATCATTTTATATTACGGTTAATATAAGAATTCAGCGTAATTCTATCACATTTGTTCAACTTACGTCGCACCTATTTCAGATAGCGTACTGGGCTAGGCGGCATCTTAAGCGCGTGGAATGGCGAGTAAAATGCTCTACTAAACTTCTATGATAGGGCAATCAGAGCCCCAATTAGGTCATTTTATATTTTGTTCAATATAAGATTTCAGGGAAATTCTATCACATTTGTTCAATTTACGTCGTTCCTATTTCAGATAGCGTACTGGGCTAGGCGGCATCTCAAAGCGCATGAAATGGCGAGTGAAATGCACTATTAAACTTCTAGGGTAGGGCGAACAGAGACCCGATTAGATCATTTTACATTAAGGTTAATATAATAATTCAGGGAAATTCTATCACATTTGTTCAATTTACGTCGCTCCTATTTCAGATAGCGTATTGGGCTAAGCGGCATCTCAAAGCGCATGAAATGGCGAGCAAAATCCACTATTAAACTTCTAGGGAATGGCAAACAGAGACCCGATTAGATCATTTTATATCATGGTTAATTTAAGAATTCAGCAAAATTCTATCACATTTGTTCAATTTACGTCGTTGCTATTTCAGATAGCGTACTGGGCTAGGCGGCATCTTAAAGCGCGTGGAACGGCGAGTAAAATGCACTATGAAACTACAATGATAGGGCAATAAGAGACCCGATTAAATCATTTTATATTTTGGTTAATATAAGGATTCAGCGAAATTCTATCACATTTGTCCAACTTACGCCGCTCCTGCTTGAGATACCGTACTGGACTAGGCGGCAACTTAAAGCGCGTGGAATGGCGAGTAAAATGCAGTACAAAACTTCTATGATAGGGCAATCGGAGTCCCGATTAGATCATTTTATATTTTGTTTAATATAAGATTTCAGGGAAATTCTATCACATTTGTTCAATTTACGTCGCTCCTATTTCAGATAGCGTACTGGGCTAAGCGGCATCTCAAAGCGCATGAAATGTCGAATACAATGCACTATTAAACTTCTAGACTAGGGCAAACAGAGACCCGATTAGATCATTTTACATTAAGGTTAATATAAGAATTCAGGGAAATTCTATCACATTTGTTCAATTTACGTCGCTCCTATTTCAGATAGCGTATTGGGCTAAGCGGCATCTCAAAGCGCATTAAATGGCGAGCAAAATGCACTATCAAACATCTAGGGTATTGCAAACAGAGACACGATTAGATCATTTTATATTATGGTTAATTTAAGAATTCAACGAAATTCTATCACACTTGTTCAATTTACGTCGCTCGTATTTCAGATAGCGTATTGGGCTGAGAGGCATCTCAAAGCGCATGAAATGTCGAGTAAAATGCACTATTAAACTTCTAGGGTAGGGCGAACAGAGAACCGATTAGATCATTTTACATTAAGGTTAATATAAGAATTCAGGGAAATCCTATCACGTTTGTTCAATTTACGTCGCTCCTATTTCAGATAGCGTATTGTGCTAAGCGGCATCTCAAAGCGCATGAAATGGCGTGCAAAATGCACTGTTAAACTTCTAGGGTAGGGCAAACAGAGACCCGATTAGATCATTTCATATTATGGTTTATTTAAGAATTCAGAAAAATTCTATCAAATTTGTTATAATTTACGTCGCTCCTATTTCAGATAGCTTATTGGGCTAAGCGGCATCTCAAAGCGCATGAAATGACGAGTGAAATGCACTACTAAACTTCTAGGATAGGGCTATCAGAGACCCGATTAGATCATTTTATATTTTGGTTAATATAAGAATTCAGCGAAATTCTATCACATTTGTTCAATTTACGTCGCTCCTATTTCAGGTAGCGTATTGGGCTAAGCGGCATCTCAAAGCGCATGAAATGGCGAATAAAATGCACTATTAATCTTCTCGGCTAGGGCGAACAGAAACCCGATTAGATCATTTTATATTATGGTTAATTTAAGAATTCAGGGAAATTCTATCAAATTTGTTCAATTTACGTCGCTCCTATTTCAGATAGCGTACTGAGCTAGGCGGCATCTTAAAGCGCGTGGAATGGCGAGTGAAATTCACTATTTAACTTCGATGATAGGGCAATCAGGGACCCGATTAGATCATTTTATATTTGGGTTAATATAAGAATTCAGGGAAATTCTATCACATTTGTTCAATTTACGTCGCTCCTATTTCAGATAGCGTATTTGGATAAGCGGCATCTCAAAGCGCATGAAATGGCGAGTAAAATGCAATACTAAACTTCTAGGATAATTCAAACAGAGACCCGGTTAGATCATTTTATATTACGGTTAATATAAGAATTCAGCGTAATTCTATCACATTTGTTCAACTTACGTCGCTCCTACTTCAGATAGCGTACTGGGCTAGGCGACATCTTAAAGCACGTGGAATGGCGAGTAAAAGGCTCTACTAAACTTCTATGATAGGGCAATCAGAGCCCCAATTAGATCATTTTATATTTTGTTCAATATAAGATTTCAGGGAAATTCTATCACATTTGTTCAATTTACGTCGCTCCTATTTCAGATAGCGTATTGGGCTAGACGGTATCTTAAAGCGCCTGGAAGGGCGAGTAAAATGCACTACTAAACTTCTATGATAGGGCAATCAGAGCCCAATTAGATCATTTTATATTTTGTTCAATATAAGATTTCAGGGAAATTCTATCACATTTGTTCAATTTACGTCGCTCCTATTTCAGATAGCGTATTGGGCTAAGCGGCATCTCAAAGCGCATGAAATGGCGAGTGAAATGCACCATTAGACTTCTATGGTAAGGCGAACAGAGACCCGATTAGACCATTTTACATTAAGGTTAATATAAGAATTCACGGAAATTCTATTACATTTGTTCAATTTACGTCACTCCTATTTCAGATAGCCTACTGGGCTAGCCGGCATCTTAAAGCGCGTGGAATAGCGAGTAAAATGCACCATTAGCCTTCTATGATAGGGCAATCAGAGACCCGATTAGATCATTTTATATTTTGGTTAATATAAGAATTCAGCGAAATCCTATCACGTTTGTTCAATTTACGTCGCTCCAATTCCAGGTAGCGTATTGGGCTAAGCGGCATCTCAAAGCGCATGAAATGGCGAATAAAATGCACTATTAAACGTCTAGGCTAGGGCGAACAGAGACCCGATTAGATCATTGTATATTATGGTTAATTTAAGAATTCAACGAAATTCTATCACATTTGTTCGATTTACGTCGCTCCTATTTCAGATAGCGTATTGGGCTAAGCGGCATCTCAAAGCGCATGAAATGGCGAGTGAAATGCACTATTCAACTTCTAGGGTAGGGCGAGCAGATACCCGAATAGATCATTTTACATTAAGGTTAATATAAGAATTCAGGGAAATTCTATCACATTTGTTCAATTTACGTCGCTAATATTTCAGATAGCGTATTGGGCTAAGCGGCATCTCAAAGCGCATGAAATGGCGAGCAAAATCCACTATTAAACTTCTAGGGTATGGCAAACAGAGACCCGATTAGATCATTTTATATTACGGTTAATACAAGAATTCAGCGTAATTCTATCACATTTGTTCAACTACGTCGCTCCTATTTCAGACAGCATACTGGGCTAGGCGGCATCTTAAAGCGCGTGGAATGGCGAGTAAAATGCACTATTAAACTTCTATGATAGGGCTATCAGAGACCCGATTTGATCATTTTATATTATGGTTAATTTAAGAATTCAACGAAATTCTATCACACTTGTTCAATTTACGTCCTTCCTATTTCAGATAGCGTACTGGGCTAGGCGGCATCTTAAAGCGCGTGGAATGGCGAGTAAAATGCGCTATTAAACTTCTATGATAGGACAATCAGAGACCCGATTAGATCATTTTATATTTTGGTTAATATAAGGATTCAGCGAAATTCTATCACATTTGTTCAATTTACGTTGCTCCTATTTCAGATAGCGTATTGGGCTAAGCGGCATCTCAAAGCGCATGAAATGGCGAGTGAAATGCACTGTCAAACTTCTAGGATAATTCAAACAGAGACCCGGTTAGATCATTTTATATTACGGTTAACATAAGAATTCAGCGTAATTCTATCACATTTGTTCAACTTACGTCGCTCCTATTTCAGATAGCGTACTGGGCTAGGCGACATCTTAAAGCACGTGGAATGGCGAGTAAAATGCTCTACTAAACTTCAATGGTAGGGCAATCAGAGACGCGATTAGATCATTTTATATTTTGGTTAATATAAGGATTCAGCGAAATTCTATCACTTTTGTTCAACTTACGTCGCTCCTATTTCAGATAGCGTACTGGGCTATGCGGCATCTGAATGCGCATGAAATGGCGAGCAAAATCCACTATTAAACTTCTAGGGTATGGCAAACAGAGACCCGATTAGATCATATTACATTATGGTTAATAAAAGAATTAAGAGTAATTCTATCACATTTGTTCAATTTACGTCACTCCTATTTCAGATAGCCTACTGGGCTAGCCGGCACCTTAAAGCGCGTGGAATAGCGAGTAAAATGCACTATTAGCCTTCTATGGTAGGGCAATCAGAGACCCGATTAGATCATTTTATATTTTGGTTAATATAAGAATTCAGCGAAATCCTATCACGTTTGTTCAATTTACGTCGCTCCTATTCCAGATAGCGTATTGGGCTTAGCGGCATCTTAAAGCGCGTGGAATGGCGAGTAAAATGCACTATTAAACTTCTAGGGTAGGGCAATCAGAGACCCGATTAGATCATTTTATATTTTGGTTAATATAAGAATTCAGCGAAATTCTATCACATTTGTTCAACTTACGTCGCTCCTATTTCAGATAGCGTATTGGGCTAAGCGGCATCTCAAAGCGCATGAAATGGCGAGTGAAATGCACCATTAGACTTCTATGGTAAGGCGAACAGAGACCCGATTAGATCATTTTACATTAAGGTTAATATAAGAATTCACGGAAATTCTATTACATTTGTTCGATTTACGTCGCTCCTATTTCAGATAGCGTATTGGGCTATACGGCCTCTCAAAGCGGATGAAATGGCGAGTAAAATGCACTATTAAACTTCTAGGATAAGCCAAACAGATACCCGATTAGATCATTTTATATTACGGTTAATATAAGAATGCAGCGTAATTCTATCACATTTGTTCAACTTACGTCGCTCCTATTTAAGATAGCGTATCGGGCTAAGTGGCATCTCAAAGCGCATGAAATGGCGAGTAACATGCACTATTAAACTTCTAGGATAAGCCAAACAGAGACCCGATTAGATCATTTTATATTACGGTTAATATAAGAGTGCAGCGTAATTCTATCACATTTGTTCAACTTACGTCGCTCCTATTTAAGATAGCGTATCGGGCTAAGCGGCATCTCAAAGCGCATGAAATGGCGAGTAAAATGCACTATTAAACTTCTACGGTAGGGCAAACAGAGACCCGATTAGATCATTTTATATTATGGTTAATTTAAGAATTCAGCAAAATTCTGTCACATTTGTTCAATTTACGTCGCTCCTATTTCAGATAGGGTACTGGGCTAGGCGGCATCTTAATGCGCGTGGAATGGCGAGTGAAATTCACTATTTAACGTCGATGATAGGGCAATCAGAGACCCGATTAGATCATTTTATATTTGGGTTAATATAAGAATTCAGCGAAATTCTATCACATTTGTTCAATTTACGTCGCTCACGTTTCAGATAGCGTATTGGGCTAAGCGGCATCTCAAAGCGCATGAAATGGCGAGTAAAATGCACTATGAAACTTCTAGGGTAGGGCAAACAGAGACCCGATTAGATCATTTTATATTACCGTTAATTTAAGGATTCAACAAAATTCTATCACATTTGTTCAATTTACGTCGCTCCTATTTTAGATAGCGTACTGGGCTAGGCGGTAACTTAAAGCGCGTGGAATGGCGAGTAAAATGCACTATTAAACCTCTAGGCTAGGGCGAACAGAGACCCGATTAGATCATTTTACATTATGGTTCATAAAAGAATTCAGCGAAATTCTATCACATTTGTTCAACTTACGTCGCTCCTATTTCAGATAGCGTATTGGGCTAAGAGGCATCTCAAAGCGCATGAAATGGCGAGTGAAATGCACTATTAGACTTCTATGGTAGGGCGATCAGAGACCCGATTAGATCATTTTACATTAAGGTTAATATAAGAATTCACGGAAATTCTATCACATTTGTTCAATTTACGTCGCTCCTATTTCAGATGGCGTATTGGGCTAAGCGGCATCTCGAAGCGCACGAAATGGCGAGTATAATGCACTATTAAACTTCTAGGATAAGGCAAACAGAGACCCGATTAGATCATTTTATATTACGGTTAATATAAGAATGCAGCGTAATTCTATCACATTTGTTCAACTTACGTCGCTCCTATTTCAGATAGCGTACTGGGCTAGGCGGCATCTCAAAGCGCATGAAATGGCGAGTAAAATGCACTATTAAACTTCTAGGGTAGGACTAACAGAGACCCGATTATATCATTTTATATTATGGTTAATTTAAGAATTCAACGAAATTCTATCACACTTGTTCAATTTACGTCGTTCCTATTTCAGATAGCGTACTGGGCTAGGCGGCATCTTAAAGCGCGTGGAATGGCGAGTAAAATACCCTATGAAACTTCTATGATAGGGCAATAAGAGACCCGATTAGATGATTTTATATTTTGGTTAATATAAGGATTCAGCGAAATTCTATCACATTTGATCAATTTACGTCGCTCCTATTTCAGATAGCGTACTGGGCTACGCGTCATCTTAAAGTGCGTGGAATGGCGAGTAAAATGCACTATTAAACTTCTAGGGTAGGGCGAACAGAGACTCGATTAGATCAGTTTACATTAATGTTAATATGAGTATTCAGCGAAATTCTATCACATTTGTTCAATTTACGTCGCTCCTATTTCAGATAGCTTATTGGGCTAAGCGGCATCTCAAAGCGCATGAAATGTCGAGTGAAATGCACTATTAAACTTCTAGGGTAGGGCGAACAGAGACTCGATTAGATCATTTTATATTATGGTTAATTTAAGAATTCAGCGAAATTCTATCACATTTGTTCAATTTACGTCGCTCCCATTTCAGATAGCGTATTGGGCTACACGGCATCTCAAAGCGCATGAAATGGCGAGTACAATGCACTATTAAACTTCTAGGGTAAGGCAAACAGAGACCCGGTTAGATCATTTTATATTACGGTTAATATAAGAATTCAGCGTAATTCTATCACATTTGTTCAACTTACGTCGCACCTATTTCAGATAGCGTACTGGGCTAGGCGGCATCTTAAAGCGCGTGGAATGGCGAGTAAAATGCTCTACTAAACTTCTATGATAGGGCAATCAGAGCCCCAATTAGGTCATTTTATATTTTGTTCAATATAAGATTTCAGGGAAATTCTATCACATTTGTTCAATTTACGTCGTTCCTATTTCAGATAGCGTACTGGGCTAGGCGGCATCTCAAAGCGCATGAAATGGCGAGTGAAATGCACTATTAAACTTCTAGGGTAGGGCGAACAGAGACCCGATTAGATCATTTTACATTAAGGTTAATATAATAATTCAGGGAAATTCTATCACATTTGTTCAATTTACGTCGCTCCTATTTCAGATAGCGTATTGGGCTAAGCGGCATCTCAAAGCGCATGAAATGGCGAGCAAAATCCACTATTAAACTTCTAGGGAATGGCAAACAGAGACCCGATTAGATCATTTTATATCATGGTTAATTTAAGAATTCAGCAAAATTCTATCACATTTGTTCAATTTACGTCGTTGCTATTTCAGATAGCGTACTGGGCTAGGCGGCATCTTAAAGCGCGTGGAACGGCGAGTAAAATGCACTATGAAACTACAATGATAGGGCAATAAGAGACCCGATTAAATCATTTTATATTTTGGTTAATATAAGGATTCAGCGAAATTCTATCACATTTGTCCAACTTACGCCGCTCCTGCTTGAGATACCGTACTGGACTAGGCGGCAACTTAAAGCGCGTGGAATGGCGAGTAAAATGCAGTACAAAACTTCTATGATAGGGCAATCGGAGTCCCGATTAGATCATTTTATATTTTGTTTAATATAAGATTTCAGGGAAATTCTATCACATTTGTTCAATTTACGTCGCTCCTATTTCAGATAGCGTACTGGGCTAAGCGGCATCTCAAAGCGCATGAAATGTCGAATACAATGCACTATTAAACTTCTAGACTAGGGCAAACAGAGACCCGATTAGATCATTTTACATTAAGGTTAATATAAGAATTCAGGGAAATTCTATCACATTTGTTCAATTTACGTCGCTCCTATTTCAGATAGCGTATTGGGCTAAGCGGCATCTCAAAGCGCATTAAATGGCGAGCAAAATGCACTATCAAACATCTAGGGTATTGCAAACAGAGACACGATTAGATCATTTTATATTATGGTTAATTTAAGAATTCAACGAAATTCTATCACACTTGTTCAATTTACGTCGCTCGTATTTCAGATAGCGTATTGGGCTGAGAGGCATCTCAAAGCGCATGAAATGTCGAGTAAAATGCACTATTAAACTTCTAGGGTAGGGCGAACAGAGAACCGATTAGATCATTTTACATTAAGGTTAATATAAGAATTCAGGGAAATCCTATCACGTTTGTTCAATTTACGTCGCTCCTATTTCAGATAGCGTATTGTGCTAAGCGGCATCTCAAAGCGCATGAAATGGCGTGCAAAATGCACTGTTAAACTTCTAGGGTAGGGCAAACAGAGACCCGATTAGATCATTTCATATTATGGTTTATTTAAGAATTCAGAAAAATTCTATCAAATTTGTTATAATTTACGTCGCTCCTATTTCAGATAGCTTATTGGGCTAAGCGGCATCTCAAAGCGCATGAAATGACGAGTGAAATGCACTACTAAACTTCTAGGATAGGGCTATCAGAGACCCGATTAGATCATTTTATATTACGGTTAATATAAGAATTCAGCGTAATTCTATCACATTTGTTCAACTTACGTCGCTCCTACTTCAGATAGCGTACTGGGCTAGGCGACATCTTAAAGCACGTGGAATGGCGAGTAAAAGGCTCTACTAAACTTCTATGATAGGGCAATCAGAGCCCCAATTAGATCATTTTATATTTTGTTCAATATAAGATTTCAGGGAAATTCTATCACATTTGTTCAATTTACGTCGCTCCTATTTCAGATAGCGTATTGGGCTAGACGGTATCTTAAAGCGCCTGGAAGGGCGAGTAAAATGCACTACTAAACTTCTATGATAGGGCAATCAGAGCCCCAATTAGATCATTTTATATTTTGTTCAATATAAGATTTCAGGGAAATTCTATCACATTTGTTCAATTTACGTCGCTCCTATTTCAGATAGCGTATTGGGCTAAGCGGCATCTCAAAGCGCATGAAATGGCGAGTGAAATGCACCATTAGACTTCTATGGTAAGGCGAACAGAGACCCGATTAGACCATTTTACATTAAGGTTAATATAAGAATTCACGGAAATTCTATTACATTTGTTCAATTTACGTCACTCCTATTTCAGATAGCCTACTGGGCTAGCCGGCATCTTAAAGCGCGTGGAATAGCGAGTAAAATGCACCATTAGCCTTCTATGATAGGGCAATCAGAGACCCGATTAGATCATTTTATATTTTGGTTAATATAAGAATTCAGCGAAATCCTATCACGTTTGTTCAATTTACGTCGCTCCAATTCCAGGTAGCGTATTGGGCTAAGCGGCATCTCAAAGCGCATGAAATGGCGAATAAAATGCACTATTAAACGTCTAGGCTAGGGCGAACAGAGACCCGATTAGATCATTGTATATTATGGTTAATTTAAGAATTCAACGAAATTCTATCACATTTGTTCGATTTACGTCGCTCCTATTTCAGATAGCGTATTGGGCTAAGCGGCATCTCAAAGCGCATGAAATGGCGAGTGAAATGCACTATTCAACTTCTAGGGTAGGGCGAGCAGATACCCGAATAGATCATTTTACATTAAGGTTAATATAAGAATTCAGGGAAATTCTATCACATTTGTTCAATTTACGTCGCTCCTATTTCAGATAGCGTATTGGGCTAAGCGGCATCTCAAAGCGCATGAAATGGCGAGCAAAATCCACTATTAAACTTCTAGGGTATGGCAAACAGAGACCCGATTAGATCATTTTATATTACGGTTAATACAAGAATTCAGCGTAATTCTATCACATTTGTTCAACTACGTCGCTCCTATTTCAGACAGCATACTGGGCTAGGCGGCATCTTAAAGCGCGTGGAATGGCGAGTAAAATGCACTATTAAACTTCTATGATAGGGCTATCAGAGACCCGATTTGATCATTTTATATTATGGTTAATTTAAGAATTCAACGAAATTCTATCACACTTGTTCAATTTACGTCCTTCCTATTTCAGATAGCGTACTGGGCTAGGCGGCATCTTAAAGCGCGTGGAATGGCGAGTAAAATACCCTATGAAACTTCTATGATAGGGCAATAAGAGACCCGATTAGATCATTTTATATTTTGGTTAATATAAGGATTCAGCGAAATTCTATCACATTTGTTCAATTTACATCGCTCCTATTTCAGATAGGTTACAGGGCTAAGCGGCATCTTAAAGCGCATGAAATGACGAGAGAAATGCACTATCAAACTTCTAGGGTAGGGCGAACAGAGACCCGATTAGATCATTTTACATTAAGGTTAATATAAGAATTCAGCGAAATTCTATCACATTTGTTCAATTTACGTCGCTCCTATTTCAGATAGCGTACTGAGCTAGGCGTCATCTTAAAGCGCGTGGAATGGCGAGTAAAATGCACTATTAAACTTCTATGATAGGACAATCAGAGACCCGATTAGATCATTTTATATTTTGGTTAATATAAGGATTCAGCGAAATTCTATCACATTTGTTCAATTTACGTCGCTCCTATTTCAGATAGCGTATTGGGCTAAGCGGCATCTCAAAGCGCATGAAATGGCGAATAAAATGCACTATTAAACGTCTAGGCTAGGGCGAACAGAGACCCGATTAGATCATTGTATATTATGGTCAATTTAAGAATTCAACGAAATTCTATCACATTTGTTCGAATTACGTCGCTCCTATTTCAGATAGCGTATTGGGCTAAGCGGCATCTCAAAGCGGATGAAATGGCGAGTAAAATGCACTATTAAACTTCTAGGGTAAGGCAAACAGAGACCCGATTAGATCATATTACATTATGGTTAATAAAAGAATTAAGAGTAATTCTATCACATTTGTTCAATTTACGTCACTCCTATTTCAGATAGCCTACTGGGCTAGCCGGCATCTTAAAGCGCGTGGAATAGCGAGTAAAATGCACTATTAGCCTTCTATGATAGGGCAATCAGAGACCCGATTAGATCATTTTATATTTTGGTTAATATAAGAATTCAGCGAAATCCTATCACGTTTGTTCAATTTACGTCGCTCCAATTCCAGATAGCGTATTGGGCTAAGCGGCATCTCAAAGCGCATGAAATGGCGAATAAAATGCACTATTAAACTTCTCGGCTAGGGCGAACAGAGACCCGATTAGATCATTGTATATTATGGTTAATTTAAGAATTCAACGAAATTCTATCACATTTGTTCGATTTACGTCGCTGCTATTTCAGATAGCGTATTGGGCTAAGCGGCATCTCAAAGCGGATGAAATGGCGAGTAAAATGCACTATTAAACTTCTAGGGTAAGGCAAACAGAGACCCGATTAGATCATATTACATCATGGTTAATAAAAGAATTAAGAGTAATTCTATCACATTTGTTCAATTTACGTCACTCCTATTTCAGATAGCCTTCTGGGCTAGCCGGCATCTTAAAGCGCGTGGAATGGCGAGTAAAATGCACTATTAGCCTTCTATGATAGGGCAATACGAGACCCGATTAGATCATTTTATATTTTGGTTAATATAAGAATTCAGCGAAATCCTATCACGTTTGTTCAATTTACGTCGCTCCAATTCCAGATAGCGTATTGGGCTAAGCGGCATCTCAAAGCGCATGAAATGGCGAATAAAATGCACTATTAAACTTCTCGGCTAGGGCGAACAGAGACCCGATTAGATCATTTTATATTATGGTTAATTTAAGAATTCGGCAAAATTCTATCACATTTGTTCAATTTACGTCGTTCCTATTTCAGATAGCGTACTGGGCTATGCGGCATCTCAAAGCGCATGAAATGGCGAGTGAAATGCACTATTCAACTTCTAGGGTAGGGCGAACAGAGACCCGATTAGATCATTTTACATTAAGGTTAATATAAGAATTCAGGGAAATTCTATCACATTTGTTCAATTTACGTCGCTCCTATTTCAGATAGCGTATTGGGCTAAGCGGCATCTCAAAGCGCATGAAATGGCGAGTGAAGCGCACTGTTAAACTTCTAGGGTAAGGGAAAGAGAGACCAGATTAGAACATTTTATATTACGGTTAATATAAGAATTAAGCGTAATTCCATCACATTTATTGAATTTACGTCACTCCTATTTCAGATAGCGTATTGGGCTAAGCGGCATCTCAAAGCGCATGAAATGGCGAATACAATGCACTATTAATCTTCTCGGCTAGGGCGAACAGAAACCCGATTAGATCATTTTATATTTTGGTTAATATAAGGATTCAGCGAAATTCTATCACTTTTGTTCAACTTACGTCGCTCCTATTTCAGATAGCGTACTGGGCTATGCGGCATCTCAATGCGCATGAAATGGCGAGCAAAATCCACTATTAAACTTCTAGGGTATGGCAAACAGAGACCCGATTAGATCATATTACATTTTGGTTAATAAAAGAATTAAGAGTAATTCTATCACATTTGTTCAATTTACGTCACTCCTATTTCAGATAGCCTACTGGGCTAGCCGGCACCTTAAAGCGCGTGGAATAGCGAGTAAAATGCACTATTAGCCTTCTATGGTAGGGCAATCAGAGACCCGATTAGATCATTTTATATTTTGGTTAATATAAGAATTCAGCGAAATCCTATCACGTTTGTTCAATTTACGTCGCTCCTATTCCAGATAGCGTATTGGGCTTAGCGGCATCTTAAAGCGCGTGGAATGGCGAGTAAAATGCTCTACTAAACTTCTATGGTAGGGCAATCAGAGACCCGATTAGATCATTTTATATTTTGTTTAATATAAGATTTCAGGGAAATTGTATCACATTTGTTCAATTTACGTCGCTCCTATTTCAGATAGCGTATTCGGCTAAGCGGCATCTCAAAGCGCATGAAGTGGCGAATAAAATTCACTATTAAACTTCTAGGCTAGGGCGAACAGAGACCCGATCAGATCATTTTACATTATGGTCAATAAAAGAATTCAGCGAAATTCTATCACATTTGTTCAACTTACGTCGCTCCTATTTCAGATAGCGTATTGGGCTAAGCGGCATCTCAAAGCGCATGAAATGGCGAGTGAAATGCACCATTAGACTTCTATGGTAAGGCGAACAGAGACCCGATTAGACCATTTTACATTAAGGTTAATATAAGAATTCACGGAAATTCTATTACATTTGTTCAATTTACGTCACTCCTATTTCAGATAGCCTACTGGGCTAGCCGGCATCTTAAAGCGCGTGGAATAGCGAGTAAAATGCACCATTAGCCTTCTATGATAGGGCAATCAGAGACCCGATTAGATCATTTTATATTTTGGTTAATATAAGAACTCAGCGAAATCCTATCACGTTTGTTCAATTTACGTCGCTCCAATTCCAGATAGCGTATTGGGCTAAGCGGCATCTCAAAGCGCATGAAATGGCGAATAAAATGCACTATTAAACGTCTAGGCTAGGGCGAACAGAGACCCGATTAGATCATTGTATATTATGGTTAATTTAAGAATTCAACGAAATTCTATCACATTTGTTCGATTTACGTCGCTCCTATTTCAGATAGCGTATTGGGCTAAGCGGCATCTCAAAACGGATGAAATGGCGAGTAAAATGCACTATTAAACTTCTAGGGTAAGGCAAACAGAGACCCGATTAGATCATATTACATTATGGTTAATAAAAGAAATAAGAGTAATTCTATCACATTTGTTCAATTTACGTCACTCCTATTTCAGATAGCCTACTGGGCTAGCCGGCATCTTAAAGCGCGTGGAATAGCGAGTAAAATGCACTATTAGCCTTCTATGATAGGGCAATCAGAGACCCGATTAGATCATTTTAAATTTTGGTTAATATAAGAATTCAGCGAAATCCTATCACGTTAGTTCAATTTACGTCGCTCCAATTCCAGATAGCGTATTGGGCTAAGCGGCATCTCAAAGCGCATGAAATGGCGAGTGAAATGCACTATTCAACTTCTAGGGTAGGGCGAACAGAGACCCGAATAGATCATTTTACATTAAGGTTAATATAAGAATTCAGGGAAATTCTATCACATTTGTTCAATTTACGTCGCTCCTATTTCAGATAGCGTACTGGGCTAGGCGGCATCTTAAGGCGCGTGGAATGGCGAGAGAAATGCAATATTAAACTTCTATGATAGGGCAATCAGAGACCCGAGTAGATCATTTTATATTATGGTTAATATAAGAATTCAGCGTAATTCTATCACATTTGTTCAACTTCCGTCGCTCCTATTTCAGATAGCGTAACGGGCTAAACGGCATCTCAAAGCGCATTAAATTACGAGTGACATGCACTATTAAACTTCTAGGGTAGGGCGATCAGAGACCCGATTAGATAATTTTACATTAAGGTTAATATAAGAACTCAGCGAAATTCTATCACATTTGTTCAATTTACATCGCTTCTATTTCAGATAGCGACTTGTGCTAAGCGGCATCTCAAAGCGCAAGAAATGGCGAGTAAAATGCACTATTAAACTTCTAGGATAAGGCAAACAGAGACCCGATTAGATCATTTTATATTACGGTTAATATAAGTATTCAGGGAAATTCTATCACATTTGTTCAATTTACGTCGCTCCTATTTCAGATAGCGTATTGGGCTAAGCGGCATCTCAAAGCGCATGGAATGGCGAGTGAAATTCACTATTAAACTTCTAGGGTAAGGCAAACAGAGACCCGATTAGATCATTTTATATTACGGTTAATATAAGAATTCAGCGTAATTCTATCACATTTGTTCAATTTACGTCGCTCCTATTCCAGATAGCGCACTGGGCTAAGCGTCATCTCAAAGCGTATGAAATCGCGAGTAAAATGCACTATTAAACTTCTAGGGTAGGGCAATCAGAGACCCGATTAGATCATTTTATATTTTGGTTAATATAAGAATTCAGCGAAATTCTATCACATACGTTCAAGTTACGTCGCTCCTATTTCAGATAGCGTACTGGGCCAGGCGGCATCTTAAAGCCCGTGGAATGGCGAGTAAAATGCACTATTAAACTTGTATGATAGGGCAATCAGAGACCCGATTAGATCATTTTGTATTTTGGTTAATATAAGAATTCAGCGAAATTCTATCACATTTGTTCAATTTACGTCGCTCCTATTTCAGATAGCGTATTGGGCGAAGCGGCATCTCAAAGCGCATCGAATGACGAGTGAAATGCACTATTAAACTTCTAGGGTAGGGCGAACAGAGACCCGAATAGATCATTTTATATTACCGTTAATGTAAGAATTCAGCGTAATTCTATCACAATTGTTCAACTAACGTCGCTCCTATTTCAGATAGCGTACTGCGCTAGGCGGCATCTTGAAGCGCTTGGAAGGGCGAGTAAAATGCACTACTAAACTTCTATGATAGGGCAATCAGAGTCCCGATTAGATCATTTTATATTTTGTTTACTATAACATTTCAGGGAAATTCTATCACATTTGATCAATTTACGTCGCTCCTATTTCAGATAGCGTATTGGGCTAAGCGGCATCTCTAAGCGCAAGAAATGGCGAGTAAAATGCACTATTAAACTTCTAGGGTAGGGCACATAGAGACCCGATTAGATCATTCTATATTATGGTTAATTTAAGAATTCAGCGAAATCCTATCACATTTGTTCAATTTACGTCGCTCCTATTTCAGATAGCGTATTGGGCTAATAGGCATCTCAAAGCGCATGAAATGGCGAGTAAAATGCACTATTAAACTTCTAGGGTAGGGCGAACAGAGACCCGATTAGATCATTTTACATTAAGGTTAATATAAGTATTCAGGGAACTTCTATCACATTTGTTCAATTTACGTCGCTCCTATTTCAGATAGCTTATTGGGCTAAGCGGCATTTCAAAGCGCATGAAATGACGAGTGAAATGCACTATTAATCTTCTTGGGTAGGGCGAACAGAGACCCGATTAGATCATTTTACATTAAGGTTAATATAAGAATTCAGCGAGATTCTCTCACATTTGTTCAATTTACGTCGCTGATATTTCAGATAGCGTATTGGGCTAAGCGGCATCTCAAAGCGCAAGAAATGGCGAGTAAAATGAACTATTAAACTTCTAGGGTAGGGCAAACAGAGACCCGATTAGATCATTTTATATTATGGTTAATTTAAGAATTCAGCGAAATTCTATCACATTTGTCCAATTTACGTCGCTCCTATTATAGATAGCGTATTGGGCTAAGCGGCATCTCAAAGCGCATGAAATGGCGAGTAAAATGCACTATTAAACTTCTAGGGTAGGGCAAACAGAGACCCCATTAGATCATTTTATATTATGGTTAATTTAAGAATTCAGCGAAATTCTATCACATTTGTTCAATTTACGTCGCTCCTATTTCAGATAGCGTATTGGGCTAAGCGGCATCTCAAAGCGCATGAAATGGCGAGTAAAATGCACTGTTAAACTTGTAATGTGGATCAAACAGAGACCCGATTAGATCATTTCATATTATGGTTAATTTAAGAATTCAGAAAAATTCTATCACATTTGTTCAATTTACGTCGCTCCTATTTCAGATAGCGTACTCGGATAGGCGGCATCTTAAAGCGCGTGCAATGGCGAGTAAAATGCACTATTAAACATCTATGATAGGGCAATCAGAGACCCGATTAGATCATTTTATATTTTGGTTAATATAAGAATTCAGCGAAATTCTATCACATTTGTTTAATTTACGTCGCTCCTATTTCAGATAGCGTATTGGGCTAAGCGACATCTCAAAGCGCATGAAATGGCGAGTAAAATGCACTATTAAACTTCTAGGGTAGGGCAAACAGAGACCCGATTAGATCATTTTATATTATTGTTAATTTAAGAATTCAGCAAAATTTTATCACATTTGTTCAATTTACGTCGCTCCTATTTCAGATAGCGTACTGGGCTAGGCGGCATCTTAAAGCGCGTGGAATGGCGAGAAAATGCACTATTAAACTTCTATGATAGGGCAATCAGAGACCCGATTAGATGATTTTATATTACGGTTAATATAAGAATTCAGCGTAATTCTGTCACACTTCTTCAACTTACGTAGCTCCTATTTCAGATAGCGTACTGGGCTAGGCGGCAACATAAAGCGCGTGGAATGGCGAGTAAAATGCACTATTAAACTTCTATGATAGGGCAATCAGAGACCCGATTAGATCATTTTATATTTTGGTTAATATAAGAATTTAGCGAAATTCTATCACATTTGTTCAATTTACGTCGCTCCTATGTCAGATAGCGTATTGGGCTAAGCGGCATCTCAAAGCGCATGAAATGGCGAGTAAAATGCACTATTAAACTTCTAGGGTAGGGCGAACAAAGACCCGATTAGATCATTTTATATTATGGTCAATGTAAGAATTCAGCAAAATTCTATCACATTTGTTCAATTTACGTCGCTCCTATTTCAGATAGCGTACTGGGCTAGGCGGCATCTTAAAGCGCGTGGAATGACGAGTAAAATGCACTATTAAACTTCTATGATAGGGTAATCAGAGACCCGATTAGATCATTTTGTATTTTGGTTAATTTATCAATTCAGCGAAATTCTATCACATTTGTGCAATTTACGTCACTCCTATTTCAGATAGCGTATTGGGCTAAGCGGCATCTCTAAGCGCATGAAATGGCGAGAAAATGCACTATTAAACTTCTAGGATAGGGCGAACAGAGACCCGATTAGACCACTTTAAATTACGGTTAATATAAGAATTCAGCGAGATTCTCTCACATTTGTTCAATTTACGTCGCTGATATTTCAGATAGCGTATTGGGCTAAGCTGCATCTCAAAGCGCAAGAAATGGATCGTAAAATGCACTATTATACTTCTAGGGTAGGGCAAACAGAGACCCGATTAGATCATTTTATATTATGGTTAATTTAAGAATTCAGCGAAATTCTATCAAATTTGTTCCATTCACGTCGATCCTATTGCAGATAGCGTATTGGGCTAAGCGGCATCTTAAAGCGCATGAAATGGCGAGTAAAATGCACCATTAAACTTCTAGGGTAATGCAAACAGAGACCCGATTAGATCATTTTATATTACGGTTAATATAAGAATTCAGCGTAATTCTATCACATTTGTTCAACATACGTCGCTCCTATTTCAGATAGTGTACTGGGCTAAGCGGCATCTCAAAGCGCATGAAATTACGAGTGAAATGCACTACTAAACTCCTAGGGTAGGGCGAACAGAGACCCGATTAGATCATTTTACATTAAGGTTAATATAAGAATTCAGGGAAATTCTATCACATTTGTTCAATTTACGTCGCTCCTATTTCAGATAGCGTATTGGGCTAAGCGGCATCTCAAAGCGCACGAAATGACGAGTGCAATGCACTATTAAACTTCTAGGGTAGGGCAAACAGTGACCCGATTAGATCATTTTATAGTATGGTTAATTTAAGAATTCTGCAAAATTATATCACATTTGTTCAATTTACGTCGTTACTATTTCAGATAGCGTACTGGGCTAGACGGCATCTTAAAGCGCGTGGAATGGCGAGTGAAATGCACTATTAAACTTCTATGATAGGGCAATCAGAGACCCGAGTATATCATTTTATATTTTGGTTAATACAAGAATTCAGCGAAATTCTATCACATTTGTTCAATTTACGTCGCTCCTATTTCAGATAGCTTATTGGGCTAAGCGGCATCTCAAAACGCATGAACTTGCGAGTCAAATGCACTATTAAATTTCTAGGGTAAGGCAAACGGAGACCCGATTAGATCATTTTATATTACTGATAATATAAGAATTCAGCGTAATTCTATTACATTTGTTCAACTTACGTCGCTCCTATTTCAGATAGCGTACTGTGCTAGGCGGCATCTTAAAGCGCGTAGCATGGCGAGTAAAATGCTCTACTAAGCTTCTATGATAGGGCAATCAGAGACCCGATTAGATCATTTTATATTTTGGTTAATATAAGAATTTAGCGAAATTCTATCACATTTGTTCAATTTACGTCGCTCCTATGTCAGATAGCGTATTGGGCTAAGCGGCATCTCAAAGCGCATGAAATGGCGAGTAAAATGCACTATTAAACTTCTAGAGTAGGGCAAACAGAGACCCGATTTGATCATTTTATATTATGATTAATTTAAGAAGTCAGCAAAATTCTATCACATTTGTTCAATTTACGTCGCTCCTATTTCAGATAGCGTATTAGGCTATGCGGCATCTGAAAGCACATGAAATGGCGAGTAAAATGCACTATTACATTTCCTGGGTAGGGCAAACAGAGACCCGATTAGATCATTTTATGTTATGGTTAATTTAAGAATTCAGCAAAATTCTATCACATTTGTTCAATTTACGTCGCTCCTATTTCAGATAGCGTACTGGGCTAGGCGGCATCTTAAAGCGCGTGGAATGGCGAGTAAAATGCACTATCAAACTTCTATGATAGGGCATTCAGAGACCCGATTAGATCATTTTATATTTTGGTTAATATAGGAATTCAGCGAAATTCTATCACATTTGTTCAATTCACATCGCTCCTATTTCAGATAGCTTATTGGGCTAAGCGGCAGCTCAAAGCGCATAAAATGACGAGTGAAATGCACTGTTAAACTTATATGATAGGGCAGTCAGAGACCCGATTAGATCATTTTATATTTTGTTTAATATAAGATTTCAGGGAAATTCTATCACATTTGTTCAATTTACGTCGCTCCTATTTCAGATAGCTTATTGGGCATAGCGGCATCTCAAAGCGCATGAAATGACGAGTGAAATGCATTATTAAACTTCTAGGGTAGGGCAAACAGAGACCCGATTAGATCATTTTATATTATGGTTAATTTAAGAATTCACCGAACTTCTATCACATTTGTTCAATTTACGTCGCTCCTATTTCAGATAGCGTACTGGGCTAAGCGGCATCTCAAAGCGCATGAAATTACGAGTGAAATGCACTACTAAACTCCTAGGGTAGGGCGAACAGAGACCCGATTAGATCATTTTACATTATGGTTAATAAAAGAATTCAGCGATATTCTATCACACTTGTTCAACTTACGTCGCTCCTATTTCAGATAGCGTATTGGGCTAAGCGGCATCTCAAAGCGCATGAAATGGCGAGCAAAATGCACTATTAAACTTCTAGGGTAGGGCAAACAGAGACCCGATTAGATCATTTTATATTATGGTTAATTTAAGAACTCAGCAAAATTCTATCACATCTGTTCAATTTACGTCGCTCCTATTTCAGATAGCGTACTGGGCTAAGCGGCATCTCAAAGCGCATGACATTACGAGTGAAATGCACTACTAAACTCCTAGGGTAGGGCGAACAGAGACCCGATTAGATCATTTTACATTAAGGTTAATATAAGAATTCAGCGAGATTCTCTCACATTTGTTCAATTTACGTCGCTGATATTTCAGATAGCGTATTGGGCTAAGCGGCATCTCAAAGCGCAAGAAATGGCGAGTAAAATGAACTATTAAACTTCTAGGGTAGGGCAAACAGAGACCCGATTAGATCATTTTATATTATGGTTAATTTAAGAATTCAGCGAAATTCTATCACATTTGTCCAATTTACGTCGCTCCTATTATAGATAGCGTATTGGGCTAAGCGGCATCTCAAAGCGCATGAAATGGCGAGTAAAATGCACTATTAAACTTCTAGGGTAGGGCAAACAGAGACCCCATTAGATCATTTTATATTATGGTTAATTTAAGAATTCAGCGAAATTCTATCACATTTGTTCAATTTACGTCGCTCCTATTTCAGATAGCGTATTGGGCTAAGCGGCATCTCAAAGCGCATGAAATGGCGAGTAAAATGCACTGTTAAACTTGTAATGTGGGTCAAACAGAGACCCGATTAGATCATTTCATATTATGGTTAATTTAAGAATTCAGAAAAATTCTATCACATTTGTTCAATTTACGTCGCTCCTATTTCAGATAGCGTACTCGGATAGGCGGCATCTTAAAGCGCGTGCAATGGCGAGTAAAATGCACTATTAAACATCTATGATAGGGCAATCAGAGACCCGATTAGATCATTTTATATTTTGGTTAATATAAGAATTCAGCGAAATTCTATCACATTTGTTTAATTTACGTCGCTCCTATTTCAGATAGCGTATTGGGCTAAGCGGCATCTCAAAGCGCATGAAATGGCGAGTAAAATGCACTATTAAACTTCTAGGGTAGGGCAAACAGAGACCCGATTAGATCATTTTATATTATTGTTAATTTAAGAATTCAGCAAAATTTTATCACATTTGTTCAATTTACGTCGCTCCTATTTCAGATAGCGTACTGGGCTAGGCGGCATCTTAAAGCGCGTGGAATGGCGAGAAAATGCACTATTAAACTTCTATGATAGGGCAATCAGAGACCCGATTAGATGATTTTATATTACGGTTAATATAAGAATTCAGCGTAATTCTGTCACACTTCTTCAACTTACGTAGCTCCTATTTCAGATAGCGTACTGGGCTAGGCGGCAACATAAAGCGCGTGGAATGGCGAGTAAAATGCACTATTAAACTTCTATGATAGGGCAATCAGAGACCCGATTAGATCATTTTATATTTTGGTTAATATAAGAATTTAGCGAAATTCTATCACATTTGTTCAATTTACGTCGCTCCTATGTCAGATAGCGTATTGGGCTAAGCGGCATCTCAAAGCGCATGAAATGGCGAGTAAAATGCACTATTAAACTTCTAGGGTAGGGCGAACAAAGACCCGATTAGATCATTTTATATTATGGTCAATGTAAGAATTCGGCAAAATTCTATCACATTTGTTCAATTTACGTCGCTCCTATTTCAGATAGCGTACTGGGCTAGGCGGCATCTTAAAGCGCGTGGAATGACGAGTAAAATGCACTATTAAACTTCTATGATTGGGTAATCAGAGACCCGATTAGATCATTTTGTATTTTGGTTAATTTATCAATTCAGCGAAATTCTATCACATTTGTTCAATTTACGTCACTCCTATTTCAGATAGCGTATTGGGCTAAGCGGCATCTCTAAGCGCATGAAATGGCGAGAAAATGCACTATTAAACTTCTAGGATAGGGCGAACAGAGACCCGATTAGACCACTTTAAATTACGGTTAATATAAGAATTCAGCGAGATTCTCTCACATTTGTTCAATTTACGTCGCTGATATTTCAGATAGCGTATTGGGCTAAGCTGCATCTCAAAGCGCAAGAAATGGATCGTAAAATGCACTATTATACTTCTAGGGTAGGGCAAACAGAGACCCGATTAGATCATTTTATATTATGGTTAATTTAAGAATTCAGCGAAATTCTATCAAATTTGTTCCATTCACGTCGATCCTATTGCAGATAGCGTATTGGGCTAAGCGGCATCTTAAAGCGCATGAAATGGCGAGTAAAATGCACCATTAAACTTCTAGGGTAATGCAAACAGAGACCCGATTAGATCATTTTATATTACGGTTAATATAAGAATTCAGCGTAATTCTATCACATTTGTTCAACATACGTCGCTCCTATTTCAGATAGTGTACTGGGCTAAGCGGCATCTCAAAGCGCATGAAATTACGAGTGAAATGCACTACTAAACTCCTAGGGTAGGGCGAACAGAGACCCGATTAGATCATTTTACATTAAGGTTAATATAAGAATTCAGGGAAATTCTATCACATTTGTTCAATTTACGTCGCTCCTATTTCAGATAGCGTATTGGGCTAAGCGGCATCTCAAAGCGCACGAAATGACGAGTGCAATGCACTATTAAACTTCTAGGGTAGGGCAAACAGTGACCCGATTAGATCATTTTATAGTATGGTTAATTTAAGAATTCTGCAAAATTATATCACATTTGTTCAATTTACGTCGTTACTATTTCAGATAGCGTACTGGGCTAGACGGCATCTTAAAGCGCGTGGAATGGCGAGTGAAATGCACTATTAAACTTCTATGATAGGGCAATCAGAGACCCGAGTATATCATTTTATATTTTGGTTAATACAAGAATTCAGCGAAATTCTATCACATTTGTTCAATTTACGTCGCTCCTATTTCAGATAGCTTATTGGGCTAAGCGGCATCTCAAAACGCATGAACTTGCGAGTCAAATGCACTATTAAATTTCTAGGGTAAGACAAACGGAGACCCGATTAGATCATTTTATATTACTGATAATATAAGAATTCAGCGTAATTCTATTACATTTGTTCAACTTACGTCGCTCCTATTTCAGATAGCGTACTGTGCTAGGCGGCATCTTAAAGCGCGTAGCATGGCGAGTAAAATGCTCTACTAAGCTTCTATGATAGGGCAATCAGAGACCCGATTAGATCATTTTATATTTTGGTTAATATAAGAATTTAGCGAAATTCTATCACATTTGTTCAATTTACGTCGCTCCTATGTCAGATAGCGTATTGGGCTAAGCGGCATCTCAAAGCGCATGAAATGGCGAGTAAAATGCACTATTAAACTTCTAGAGTAGGGCAAACAGAGACCCGATTTGATCATTTTATATTATGATTAATTTAAGAAGTCAGCAAAATTCTATCACATTTGTTCAATTTACGTCGCTCCTATTTCAGATAGCGTATTAGGCTATGCGGCATCTGAAAGCACATGAAATGGCGAGTAAAATGCACTATTACATTTCCTGGGTAGGGCAAACAGAGACCCGATTAGATCATTTTATGTTATGGTTAATTTAAGAATTCAGCAAAATTCTATCACATTTGTTCAATTTACGTCGCTCCTATTTCAGATAGCGTACTGGGCATAGCGGCATCTCAAAGCGCATGAAATGACGAGTGAAATGCATTATTAAACTTCTAGGGTAGGGCAAACAGAGACCCGATTAGATCATTTTATATTATGGTTAATTTAAGAATTCTCCGAACTTCTATCACATTTGTTCAATTTACGTCGCTCCTATTTCAGATAGCGTACTGGGCTAAGCGGCATCTCAAAGCGCATGAAATTACGAGTGAAATGCACTACTAAACTCCTAGGGTAGGGCGAACAGAGACCCGATTAGATCATTTTACATTATGGTTAATAAAAGAATTCAGCGATATTCTATCACACTTGTTCAACTTACGTCGCTCCTATTTCGGATAGCGTATTGGGCTAAGCGGCATCTCAAAGCGCATGAAATGGCGAGCAAAATGCACTATTAAACTTCTAGGGTAGGGCAAACAGAGACCCGATTAGATCATTTTATATTATGGTTAATTTAAGAATTCACCGAACTTCTATCACATTTGTTCAATTTACGTCGCTCCTATTTCAGATAGCGTACTGTGCTAGGCGGCATCTTAAAGCGCGTAGAATGGCGAGTAAAATGCACTACTAAACTTCTATGATAGGGCAATCGGGGACCCGATTAGATCATTTTATATTTTGTTTAATATAAGATTTCAGGGAAATTCTATAACATTTTGTTCAATTTACGTCGCTACTATTTCAGATAGCGTATTCGGCTAAGCGGCATCGCAAAGCGCATGGAATGGCGAATAAAATGCACTATTAAACTTCTAGACTAGGGCGAACAGAGACCTGATTAGATCATTTTACATTATGGTTAATAAAAGAATTCTGCGAAATTCTATCACATTTGTTGAACTTACGTCGCTCCTATTTCAGATAGCGTATTGGGCTAAGCGGCATCTCAAAGCGCATGAAATGGCGAGTAAAATGCACTGTTAAACTTCTAGGGTAGGGCAAACAGAGACCCGATTAGATCATTTTATATTATAGTTAATTTAAGAATTCAGCAAAATTCTATCACATTTTTTCAATTTACGTCGTTCCTATTTCAGATAGCGTACTGGGCTAGGCGTCATCTCAAAGCGCGTGGAATGGCGAGTGAAATGCACTGTTAAACTTCTAGGGTAGGGCAAACAGAGACCCGATTAGATCACTTTATATTATGGTTAATTTAAGAATTCAGCAATATTCTATCACATGTGTTCGATTTACATCGCTCCTATTTCAGATAGCGTACTGGGCTAGGCGGAATCTTAAAGCGCGTGGAATGGCGAGTGAAATGCAATATTAAACTTCTATGATAGGGCAATCAGAGACCCGAGTAGATCATTTTATATTATGGTTAATATAAGAATTCAGCGTAATTCTATCACATTTGTTCAACTTCCGTCGCTCCTATTTCAGATAGCGTATTGGGCTAAGCGGCAGCTCAAAGCGCATGAAATGACGAGTGAAATGCACTATTACACTTCTAGGGTAGGGCAAACAGAGACCCGATTAGATCATTTTATATTTTGGTTATTATAAGAATTCAGCGAAATTCTATCACATTTGTTCAATTTACGTCGCTCCTATTTCAGATAGCGTATTGGGCTAAGCGGCATCTCAAAGCGCATGAAATCGCGAGTAAAATGCACTATTACATTTCCTGGGTAGGGCAAACAGAGACCCGATTAGATCATTTTACATTATGGTTAATAAAAGAATTCAGGGAAATTCTATCACATTTGTTCAATTTACGTCGCTCCTATTTCAGATAGCGTATTGGGCTATGCAGCATTTCAAAGCGCATGAAATGGCGAGTGAAATGCACTATCAAACTTCTAGGATAAGGCAAACAGAGACCCGATTAGATCATTTTATATTACGGTTGATTTAAGAATTCTGCAAAGTTCCATCACATTTGTTCAATTTACGTCGTTCCTATTTCAGATAGCGTACTGGGCTAAGCGGCATCTCAAAGCGCATGAAATGACGAGTGAAATGCACTATTAAACTTCTAGGGTAGGGCGAACAGAGACCCGATTAGATCATTTTACATTAAGGTTAATATAAGAATTCAGCGAGATTCTATCACATTTGTTCAATTTACGTCGTTCCTATTTCAGATAGCGTACTGGGCTAGGCATCATCTCAAAGCGCGTGGAATGGCGAGTGAAATGCACTGTTAAACTTCTAGGGTAGGGCAAACAGAGACCCGATTAGATCACTTTATATTATGGTTAATTTAAGAATTCAGCAATATTCTATCACATGTGTTCGATTTACGTCGCTCCTATTTCAGATAGCGTACTGGGCTAGGCGGCATCTTAAAGCGCGTGGAATGGCGAGTGAAATGCAATATTAAACTTCTATGACAGGGCAATCAGAGACCCGAGTAGATCATTTTATATTATGGTTAATATAAGAATTCAGCGTAATTCTATCACATTTGTTCAACTTCCGTCGCTCCTATTTCAGATAGCGTATTGGGCTAAGCGGCATCTCAAAGCGCATGAAATGACGAGTGAAATGCACTATTAAACTTCTAGGGTAGGGCGAACAGAGACCCGATTAGATCATTTTACATTAAGGTTAATATAAGAATTCAGCGAGATTCTATCACATTTGTTCAATTTACGTCGTTGATATTTCAGATAGCTTATTGGGCTAAGCGGCATCCCAAAGCGCAAGAAATGGCGAGTAAAATGCACTATTACACTTCTAGGGTAGGGCAAACAGAGACCCGATTAGATCATTTTATATTTTGGTTATTATAAGAATTCAGCGAAATTCTATCACATTTGTTCAATTTACGTCGCTCCTATTTCAGATAGCGTATTGGGCTAAGCGGCACGTCAAAGCGCATGAAATGATGAGTGAAATGCACTATTAAACTTCTAGGGTAGGGCGAACAGAGACCCGATTAGATCATTTTACATTAAGGTTAACATAAGAATTCAGGGAAATTCTATCACATTTGTTCAATTTACGTCGCTCCTATTTCAGATAGCGTATTGGGCTAAGCGGCATCTCAAAGCGCATGAAATGGCGAGTAAAATGCACTATTACATTTCCTGGGTAGGGCAAACAGAGACCCGATTAGATCATTTTACATTATGGTTAATAAAAGAATTCAGCGAAATTCTATCACATTTGTTCAACTTACGTCGCTCCTATTTCTGATAGCGTATTGGGCTAAGCGGCATCTCAAAGCGCATGAAATGGCGAGTAAAATGCACTGTGAAACTTTTAGGGTAGGGCAAACAGAGACCCGATTTGATCATTTTATATTATAGTTAATTTAAGAATTCAGCAAAATTCTATCACATTTTTTCAATTTACGTCGTTCCTATTTCAGATAGCGTACTGGGCTAGGCGTCATCTCAAAGCGCGTGGAATGGCGAGTGAAATTCACTGTTAAACTTCTAGGGTAGGGCAAACAGAGACCCGATTAGATCACTTTATATTATGGTTAATTTAAGAATTCAGCAATATTCTATCACATGTGTTCAATTTACGTCGCTCCTATTTCAGATAGCGTACTGGGCTAGGCGGCATCTTAAAGCGCGTGGAATGGCGAGTAAAATGCACTATTAAACTTCTATGATAGGGCAATCAGAGACCCGAGTAGATCATTTTATATTATGGTTAATATAAGAATTCAGCGTAATTCTATCACATTTGTTCAACTTCCGTCGCTCCTATTTCAGATAGCGTATTGGGCTAAGCGGCATCTCAAAGCGCATGAAATGACGAGTGAAATGCACTATTATACTTCTAGGGTAGGGCGAACAGAGACCCGATTAGATCATTTGACATTAAGGTTAATATAAGAATACAGGGAAATTCTATCACATTTTTTCAATTTACGTCGCTCCTATTCCAGATAGCGTACTGGGCTAGGCGGCATCTTAAAGCGCGTGGAAAGGCGAGTAAAATGCACTACTAAACTTCTTTGATAGGGCAATCAGAGACCCGATTAGATCAATTTATATTTTGTTTTATATAAGATTACAGGGAAATTCTATCACATTTGTTTTATTTACGTCGCTGCTATTTCAGATAGCGTATTGGGCTAAGCGGCATCTGAAAGTGCATGAAATGGCGAGTAAAACGCACTATTATACTTCTAGGGTGGGGCAAACAGAGACCCGATTAGATCATTTTATATTATGATTAATTTAAGAAGTCAGCAAAATTCTATCACATTTGTTCAATTTACGTCGCTCCTATTTCAGATAGCGTACTGGGCTATGCGGCATCGTAAAGCGCGTGGAATGGCGAGAAAACGCACTATTAAACTTCTATGATAGGGCAATCAGAGACCCGATTAGATCATTTTATATTTTGGTTAATATAAGAATTCAGCGAAATTCTATCACATTTGTACAATTTACGTCGCTCCTATTTCAGATAGCGTATTGGGCTACGCGGCATCTGAAAGCGCATGAAATGACGAGTGAAATGTACTATCAGACTTCTATGGTAGGGCGAACAGAGGCCCGATTAGATCATTTTATATTTTGTTTAATATAAGAATTCAGCGTAATGCTATCACATTTGTTCAATTTACGTCGTTCCTATTTCAGATAGCGTACTGGGCTAGGCGGCATCTTAAAGCTGTGGCATGGCGAGTAAAATGCACTATTAAACTTCTAGGGTAGGGCAAACAGAGACCCGATTAGATCATTTTATATTATGGTTAATTTAAGAATTCAGCGAAATTCTATCGTATTTGTGCAATTTACGTCGCTCCTATTAAAGATAGCGTATTGGGCTAAGCGGCATCTCAAAGCGCATGAAATGACGAGTGAAATGCACTACTAAACTTCTAGGGTAGGGCGAACGGAGACCCGATTAGATCATTTTACATTAAGGTTAATATAAGAATTTAGGGAAATTCTTTCACATTTGTTCAATTTTCGTCGCTCCTATTTCAGATAGCGTATTGGGATATGCGGTATCTCAAAGCGCATGAAATGGCGAGTATAATGCACTACTAAACTTCTAGGATAGGGCAATCAGAGACCCGATTAGATCATTTTATATTTTGGTTAATATAAGAATTCAGGGAAATTCTATCACATTTGTTCAATTTACGTCGCTCCGATTTCAGATAGCGTATTGGGCTAAGCGGTATCTCAAAGCGCATGAAATGGTGAGTATAATGCACTGTTTAACTTCTAGGATTAGGCAAACAGAGACCCGATTGGATCATTTTATATTACGGTTAATATAAGAATTCAGCGTAATTCTATCACATTTGTTCAACTTACGTCGCTCCTATTTCAAATATCGTGCTGGGATAGGCGGCATCTTAACGCGCGTGGAATGGCGAGTAAAATGCACTACTAAACTTCTATGATAGGGCAATCAGAGACCCGATTAGATCATTTTATATTTTGGTTAATATAAGAATTCAGCGAAATTCTATCACATTTGTTCAATTTACGTCGCTCCTACTTCAGATAGCGTATTGTGCTATGCGGCTTCTCAAAGCGCATGAAATGGCGAGTAAAATGCACTATTAAACTTCTATGATAGGGCAATCAGAGAACCGATTAGATCATTTTATATTTTGGTTAATATAAGAATTCAGCGAAATTCTACCACATTTGTTCAATTTACGTCGCTCCTATTTCAGATAGCGTATTGGGCTAAGCGGCATCTCAAAGCGCATGAAATGGCGAGTAAAATGCACTAATAATCTTCTAGGGTAGGGCAAACAGAGACCCGATTAGATTATTTTATATTATGGTTAATTTAAGAATTCAGCGAAATTCTATCACAATTTGTTCAATTTACGTCGCTCCTATTTCAGATAGCTGATTGGGCTAAGCGGCATCTCAAAGCGCATGAAATGACGAGTGAAATGCACTCTTAAACTTCTATGATAGGGCAATCAGAGAACCGATTAGATCATTTTATATTTTGTTTAATATAATATTTCAGGGAAATTCTATCACATTTGTTCAATTTACGTCGCTCCTATTTCAGATAGCGTATTGGGCTAAGCGGCACCTCAATGCGCATGAAATGGCGAGTAAAATGCACTGTTAAACTTCTAGGGTAGGGCAAACAGAGACCCGATTAGATCATTTTATATTGTGGTTAATTTAAGAATTCAGCGAAATTCTATCACATTTGTTCAATTTACGTCGCTCCTATTTCAGATAGCGAATTCGGCTAAGCGGCATCTCAAAGCGCATGAAATGGCGAATAAAATGCACTATTAAACTTCTAGGCTAGGGCGAACAGAGCCCCGATCAGATCATTTTACATTATGGTTAATAAGAGAATTCAGCGAAATTCTATCACATTTGTTCAACTTACGTCGCTCCTATTTCAGATAGCGTATTCGGCTAAGCGGCATCTCAAAGCGCATGAAATGGCGAGTGAAATGCAATATTAGACTTCTATGGTAGGGCGAACAGAGACCCGATTGGATCATTTTACATTATGGTTAATATAAGAATTCACGGAAATTCTATCACATTTGTTCAACTTACGTCGCTTCTATTTCAGATAGCGCATTGGGCTAAGCGGCATCTCAAAGCGCATGAAATGTCGAATAAAATGCCCTATTAAATTTCTAGGTTAGAGCGAACAGACACCCGATTAGATCATTTTATATTATGGTTAATTTAAGAATTCAGCGAAAATCTATCACATTTGTTCAATTTACGTCGCTGCTATTTCAGATAGCGTATTGGGCTATGCGGCATCTCAAAGCGCATGTAATGGCGAGGAAAATGCGCTATTAAACTTCTAGGATAAGGCAAACAGCGACCCGATTAGATCATTTCATATTACGGTTAATATAAGAATTCAGCGTAATTCTATCACATTTGTTCAAGTTACCTCGCTCCTATTTCAGATAGCGTACTGGGCTAGGCGGCATCTTAAAGCGCGTGGAATGGCGAGTAAAATGCACTACTAAACTTCTATGATAGGGCAATCAGAGACCCGATTAGATCATTTTATATTTTGTTTAATATCAGATTTCAGGGAAATTGTATCACATTTGTTCAATTTACGTCGCTCCTATTTCAGTTAGCGTATTCGGCTAAGCGGCATCTCAAAGCGCATGAAATGGCGAGTAAAATGCACTATTAAACTTCTAGGGTAGGGCAAACAGAGACCCGATAAGATCATTTTATATTATGGTTAATTTAAGAATTCAGCGAAATTCTATCACATTTGTTCAATTTACGTCGCCGCTATTTCAGACAGCGTATTGGGCTAAGCGGCATCTGAAAGCGCATGAAATGGCGAGTAAAATGCACTATTAAACTTCTAGGCTAGGGCAAACAAAGACCCGATTAAATCATTTTATATTATGGTTAATTTAAGAATTCAGCGAAATTCTATCACATTTATTCAATTTACGTCGCTCCTATTTCAGATAGCGTATTCGGCTATGCGGCATCTCAAAGCGCATGAAATGACGAGTGAAATGCACTATTAGACTTCTATGGTAGGGCGAACAGAGACCCGATTAGATCATTTTACATTAAGGTTAATATAAGAATTCAGGGAAATTCTATCACATTTTTCAATTTACGTCGCTCCTACTTCAGATAGCGTATTGGGCTAAGCGGCATCTCAAAGCGCATGAAATGACGAGTGAAATGCACTATTAACCTTCTATGATAGGGCATTCAGAGACCCGATTAGATCATTTTATATTTTGTTTAATATAAGATTTCAGGGAAATTTTATCACATTTGTTCAATTTACGTCGCTCCTATTTCAGATAGCGAATTCCGCTAAGCGGCATCTCAAAGCGCATGAACTGGCGAATAAAATGCACTATTAAACTTCTAGGCTAGGGCGAACAGAGCCCCGATCAGATCATTTTACATTATGGTTAATAAAAGAATTCAGTGAAATTCTATCACATTTGTTCAACTTACGTCGCTCCTACTTCAGATAGCGTATTGGGCTAAGCGGCATCTCAAAGCGCATGAAATGGCGAACATAGTGCACTATTAAACTTCTAGGCTAGGGCGAACAGAGACCAGATTAGATCATTTTATATTTTGGTTAATATAAGAATTCTGCGAAATTCTATCACATTTGTTCAATTTACGTCGCTCCTATTTCAGATAGCTTATTGGGCTTAGCGGCATCTCAAAGCGCATGAAGTGACGAATGAAATGCACTATTAAACTTCTAGGGTAGGGCAAACAGAGACCCGATTAGATCATTTTATATTATGGTTAATTTAAGAATTCAGCAAAATTCTATCACATTCGTTCAACTTACGTCGGTCCTATTTCAGATAGCGTATTGGGCTAAGCGGCATCTCAAAGCGCATGAAATGGCGAGTAAAATGCACTATTAAACTTCTAGCGTAGGGCAAACAGAGACCCGATTAGATCATTTTATATTATGGTTAATGTAAGAATTCAACGAAATTCTATCACATTTGTTCAATTTACGTCGTTCCTATTTCAGATAGCGCATTGGGCTAAGCGGCATCTGAAAGCGCATGAAATGTCGAGTGAAATGCACTATTAGACTTCAATGGTAGGGCGAGCAGAGACCCGATTAGATCATTTTACATTAAAGTTAATATAAGAATTCAGGGAAATTCAATCACATTTCTTCAATTTACGTCGCTCCTATTGCAGATAGCGTATTGGGCTATGCGGCATCTCAAAGCACATGCAATGGCGAGTAAAATGCACTATTAAACTTCTAGGGTAGGGCAAACAGAGACCCGATTAGATCATTTTATATTATGTTTAATTTAAGAATTCAGCAAAATTCTATCACAATTTGTTCAATTTACGTCGCTCCTATTTCAGATAGCTGATTGGGCTAAGCGGCATCTCAAAGCGCATGAAATGACGAGAGAAATGCACTGTTAAACTTCTATGATAGAGCAATGAGAGAACCGATTAGATCATTTTATATTTTGTTTAATATGAGATTTCAGGGAAATTCTATCACATTTGTTCAATTTACGTCGCTCCTATTTCAGATAGCGTATTGGGCTAAGCGGCATCTCAAAGCGCATGAAATGGCGAGTAAAATGCACTATTAAACTTCTAGGATAAGGCAAACAGCGACCCGAATAGATCATTTTATATTACGGTTAATAAACAATTCAGCGTAATTCTATCACATTTGTTCAAGTTACGTCGCTCCTATTTCAGATAGCGTATTGGGCTAAGCGGCATCTCAAAGCGCATGAAATGACGAGTGACATGCACTATTAAACTTCTAGGGTAGGGCAAACAGAGACCCGATTAGATCATTTTATATTATGGTTAATGTAAGAATTCAACGAAATTCTATCACATTTGTTCAATTTACGTCGTTCCTATTTCAGATAGCGCATTGGGCTAAGCGGCATCTGAAAGCGCATGAAATGTCGAGTGAAATGCACTATTAGACTTCAATGGTAGGGCGAGCAGGGACCCGATTAGATCATTTTACATTAAAGTTAATATAAGAATGCAGCGTAATTCTATCACATTTGTTCAACTTACGTCGCTCCTATTTGAGATAGCGTACTGGGCTACGTGGCATCTTAAAGTGCGTGGACTGTCTAGTACAATGCACTACTAAACTTCTATGATAGGGCAATAAGAGTCCCGATTAGATCATTTTATATTTTGTTCAATATAAGATTTCAGGGAAATTCTATCACATTTGTTCAATTTACGTCGCTCCTATTTCTGATAGCGTATTGGGCTACGCGGCATCTCAAAGCGCATGAAATTGCGAGTAAAATGCACTATTAAACTTCTAGGGTAGGGCAAACAGAGACCCGATTAGATAATTTTATGTTATGGTTAATTTAAGAATTCAGCAAAATTCTATCACGTTTGTTCAATTTACGTCGCTCCTATTTCAGATAGGGTATTTGGCGAACCGGCATCTCAAAACGCATGAAATGGCGAGTAAAATGCAATACTAAACTTCTAGGATAAGGCAATCAGAGACCCGATTAGATCATTTTATATTTTGTTCAATATAAGATTTCTGGGAAATTCTATCACATTTGTTCAATTTACGCCGCTCCTATTTCTGATAGCGTATTGGGCTACGCGGCGTCTCAAAGCGCATGAAATGGCGAGTAAAATGCACTATTAAACTTCTAGGGTAGGGCAAACAGAGACCCGATTAGATCATTTTATGTTATGGTTAATTTAAGAATTCAGCAAAATTCTATCACGTTTGTTCAATTTACGTCGCTCCTATTTCAGATAGCGTATTTGGCTAAGCGGCATCTCAAAGCGCATGAAATGGCGAGTCAAATGCAATACTAAACTTCTAGGATAAGGCAAACAGAGACCCCATTAGATCATTTTATATTTTGGTTAATATGAGAATTCAGCGAAATTCTATCACATCTGTTCAATTTACGTCGCTCCTATTTCAGATAGCGTACTGGGCTAGGCGGCATCTTAAAGCGCATGAAATGGCGAGTACAATGCACTACTAAACTTCTAGGCTAGGGCGAACAGAGACCCGATTAGATCATTTTACATTAAGGTTAATATAAGAATTCAGCATAATTCTATCACATTTGTTCAACTTACGTCGCTCCTATTTCAGATAGCATACTGGGCTAGGCGGCATCTGAAATCGCGTGGAATGGCGAGTAAAATGCACTACTAAACTTCTATGATAGGGCAATCAATTACCCGAATAGATCATTTTATAGTATGGTTAATTTAAGAATTCAGCGGAATTCTATCACATTTGTTCAATTTACGTCGCTCCTATTTCAGATAGCGTATCGGGCTAAGCGGCATCTCGGAGCGCATGAAATGGCGAGTATAATGCACTATTAAACTTCTAGGATAAGGCAATCAGAGACCCGATTAGATCATTTTATATTACGGTTAATATAAGAAATCGGCGTAATTCTATCACATTTGTTCAATTTACGTGGCTCCTATTGCAGATAGCGTATTGGGCTAAGCGGCATCTCAAAGCGCATGAAATGGCGAGTAAAATGCACTATTAAACTTCTAGGGTAGGGCAAACAGAGACCCGATTAGATCATTTTGTATTATGGTTAACTTTAGAATTCAGCAAAATTCTATCACATTTGTTCAATTTACGTCGCTCCTATTTCAGATAGCGTACTGGGCTAGGCGGCATCTTAAAGCGCGTGGCATGGCGAGTGAAATGAACTATTTAACTTCGATGATAGGGCAATCAGCGACCCGATTAGATCATTTTATATTTGGGTTAATATAAGAATTCAGGGAGATTCTATCACATTTGTTCAATTTACGTCGCTCCAATTTCAGATAGCGTACGGGGCTAAGCGGCATCTCAAAGCGCATTAAATGGCGAGCAAAATGCACTATTAAACTTCTAGGGTATGGCAAACAGAGACCCGATAAGATCATATTACATTATGGTTAATAAAAGAATTCAGCGAAATTCTATCACATTTGTTAAATTTACGTCGCTCCTATTACAGATAGCGTATTGGGCTAAGCGGCATCTCAAAGCGCATGAAATGACCAGTGAAATACACTATTAAATTTCTAGGGTAAGGGAAAGAGAGAACCGATTAGATCATTTCATAGTACGGTTAATATAAGAGTCAAGCGTAATTCTATCACATTTGTGCAATTTACGTCACTCCTATTTCAGATAGCCTACTGGGCTAGTCGGCATATTAAAACGCGTGGAATAGCGAGTAAAATGGACTATTAGCCTTCTATGATAGGGCAATCAGAGACCCGATTAGATCATTTTATATTTTGGTTAATATAAGAATTCAGCGAAACCCTATGACATTTGTTCAATTTACGTCGCTCCTATTTCAGATAGCGTATTGGGCTAAGCGGCATCTCAAAGCGCATGAAATGGCGAATAAAATGCACTATTAAACTTCTCGGCTAGGCCGAACAGAGACCCGATTAGATCATTTTGTATTATGGTTAATTTTAGAATTCAGCAAAATTCTATCACATTTGTTCAATTTACGTCGCTCCTATTTCAGATAGCGTACTGGGCTAGGCGGCATCTTAAAGCGCGTGAAATGGCGAGTGAAATGCACTATTAAACTTCTTGGGTAGGGCAAACAGAGACCCGGTTAGATCATTTTATAGTATGGTTAATTTAAGAATTCAGCAAAAATCTATCACATTTGTTCAATTTACGTCGCTCCTATTTCAGATAACTACTCGGCTAAGCGGCATCTTAAAGCGCATGAAATGATGAGTGAAATGCAATATTAAACTTCTATGATAGGGCAATCAGAGACCCGATTAGATCATTTTATATTTTGGTTAATATATGAATGCAGCGAAATTCTATCACATTTGTTCAATTTACGTCGCTCCTATTTCAGTTAGCGTATTGGGCTAAGCGGCATCTCAAAGCGCATGGAATGTCGAGTAAAACGCACTATTAAACTTCTAGGGTAGGGCAAACAGAGACCCGATTAGATCATTTTATATTGATCTATTGATCAATTGATCAGCTACGGCACTGCTACCACATCCGTGCCGTGAAAGATCGAGATATTACCCTCGCTTAGTTTCTTTTCTTTAAAGGCTTACGGTCTATCTTTCTTTAAAAGTGTACGAACACAGGCGCGTCGTAGACCGGCAACGGACGACGGTTGCCGATTGCGCGACGAGATTTTTCTGTTGTTTTCTGACCGCGCGCCGCGGTCACCATACGAGAACACGAGGCAGAACCTCTTGCGACTCACCACGTGTACGACCGTGCGACGCAGACAATACCTGTTCTTATTCTGTTATATTAATTGTACATAAATTGAGCGTGTAACGCAAATCGGAGTTATCCATTACGCACACATTCACCTCAAAGAATTCAGCAAAATTCTGTCACATTTGTTCAATTTACGTTGCTCCTATTTCAGATAGCGTACTGGGCTGGGCGGCATCTTAAAGCGCGTGAAATGGCGAGTAAAATGCACTATTAAACTTCTACGATAGGGCAATCAGAGACCCGATTAGATCATTTTATAATTTGGTTATTATAAGAATTCAGCGAAATTCTATCACATTTGTTAAATTTACGTCGCTCCTATTTCAGATAGCGAATTGGGCTAAGCGGCATCTCACAGCGCATGAAATGTCGAGTAAAACGCACTATTAAACTTCTAGGGTAGGGCAAAGAGAGACCCGATTAGATCATTTTATATTATGGTCAATTTAAGAATTCAGCAAAATTCTATCACATTTGTTCAATTTACGTCGCTCCTATTTCAGATAGCGTACTGGGCTGGGCGGCATCTTAAAGCGCGTGGAATGGCGAGTAAAATGCACTATTAAACTTCTACGATAGGGCAATCAGAGACCCGATTAGATCATTTTATAATTTGGTTATTATAAGAATTCAGCGAAATTCTATCACATTTGTTCAATTTACGTCACTCCTATTTCAGATAGCCTACTGGGCTAGCCGGCATCTTAAAGCGCGTGAAATAGCGAGTAAAATGCACTATTAGCCTTCTATGATAGGGCAATCAGAGACCCGATTAGATCATTTTATATTTTGGTTAATATAAGAATTCAGCGAAATCCTATCACATTTGTTCAATTTACGTCGCTCCTATTTCAGATAGCGTATTGGGCTAAGCGGCATCTCAAAGCGCATGAAATGTCGAATAAAATGCACTATTAAACTACTAGGCGAGGGCAAACAGAGACCCGATTAGATCATTTTACATTAAGGTTAATATAAGAATTCAGGGAAATTCTGTCACATTTGTTCAATTTACGTCGCTCCTATTTCAGATAGCGTATTGGGCTAAGCGGCATCTCAAAGCGCATTAAATGTCGAGCAAAATGCACTATTAAACTTCTAGGGTATGGCAAACAGAGACCCGATTAGATCATATTACATTATGGTTAATAAAAGAATTCAGGGAAATTCTATCACATTTGTTCAATTTACGTCGTTCCTATTTCAGGTAGCGTACTGGGCTAGGGGGCCTCTTAAAGGGCATGGAAGGGCGAGTAAAATGCACGACTAAACTTCTATGATAGGGCAATCAGAGACCCGATTAGATCATTTTATATTTTGTTTAATATAAGATTTCAGGGAAATTCTATCACATTTGTTCAATTTACGTCGCTCCAATTTCAGATAGCGTATTGGGCTAAGCGGCATCTCAAAGCGCATGAAATGTCGAATAAAATGCACTATTACACTTGTAGGCTAGGGCGAACAGAGACCCGATTAGATCATTTTACATTATGGTTAATAAAAGAATGCAGCGAAATTCTATCACATTTGTTCAACTTACGTCGCTCCTATTTCAGATAGCGTATTGGGCTGAGCGGCATCTCAGAGCGCATGAAATGGCGAGTAAAATGCACTATTAAACTTCTAGGGGAGGGCAAACAGAGAACCGATTAGATCATTTTGTATTATGGTTAATTTAAGAATTCAGCAAAATTCTATCACATTTGTGCAATTTACGTCGCTCCTATTTCAGATAGCGTACTGAGCTAGGCGGCATCTTAAAGCGCGCGAATGGCGAGTAAAATGCGCTATTAAACTTCTATGATAGGGCAATCAGAGACCCGATTAGATCATTTTATATTTTGGTTAATATAAGAATTCAGCGAAATTCTATCACATTTGTTCAATTTACGTCGCTCCTATTTCAGATAGCGTATTGGGCTAAGCAGCATCTCAAAGCGCATGAAATGGCGAATAAAATGCACTATTAAAGTTCTAGGCTAGGGCGAACAGAGACCCGATTAGATCATTTTACATTATGGTTAATAAAAGAATTCAGCGAAATTCTATCACATTTGTTCAATTTACGTCGTTCCTATTTCAGGTAGCGTACTGGGCTAGGGGGCCTCTTAAAGGGCATGGAAGGGCGAGTAAAATGCACGACTAAACTTCTATGATAGGGCAATCAGAGACCCGATTAGATCATTTTATATTTTGTTTAATTTAAGATTTCAGGGAAATTCTATCACATTTGTTCAATTTACGTCGCTCCTATTTCAGATAGCGTATTGGGCTAGGCGGCATCTCAAAGCGCATGAAATGTCGAATAAAATGCACTATTACACTTGTAGGCTAGGGCGAACAGAGACCCGATTAGATCATTTTACATTATGGTTAATAAAAGAATTCAGCGAAATTCTATCACATTTGTTCAACTTACGTCGCTCCTATTTCAGATAGCGTATTGGGCTGAGCGGCATCTCAAAGCGCATGAAATGGCGAGTAAAATGCACTATTAAACTTCTAGGGGAGGGCAAACAGAGACCCGATTAGATCATTTTATATTATGGTTAATTTAAGAATTCAGCAAAATTCTATCACATTTGTTCAATTTAGGTCGCTCCTATTTCAGATAGCGTACTGGGCTAGGCGGCATCTTAAAGCGCGTGGAATGGCGAGTAAAATGCACTATTAGACTTCTATGATAGGGCAATCAGGGACCCGATCAGATCATTTTATATTTTGGTTAATATAAGAATTCAAGGAAATTCTATCACATTTGTTCAATTTACGTCGCTCCTATTTCAGATAGCGTATTCGGCTAAGCGGCATCTCAAAGCGCATGAAATGATGAGTGAAATGCACTATTAAACTTCTATGATAGGGCAATCAGAGACCCGATTAGATCATTTTATATTTTGGTTAATTTAATAATTCAGCAAAATTCTATCTCATTTGTTCAATTTACGTCGTTCCTATTTCAGATAGCGTACTGGGCTAGGCGGCATCTTAAAGCGCGTGGAATGGCGAGTAAAATGCACTATTAGACTTCTATGATAGGGCAATCAGGGACCCGATCAGATCATTTTATATTTTGGTTAATATAAGAATTCAAGGAAATTCTATCACATTTGTTCAATTTACGTCGCTCCTATTTCAGATAGCGTATTAGGCTAAGCGGCATCTCAATGCGCATGAAATGGCGAGTAAAATGCACTATTAAACTTCTAGGGTAATGCAAAGAGAGACCCGATTAGATCATTTTATATTACGGTTAATATAAGAATTAAGCGTAATTCTATCACATTTGTTCAATTTACGTCACTCCTATTTCGGATAGCCTACTGGGCTAGCCGGCATCTTAAAGCGCGTGGAATAGCGAGTGAAATGCACTATTAAACTTCTAGGGTAGGGCGAACAGAGACCCGATTAGATCATTTTACATTAAGGTTAATATCCGAATTCAGCGAAATTCTATCACATTTGTTCAATTTACGTCGCTCATATTTCAGATAGCGTATTGGGCTAAGCGGCACCTCAAAGCGCATGAAATGGCGAGTAAAATGCGCTACTAACCTTCTATGATAGGGCAATCAGAAACCCGATTAGATCATTTTGTATTATGGTTAATTTAACAATTCAGCGAAATTCTATCACATTTGTTCAATTTACGTCGCTCCTATTTAAGATAGCGTACTGGGCTAAGCGGCGTCTCAAAGCGCATGAAATGTCGAGTAAAATGCACTATTATACTTCTAGGGTACGGCAAACAGAGACCCGATTAAATCATTTTGTATTATGGTTAATTTAAGAATTCAGCAAAATTCTATCACATTTGTTCAATTTACGTCGCTCCTATTTCAGATAGCGTACTGGGCTAGGCGGCATCTTAAAGCGTGCGGAATGGCGAGTAAAATGCACTATTAAACTTCTACGATAGGGCAATCAGAGACCCGATTAGATCATTTTATATTTTATTTTATATAAGAATTCAGCGAAATTCTATCACATTTGTTCAATTTACGTCGCTCCTATTTCAGATAGCGTATTGAGCTAAGCGGCATCTCAAAGCGTATGAAATGGCGAATAAAATGCACTATTAAAGTTCTAGGCTAGGGCGAACAGAGACCCGGTTAGATCATTTTACATTATGGTTAATAAAAGAATTCAGCGAAATTCTATCACATTTGTTCAATTTACGTCGCTCCTATTTCAGATAGCGTACTGGGCTAGGCGGCATCTCAAAGCGCATGAAATGGCGAGTAAAATGCACTATTATACTTCTAGGCTAGGGCGAACGGAGACCCGATTAGATCATTTTACATTATGGTTAATAAAAGAATTCAGCGAAATTCTATCACATTTGTTCAACTTACGTAGCTCCTATTTCAGATAGCGTATTGGGCTAAGCGGCATCACAAAGCGCATGAAATGGCGAGTAAAATGCACTATTAAACTTCTAGGGTAGGGCAAACAGAGACCCGATTAGATCATTTTATATTATGGTTAATTTAAGAATGCAGCAAAATTCTATCACATTTGTTCAATTTACGTCGCTCCTATTTCAGATAGCGTATTGGGCTAAGAGGCATCTCAAAGCGCATGAAATGGCGAGTAAAATGCACTATTAAACTTCTAGGGTAACGCAGGCACAGACCCGATTATATCATTTTATATTATGGATAATATAAGAATTCAGCGTAATAGTATCACATTTGTTCAACTTACGTCGCTCCTATTTCAGATACCGTACTGGGCTAGACGGCATCTTAAAGCGCGTGGAAGGGCGAGTAAAATGCACTATGAAACTTCTATGATAGGGCAATAAGAGACCCGATTAGATCATTTTATATTTTGGTTAATATAAGGATTCAGCGAAATTCTATCACATTTGTTCAATTTACGTCGCTCCTATTTCAGATAGCGTACTGGGCTAGGCGTTAGCATAAAGCGCGTGGAATGGCGAGTAAAATTCACTATTAAACTTCTATGATAGGGCAATCAGAGACCCGATTAGATCATTTTATATTTTGGTTAATATAAGAATTCAGCGAAATTCTATCACATTTGTTCAATTTATATCGCTCCTATTTCAGATAGCGTATTTGGCTAAGCGGCATCTCAAAGCGCATGAAATGAGGAGTAAAATGCACTATTAAAGTTCTAGTGTAGGGCAAACAGAGACCCGACTAGATCATTTTATATTATGGTTAATTTAAGAATTCAGCGAAATACTATCACATTCGTTCAATTTACGTCGCTCCTATTTCAGATAGCGTATTGGGCAACGCGGCATCTCAAAGCGCATGAAATGACGAGTAAAATGCACTATTAAACTTCTAGGGTAGGACAAGCAGTGACCCGATTAGATCATTTTATATTATGTTTAATTTAAGAATTCAGCAAAATTCTATCACATTCGTTCAATTTAGGTCGCTCCTATTTCAGATAGCGTACTGGGCTAGGCGGCATCTTAATGCGCGTGGAATGGCGAGTAACATCAACTATTAAACTTCTAGGCTAGGGCGAACAGAGACACGATTAGATCATTTTACATTATGGTTAATAAAAGAATTCAGCGAAATTCTATCACATTTGTTCAACTTACGTCGCTCCTATTTCAGATAGCGTATTGGGCTAAGCGGCATCTCAAAGCGCATGAAATGGCGAGTAAAATGCACTATTAAACTTCTAGGGTGGGGCAAACAGAGACCCGATTAGATCATTTTATATTATGGTTAATTAAAGAATTCAGCAAAATTCTATCACATTTGTTCAATTTAGGTCGCTAATATTTCAGATAGCGTACTGGGCTAGGCGGCATCTTAATGCGCGTGGAATGGCGAGTAACATCCACTATTAAACTTCTAGGCTAGGGCGAACAGAGACCCGATTAGATCATTTTACATTATGGTTAATAAAAGAATTCAGCGAAATTCTATCACATTTGTTCAATTTACGTCGCTCATATTTCAGATAGCGTATTGGGCGAAGCGGCATCTCAAAGCGCAAGAAATGGCGAGTAAAATGCACTATTAAACTTCTAGGGTAGGGCAAACAGAGACCCGATTAGATCATTTTATATTATGGTTATTTTATGAATTCAGCGAAATTCTATCACGTTTGTTCAAATTACGTCGCTCCTATTTCAGATTGCGTATTGGGCTAAGCGGCATCTCAAAGCGCATGAAATGGCGAGCAAAATGCAATATTAAACTTCTATGATAGGGCAATCAGAGACCCGATTAGATCATTTTATATTTTGTTTAATATAAGATTTCAGGGAAATTCTATCACATTTGTTCAACTTACGTCGCTCCTATTTCAGATAGCGTATTGGGCTAAGCGGCATCTCAAGGCGCATGAAATGGCGAATAAAATGCACTAATAAACTTCTCGGCTAGGGCGAACAGAGACCCGATTAGATCATTTTACATTATGGTTAATAAAAGAATTCAGCGAAATTCTATCACATTTGTTCAATTTACGTCGCACCTATTTCAGATAGCGTATAGGGCTAAGCGGCATCTCGAAGCGCATGAAATTACGAGTGAAATGCACTATTAAACTTCTTGGGTAGGGCAAACAGACACCCGGTTAGATCATTTTATAGTATGGTTAATTTAAGAATTCAGCAAAAATCTATCACATTTGTTCAATTTACGTCGCTCCTATTTCAGATAACTACTCGGCTAAGCGGCATCTTAAAGCGCATGAAATGATGAGTGAAATGCAATATTAAACTTCTATGATAGGGCAATCAGAGACCCGATTAGATCATTTTATATTTTGGTTAATATATGAATGCAGCGAAATTCTATCACATTTGTTCAATTTACGTCGCTCCTATTTCAGTTAGCGTATTGGGCTAAGCGGCATCTCAAAGCGCATGGAATGTCGAGTAAAACGCACTATTAAACTTCTAGGGTAGGGCAAACAGAGACCCGATTAGATCATTTTATATTGATCTATTGATCAATTGATCAGCTACGGCACTGCTACCACATCCCTGCCGTGAAAGATCGAGATATTACCCTCGCTTAGTTTCTTTTCTTTAAAGGCTTACGGTCTATCTTTCTTTAAAAGTGTACGAACACAGGCGCGTCGTAGACCGGCAACGGACGACGGTTGCCGATTGCGCGACGAGATTTTTCTGTTGTTTTCTGACCGCGCGCCGCGGTCACCATACGAGAACACGAGGCAGAACCTCTTGCGACTCACCACGTGTACGACCGTGCGACGCAGACAATACCTGTTCTTATTCTGTTATATTAATTGTACATAAATTGAGCGTGTAACGCAAATCGGAGTTATCCATTACGCACACATTCACCTCAAAGAATTCAGCAAAATTCTGTCACATTTGTTCAATTTACGTTGCTCCTATTTCAGATAGCGTACTGGGCTGGGCGGCATCTTAAAGCGCGTGAAATGGCGAGTAAAATGCACTATTAAACTTCTACGATAGGGCAATCAGAGACCCGATTAGATCATTTTATAATTTGGTTATTATAAGAATTCAGCGAAATTCTATCACATTTGTTAAATTTACGTCGCTCCTATTTCAGATAGCGAATTGGGCTAAGCGGCATCTCACAGCGCATGAAATGTCGAGTAAAACGCACTATTAAACTTCTAGGGTAGGGCAAAGAGAGACCCGATTAGATCATTTTATATTATGGTCAATTTAAGAATTCAGCAAAATTCTATCACATTTGTTCAATTTACGTCGCTCCTATTTCAGATAGCGTACTGGGCTGGGCGGCATCTTAAAGCGCGTGGAATGGCGAGTAAAATGCACTATTAAACTTCTACGATAGGGCAATCAGAGACCCGATTAGATCATTTTATAATTTGGTTATTATAAGAATTCAGCGAAATTCTATCACATTTGTTCAATTTACGTCACTCCTATTTCAGATAGCCTACTGGGCTAGCCGGCATCTTAAAGCGCGTGAAATAGCGAGTAAAATGCACTATTAGCCTTCTATGATAGGGCAATCAGAGACCCGATTAGATCATTTTATATTTTGGTTAATATAAGAATTCAGCGAAATCCTATCACATTTGTTCAATTTACGTCGCTCCTATTTCAGATAGCGTATTGGGCTAAGCGGCATCTCAAAGCGCATGAAATGTCGAATAAAATGCACTATTAAACTACTAGGCGAGGGCAAACAGAGACCCGATTAGATCATTTTACATTAAGGTTAATATAAGAATTCAGGGAAATTCTGTCACATTTGTTCAATTTACGTCGCTCCTATTTCAGATAGCGTATTGGGCTAAGCGGCATCTCAAAGCGCATTAAATGTCGAGCAAAATGCACTATTAAACTTCTAGGGTATGGCAAACAGAGACCCGATTAGATCATATTACATTATGGTTAATAAAAGAATTCAGGGAAATTCTATCACATTTGTTCAATTTACGTCGTTCCTATTTCAGATAGCGTACTGGGCTAGGGGGCCTCTTAAAGGGCATGGAAGGGCGAGTAAAATGCACGACTAAACTTCTATTATAGGGCAATCAGAGACCCGATTAGATCATTTTATATTTTGTTTAATATAAGATTTCAGGGAAATTCTATCACATTTGTTCAATTTACGTCGCTCCAATTTCAGATAGCGTATTGGGCTAAGCGGCATCTCAAAGCGCATGAAATGTCGAATAAAATGCACTATTACACTTGTAGGCTAGGGCGAACAGAGACCCGATTAGATCATTTTACATTATGGTTAATAAAAGAATGCAGCGAAATTCTATCACATTTGTTCAACTTACGTCGCTCCTATTTCAGATAGCGTATTGGGCTGAGCGGCATCTCAAAGCGCATGAAATGGCGAGTAAAATGCACTATTAAACTTCTAGGGGAGGGCAAACAGAGAACCGATTAGATCATTTTGTATTATGGTTAATTTAAGAATTCAGCAAAATTCTATCACATTTGTGCAATTTACGTCGCTCCTATTTCAGATAGCGTACTGAGCTAGGCGGCATCTTAAAGCGCGCGGAATGGCGAGTAAAATGCGCTATTAAACTTCTATGATAGGGCAATCAGAGACCCGATTAGATCATTTTATATTTTGGTTAATATAAGAATTCAGCGAAATTCTATCACATTTGTTCAATTTACGTCGCTCCTATTTCAGATAGCGTATTGGGCTAAGCAGCATCTCAAAGCGCATGAAATGGCGAATAAAATGCACTATTAAAGTTCTAGGCTAGGGCGAACAGAGACCCGATTAGATCATTTTACATTATGGTTAATAAAAGAATTCAGCGAAATTCTATCACATTTGTTCAATTTACGTCGTTCCTATTTCAGGTAGCGTACTGGGCTAGGGGGCCTCTTAAAGGGCATGGAAGGGCGAGTAAAATGCACGACTAAACTTCTATGATAGGGCAATCAGAGACCCGATTAGATCATTTTATATTTTGTTTAATTTAAGATTTCAGGGAAATTCTATCACATTTGTTCAATTTACGTCGCTCCTATTTCAGATAGCGTATTGGGCTAGGCGGCATCTCAAAGCGCATGAAATGTCGAATAAAATGCACTATTACACTTGTAGGCTAGGGCGAACAGAGACCCGATTAGATCATTTTACATTATGGTTAATAAAAGAATTCAGCGAAATTCTATCACATTTGTTCAACTTACGTCGCTCCTATTTCAGATAGCGTATTGGGCTGAGCGGCATCTCAAAGCGCATGAAATGGCGAGTAAAATGCACTATTAAACTTCTAGGGGAGGGCAAACAGAGACCCGATTAGATCATTTTATATTATGGTTAATTTAAGAATTCAGCAAAATTCTATCACATTTGTTCAATTTACGTCGCTCCTATTTCAGATAGCGTACTGGGCTAGGCGGCATCTTAAAGCGCGTGGAATGGCGAGTAAAATGCACTATTAGACTTCTATGATAGGGCAATCAGGGACCCGATCAGATCATTTTATATTTTGGTTAATATAAGAATTCAAGGAAATTCTATCACATTTGTTCAATTTACGTCGCTCCTATTTCAGATAGCGTATTCGGCTAAGCGGCATCTCAAAGCGCATGAAATGATGAGTGAAATGCACTATTAAACTTCTATGATAGGGCAATCAGAGACCCGATTAGATCATTTTATATTTTGGTTAATTTAATAATTCAGCAAAATTCTATCTCATTTGTTCAATTTACGTCGTTCCTATTTCAGATAGCGTACTGGGCTAGGCGGCATCTTAAAGCGCGTGGAATGGCGAGTAAAATGCACTATTAGACTTCTATGATAGGGCAATCAGGGACCCGATCAGATCATTTTATATTTTGGTTAATATAAGAATTCAAGGAAATTCTATCACATTTGTTCAATTTACGTCGCTCCTATTTCAGATAGCGTATTAGGCTAAGCGGCATCTCAATGCGCATGAAATGGCGAGTAAAATGCACTATTAAACTTCTAGGGTAATGCAAAGAGAGACCCGATTAGATCATTTTATATTACGGTTAATATAAGAATTAAGCGTAATTCTATCACATTTGTTCAATTTACGTCACTCCTATTTCGGATAGCCTACTGGGCTAGCCGGCATCTTAAAGCGCGTGGAATAGCGAGTGAAATGCACTATTAAACTTCTAGGGTAGGGCGAACAGAGACCCGATTAGATCATTTTACATTAAGGTTAATATCAGAATTCAGCGAAATTCTATCACATTTGTTCAATTTACGTCGCTCATATTTCAGATAGCGTATTGGGCTAAGCGGCATCTCAAAGCGCATGAAATGGCGAGTAAAATGCGCTACTAACCTTCTATGATAGGGCAATCAGAAACCCGATTAGATCATTTTGTATTATGGTTAATTTAACAATTCAGCGAAATTCTATCACATTTGTTCAATTTACGTCGCTCCTATTTAAGATAGCGTACTGGGCTAAGCGGCGTCTCAAAGCGCATGAAATGTCGAGTAAAATGCACTATTATACTTCTAGGGTACGGCAAACAGAGACCCGATTAAATCATTTTGTATTATGGTTAATTTAAGAATTCAGCAAAATTCTATCACATTTGTTCAATTTACGTCGCTCCTATTTCAGATAGCGTACTGGGCTAGGCGGCATCTTAAAGCGTGCGGAATGGCGAGTAAAATGCACTATTAAACTTCTACGATAGGGCAATCAGAGACCCGATTAGATCATTTTATATTTTATTTTATATAAGAATTCAGCGAAATTCTATCACATTTGTTCAATTTACGTCGCTCCTATTTCAGATAGCGTATTGAGCTAAGCGGCATCTCAAAGCGTATGAAATGGCGAATAAAATGCACTATTAAAGTTCTAGGCTAGGGCGAACAGAGACCCGGTTAGATCATTTTACATTATGGTTAATAAAAGAATTCAGCGAAATTCTATCACATTTGTTCAATTTACGTCGCTCCTATTTCAGATAGCGTACTGGGCTAGGCGGCATCTCAAAGCGCATGAAATGGCGAGTAAAATGCACTATTATACTTCTAGGCTAGGGCGAACGGAGACCCGATTAGATCATTTTACATTATGGTTAATAAAAGAATTCAGCGAAATTCTATCACATTTGTTCAACTTACGTAGCTCCTATTTCAGATAGCGTATTGGGCTAAGCGGCATCACAAAGCGCATGAAATGGCGAGTAAAATGCACTATTAAACTTCTAGGGTAGGGCAAACAGAGACCCGATTAGATCATTTTATATTATGGTTAATTTAAGAATGCAGCAAAATTCTATCACATTTGTTCAATTTACGTCGCTCCTATTTCAGATAGCGTATTGGGCTAAGCGGCATCTCAAAGCGCATGAAATGGCGAGTAAAATGCACTATTAAACTTCTAGGGTAACGCAGGCACAGACCCGATTATATCATTTTATATTATGGATAATATAAGAATTCAGCGTAATAGTATCACATTTGTTCAACTTACGTCGCTCCTATTTCAGATACCGTACTGGGCTAGACGGCATCTTAAAGCGCGTGGAAGGGCGAGTAAAATGCACTATGAAACTTCTATGATAGGGCAATAAGAGACCCGATTAGATCATTTTATATTTTGGTTAATATAAGGATTCAGCGAAATTCTATCACATTTGTTCAATTTACGTCGCTCCTATTTCAGATAGCGTACTGGGCTAGGCGTTAGCATAAAGCGCGTGGAATGGCGAGTAAAATTCACTATTAAACTTCTATGATAGGGCAATCAGAGACCCGATTAGATCATTTTATATTTTGGTTAATATAAGAATTCAGCGAAATTCTATCACATTTGTTCAATTTATATCGCTCCTATTTCAGATAGCGTATTTGGCTAAGCGGCATCTCAAAGCGCATGAAATGAGGAGTAAAATGCACTATTAAAGTTCTAGTGTAGGGCAAACAGAGACCCGACTAGATCATTTTATATTATGGTTAATTTAAGAATTCAGCGAAATACTATCACATTCGTTCAATTTACGTCGCTCCTATTTCAGATAGCGTATTGGGCAACGCGGCATCTCAAAGCGCATGAAATGACGAGTAAAATGCACTATTAAACTTCTAGGGTAGGACAAGCAGTGACCCGATTAGATCATTTTATATTATGTTTAATTTAAGAATTCAGCAAAATTCTATCACATTCGTTCAATTTAGGTCGCTCCTATTTCAGATAGCGTACTGGGCTAGGCGGCATCTTAATGCGCGTGGAATGGCGAGTAACATCAACTATTAAACTTCTAGGCTAGGGCGAACAGAGACACGATTAGATCATTTTACATTATGGTTAATAAAAGAATTCAGCGAAATTCTATCACATTTGTTCAACTTACGTCGCTCCTATTTCAGATAGCGTATTGGGCTAAGCGGCATCTCAAAGCGCATGAAATGGCGAGTAAAATGCACTATTAAACTTCTAGGGTGGGGCAAACAGAGACCCGATTAGATCATTTTATATTATGGTTAATTAAAGAATTCAGCAAAATTCTATCACATTTGTTCAATTTAGGTCGCTCCTATTTCAGATAGCGTACTGGGCTAGGCGGCATCTTAATGCGCGTGGAATGGCGAGTAACATCCACTATTAAACTTCTAGGCTAGGGCGAACAGAGACCCGATTAGATCATTTTACATTATGGTTAATAAAAGAATTCAGCGAAATTCTATCACATTTGTTCAATTTACGTCGCTCATATTTCAGATAGCGTATTGGGCGAAGCGGCATCTCAAAGCGCAAGAAATGGCGAGTAAAATGCACTATTAAACTTCTAGGGTAGGGCAAACAGAGACCCGATTAGATCATTTTATATTATGGTTATTTTATGAATTCAGCGAAATTCTATCACGTTTGTTCAAATTACGTCGCTCCTATTTCAGATTGCGTATTGGGCTAAGCGGCATCTCAAAGCGCATGAAATGGCGAGCAAAATGCAATATTAAACTTCTATGATAGGGCAATCAGAGACCCGATTAGATCATTTTATATTTTGTTTAATATAAGATTTCAGGGAAATTCTATCACATTTGTTCAACTTACGTCGCTCCTATTTCAGATAGCGTATTGGGCTAAGCGGCATCTCAAGGCGCTTGAAATGGCGAATAAAATGCACTAATAAACTTCTCGGCTAGGGCGAACAGAGACCCGATTAGATCATTTTACATTATGGTTAATAAAAGAATTCAGCGAAATTCTATCACATTTGTTCAATTTACGTCGCACCTATTTCAGATAGCGTATAGGGCTAAGCGGCATCTCGAAGCGCATGAAATTACGAGTGAAATGCACTATTAAACTTCTTGGGTAGGGCAAACAGACACCCGGTTAGATCATTTTATAGTATGGTTAATTTAAGAATTCAGCAAAAATCTATCACATTTGTTCAATTTACGTCGCTCCTATTTCAGATAACTACTCGGCTAAGCGGCATCTTAAAGCGCATGAAATGATGAGTGAAATGCAATATTAAACTTCTATGATAGGGCAATCAGAGACCCGATTAGATCATTTTATATTATGGTTAATTTAAGAATTCAGCGAAATTCTATCACATTTGTTCAATTTACGTCGCTCCTATTTCAGATAGCGTATTAGGCTCAGCGGCTTCTCAAAGCGCATGAAATGGCGAGTACAATGCACTATTAAACTTCTAGGGTAGGACGAACAGAGACACGATCAGATCATTTTATATTACGGTTAATAAAAGAATTCAGCGAAATTCTATCACATTTGTTCAACTTACGTCGCTCCTATTTCAGATAGCTTATTGGGCTAAGCGGCATCTCAAAGCGCATGAAATGGCTAGTAAAATGCACTATTAAACTTCTAGGGTAAGACAAACAGAGACCCGATTAGACCATATTACATTATGGTTAATAAAAGTATTCAGCGAAATTCTACCACATTTGTTAAATTTACGTCGCTCCTATTTCAGATAGCTTATTGGGCTAAGCGGCATCTCAAAGCGCATGAAATGACCAGTGAAATGCACTATTAAACTTCTAGGGTACGGGAAAGAGAGAACCGATTAGATCATTTTATATTACGGTTAATATAAGAATTAAGCGTAATTCTATCACATTTGTGCAATTTACGTCACTCCTATTTCAGATAGCCTACTGGGCTAGCCGGCATATTAAAGCGCGTGGAATAGCTAGTAAAATGCGCTATTAGCCTTCTATGATAGGGCAATCAGGGACCCGATTAGAACATATTATATTTTGGTTAATATAAGAATTCAGCGAAATCCTATCACATTTGTTAAATTTACGTCGCTCCTATTTCAGATAGCGTATTGGGCTAAGCAGCATCTCAAAGCGCATGAAATGGCGAATAAAATGCACTATTAAAGTTCTAGGCTAGGGCGAACAGAGACCCGATTAGATCATTTTACATTATGGTTAATAAAAGAATTCAGCGAAATTCTATCACATTTGTTCAATTTATATCGCTCTTATTTCAGATAGCGCAGTGTGCTAAGCGGCATCTCAAAGCGCATGAAACTACGAGTGAAACGCACTATTAAACTTCTAGGGTAAGGCAAAGAGAGTCCCGATTAGATCATTTTATATTACGGTTAATATAAGAATTCAGCATAATTCTGTCACATTTGTTCAATTTACGTGGCTCCTATTTCATATAGTGTACTGGGCTGGGCGGCATCTTAAAGCGCGTGGAATGACGAGTGAAATGCACTATTAAACTTCCAGGGTAGGGCAAACAGAGACCCGATTAGATCATTTTATATTACCGTTAATTTAAGAATTCAGCAAAGTTCTATCACATTTGTTCAATTTACGTCGCTCCCATTTCAGATAGCGTATTGTGCTAAGCGGCATCTCAAAGCGCATTAAATGGCGAATAAAATGCGCTATTAGACTTATAGGCTAGGGCGAACAGAGATCCGATTAGATCATTTTACATTATGGTTAATAAAAGAATTCAGCGAAATTCTATCACATTTGTTCAATTTACGTCGTTCCTATTTCAGGTAGCGTACTGGGCTAGGGGGCCTCTTAAAGGGCATGGAAGGGCGAGTAAAATGCACGACTAAACTTCTATGATAGGGCAATCAGAGACCCGATTAGATCATTTTATATTTTGTTTAATTTAAGATTTCAGGGAAATTCTATCACATTTGTTCAATTTACGTCGCTCCTATTTCAGATAGCGTATTGGGCTAAGCGGCATCTCAAAGCGCATGAAATGTCGAATAAAATGCACTATTACACTTGTAGGCTAGGGCGAACAGAGACCCGATTAGATCATTTTACATTATGGTTAATAAAAGAATTCAGCGAAATTCTATCACATTTGTTCAACTTACGTCGCTCCTATTTCAGATAGCGTATTGGGCTGAGCGGCATCTCAAAGCGCATGAAATGGCGAGTAAAATGCACTATTATACTTCTAGGGGAGGGCAAACAGAGACCCGATTAGATCATTTTATATTATGGTTAATTTAAGAATTCAGCAAAATTCTATCACATTTGTTCAATTTAGGTCGCTCCTATTTCAGATAGCGTACTGGGCTAGGCGGCATCTTAAAGCGCGTGGAATGGCGAGTAAAATGCACTATTAGACTTCTATGATAGGGCAATCAGGGACCCGATCAGATCATTTTATATTTTGGTTAATATAAGAATTCAAGGAAATTCTATCACATTTGTTCAATTTACGTCGCTCCTATTTCAGATAGCGTATTCGGCTAAGCGGCATCTCAAAGCGCATGAAATGATGAGTGAAATGCACTATTAAACTTCTATGATAGGGCAATCAGAGACCCGATTAGATCATTTTATATTTTGGTTAATTTAATAATTCAGCAAAATTCTATCACATTTGTTCAATTTACGTCGTTCCTATTTCAGATAGCGTACTGGGCTAGGCGGCATCTTCAAGGGCGTGGAAGGGCGAGTAAAATGCACGACTAAACATCTATGATAGGGCAATCAGAGACCCGATTAGATCATTTTATATTTTGTTTAATATAAGATTTCAGGGAAATTCTATCACATTTGTTCAATTTACGTCGCTCCTATTTCAGATAGCGTATTGGGCTAAGCGGCATCTCAAAGCGCATGGAATGTCCAATAAAATGCACTATTAATCTTCTAGGCTAGGGCAAACAGAGACCCGATTAGATCATTTTACATTATGGTTAATATAAGAATTCAGGGAAATTCTATCACATTTGTTCAATTTAGGTCGCTCCTATTTCAGATAGCGTACTGGGCTAAGCGGCACCTCAAAGCGCATGAAATGGCGAGTAAAATGCACTATTAAACTTCTATGGTTAGGCAAACAGAGACCCGATTAGATCATATTACATTATGGTTAATAAAAGAATTCAGCGAAATTCTATCACATTTGTTAAATTTACGTCGCTCCTATTTCAGATAGTGTATTGGGCTAAGCGGCATCTCAAAGCGCATGAAATGGCGAGCAAAATGCACTGTTACACTTCTAGGGTAGGGCAAACAGAGACTCGATTAGATCATTTTGTATTACCGTTAATTTATGAATTCAGCAAAATTCTATCACATTTGTTCAATTTACGTCGCTCCTATTTCAGATAGCGTATTGGGCTAGGCGGCATCTTAAAGCGCGTGGAATGGCGAGTAAAATGCACTATTAAACTTCTATGATAGGGCAATCAGGGACCCGATCAGATTATTTTATATTTTGGTTAATATAAGAATTCAAGGAAATTCTATCACATTTGTTCAATTTACGTCGCTCCTATTTCAGATAGCGTATTAGGCTAAGCGGCATCTCAATGCGCATGAAATGGCGAGTAAAATGCACTATTAAACTTCTAGGGTAATGCAAAGAGAGACCCGATTAGATCATTTTATATTACGGTTAATATAAGAATTAAGCGTAATTCTATCACATTTGTTCAATTTACGTCACTCCTATTTCGGATAGCCTACTGGGCTAGCCGGCATCTTAAAGCGCGTGGAATAGCGAGTGAAATGCACTATTAAACTTCTAGGGTAGGGCGAACAGAGACCCGATTAGATCATTTTACATTAAGGTTAATATCAGAATTCAGCGAAATTCTATCACATTTGTTCAATTTACGTCGCTCATATTTCAGATAGCGTATTGGGCTAAGCGGCATCTCAAAGCGCATGAAATGGCGAGTAAAATGCGCTACTAACCTTCTATGATAGGGCAATCAGAAACCCGATTAGATCATTTTGTATTATGGTTAATTTAACAATTCAGCGAAATTCTATCACATTTGTTCAATTTACGTCGCTCCTATTTAAGATAGCGTACTGGGCTAAGCGGCGTCTCAAAGCGCATGAAATGTCGAGTAAAATGCACTATTATACTTCTAGGGTACGGCAAACAGAGACCCGATTAAATCATTTTGTATTATGGTTAATTTAAGAATTCGGCAAAATTCTATCACATTTGTTCAATTTACGTCGCTCCTATTTCAGATAGCGTACTGGGCTAGGCGGCATCTTAAAGCGTGCGGAATGGCGAGTAAAATGCACTATTAAACTTCTATGATAGGGCAATCAGAGACCCGATTAGATCATTTTATATTTTATTTTATATAAGAATTCAGCGAAATTCTATCACATTTGTTCAATTTACGTCGCTCCTATTTCAGATAGCGTATTGGGCTAAGCGGCATCTCAAAGCGTATGAAATGGCGAATAAAATGCACTACTAAAGTTCTAGGCTAGGGCGAACAGAGACCCGGTTAGATCATTTTACATTATGGTTAATAAAAGAATTCAGCGAAATTCTATCACATTTGTTCAACTTACGTAGCTCCTATTTCAGATAGCGTATTGGGCTAAGCGGCATCACAAAGCGCATGAAATGGCGAGTAAAATGCACTATTAAACTTCTAGGGTAGGGCAAACAGAGACCCGATTAGATCATTTTATATTATGGTTAATTTAAGAATTCAGCAAAATTCTATCACATTTGTTCAATTTACGTCGCTCCTATTTCAGATAGCGTATTGGGCTAAGCGGCATCTCAAAGCGCATGAAATGGCGAGTAAAATGCACTATTAAACTTCTAGGGTAACGCAAGCACAGACCCGATTATATCATTTTATATTATGGATAATATAAGAATTCAGCGTAATAGTATCACATTTGTTCAACTTACGTCGCTCCTATTTCAGATACCGTACTGGGCTAGACGGCATCTTAAAGCGCGTGGAAGGGCGAGTAAAATGCACTATGAAACTTCTATGATAGGGCAATAAGAGACCCGATTAGATCATTTTATATTTTGGTTAATATAAGGATTCAGCGAAATTCTATCACATTTGTTCAATTTACGTCGCTCCTATTTCAGATAGCGTACTGGGCTAGGCGTTAGCATAAAGCGCGTGGAATGGCGAGTAAAATGCACTATTAATCTTCTATGATAGGGCAATCAGAGACACGATTAAATAATTTTATATTTTGGTTAATATAAGAATTCAGCGAAATTCTATCACATTTGTTCAATTTATATCGCTCCTATTTCAGATAGCGTATTGGGCTAAGCGGCATCTCAAAGCGCATGAAATGAGGAGTAAAATGCACTATTAAAGTTCTAGGGTAGGGCAAACAGAGACCCGACTAGATCATTTTATATTATAGTTAATTTAAGAATTCAGCGAAATACTATCACATTCGTTCAATTTACGTCGCTCCTATTTCAGATAGCGTATTGGCCTAAGCGGCATCTCAAAGCGCATGAAATGAGGAGTAGAATGCACTATTAAAGTTCTAGGGTAGGGCAAACAGAGACCCGACTAGATCATTTTATATTATGGTTAATTTAAGAATTCAGCGAAATACTATCACATTCGTTCAATTTACGTCGCTCCTATTTCAGATAGCGTATTGGGCAAAGCGGCATCTCAAAGCGCATGAAATGACGAGTAAAATGCACTATTAAACTTCTAGGGTAGGGCAAACAGAGACCCGATTAGATCATTTTATATTAGGGTTAATTTAATCATTCAGCAAAATTCTATCACTTTTGTTCAATTTACGTCGTTCCTATTTCAGATAGCGTACTGGACTAGGCGGCACCTTAAAGCGCGTGGAATGGCGAGTAAAATGCACTATTAAGCTTCTATGATAGGGCAATAAGAGACCCGATTAGATCATTTTATATTTTGGTTAATATAAGAATTCAGCGAAATTCCATCACATTTATTCAATTTACGTCGCTCCTATTTCAGATAGCTTATTGAGCTAAGCGGCACCTCAAAGCGCATGAAATGAGGAGTGAAACGCACTATTAAACTTCTAGGGTAGGGCGAACAGAGACCCGATTAGATCATTTTACATTAAGGTTAATATAAGAATTCAGGGAAATTCTATCACATTTGTTCAATTTACGTCTCTCCTATTTCAGATAGCGTATTGGGCTAGGCGGCATCTGAAAGCGCATGAAATGGCGAGTGAGATGTACTATTAAACTTCTAGGATAAGGCAAACAGAGAACCGATTAGATCATTTTATATTACGGATAATATAAGAATTCAGCGTAATTCTATCACATTTGTTCAACTTACGCCGCACCTGCTTGAGATAGCGTACTGGGCTAGGCGGCATCTTAAAGCGCGTGGAAGGGCGAGTAAAATGCACTATTAAACTTCTAGGGTAGGGCAAACAGAGACCCGATTAGATCATTTTATATTATGGATAATTTAAGAATTCAGCAAAATACTATCACATTTGTTCAATTTACGTCTCTCCTATTTCACATAGCGCAGTGCGCTAAGCGGCATCTCAAAGCGCATGAATTGACGAGTGAAATACACTATTAAACTTCTAGGGTAAGGCAAAGAGAGTCCCGATTAGATCATTTTATATTACGGTTAATATAAGAATTCAGCAAAATTCTGTCACATTTGTTCAATTTATGTTGCTCCTATTTCAGATAGCGTACTGGGCTGGGCGGCATCTTAAAGCGCGTGGAATGGCGAGTAAAATGCACTGTTAAACTTCTATGATAGGGCAATCAGGGACCCGATCAGATCATTTTATATTTTGGTTAATATAAGAATTCAAGGAAATTCTATCACATTTGTTCAATTTACGTCGCTCCTATTTCAGATAGCGTATTCTGCTAAGCGGCATCTCAAAGCGCATGAAATGGCGAGTAAAATGCACTATTATACTTCTAAGGCAGGGCAAACAGAGACCCGATTAGATCATTTTGTATTACGGTTAATTTAAGCATTCAGCAAAATTCTATCACAGTTGTTCAATTTACGTCGCTCCTATTTCAGATAGCGTACTGGGCTAGGCGGCATCTTAAAGCGTGCGGAATGGCGAGTAAAATGCACTATTAAGCTTCTATGATAGGGCAATAAGAGACCCGATTAGATCATTTTATATTTTGGTTAATATAAGAATTCAGCGAAATTCCATCACATTTATTCAATTTACGTCGCTCCTATTTCAGATAGCTTATTGAGCTAAGCGGCACCTCAAAGCGCATGAAATGAGGAGTGAAACGCACTATTAAACTTCTAGGGTAGGGCGAACAGAGACCCGATTAGATCATTTTACATTAAGGTTAATATAAGAATTCAGGGAAATTCTATCACATTTGTTCAATTTACGTCTCTCCTATTTCAGATAGCGTATTGGGCTAGGCGGCATCTGAAAGCGCATGAAATGGCGAGTGAGATGTACTATTAAACTTCTAGGATAAGGCAAACAGAGAACCGATTAGATCATTTTATATTACGGATAATATAAGAATTCAGCGTAATTCTATCACATTTGTTCAACTTACGCCGCACCTGCTTGAGATAGCGTACTGGGCTAGGCGGCATCTTAAAGCGCGTGGAAGGGCGAGTAAAATGCACTATTAAACTTCTAGGGTAGGGCAAACAGAGACCCGATTAGATCATTTTATATTATGGATAATTTAAGAATTCAGCAAAATTCTATCACATTTGTTCAATTTACGTCTCTCCTATTTCACATAGCGCAGTGCGCTAAGCGGCATCTCAAAGCGCATGAATTGACGAGTGAAATACACTATTAAACTTCTAGGGTAAGACAAAGAGAGTCCCGATTAGATCATTTTATATTACGGTTAATATAAGAATTCAGCAAAATTCTGTCACATTTGTTCAATTTATGTTGCTCCTATTTCAGATAGCGTACTGGGCAGGGCGGCATCTTAAAGCGCGTGGAATGGCGAGTAAAATGCACTGTTAAACTTCTATGATAGGGCAATCAGGGACCCGATCAGATCATTTTATATTTTGGTTAATATAAGAATTCAAGGAAATTCTATCACATTTGTTCAATTTACGTCGCTCCTATTTCAGATAGCGTATTCTGCTAAGCGGCATCTCAAAGCGCATGAAATGGCGAGTAAAATGCACTATTATACTTCTAAGGCAGGGCAAACAGAGACCCGATTAGATCATTTTGTATTACGGTTAATTTAAGCATTCAGCAAAATTCTATCACAGTTGTTCAATTTACGTCGCTCCTATTTCAGATAGCGTACTGGGCTAGGCGGCATCTTAAAGCGTGCGGAATGGCGAGTAAAATGCACTATTAAGCTTCTATGATAGGGCAATAAGAGACCCGATTAGATCATTTTATATTTTGGTTAATATAAGAATTCAGCGAAATTCCATCACATTTATTCAATTTACGTCGCTCCTATTTCAGATAGCTTATTGAGCTAAGCGGCACCTCAAAGCGCATGAAATGAGGAGTGAAACGCACTATTAAACTTCTAGGGTAGGGCGAACAGAGACCCGATTAGATCATTTTACATTAAGGTTAATATAAGAATTCAGGGAAATTCTATCACATTTGTTCAATTTACGTCTCTCCTATTTCAGATAGCGTATTGGGCTAGGCGGCATCTGAAAGCGCATGAAATGGCGAGTGAGATGTACTATTAAACTTCTAGGATAAGGCAAACAGAGAACCGATTAGATCATTTTATATTACGGATAATATAAGAATTCAGCGTAATTCTATCACATTTGTTCAACTTACGCCGCACCTGCTTGAGATAGCGTACTGGGCTAGGCGGCATCTTAAAGCGCGTGGAAGGGCGAGTAAAATGCACTATTAAACTTCTAGGGTAGGGCAAACAGAGACCCGATTAGATCATTTTATATTATGGATAATTTAAGAATTCAGCAAAATTCTATCACATTTGTTCAATTTACGTCTCTCCTATTTCACATAGCGCAGTGCGCTAAGCGGCATCTCAAAGCGCATGAATTGACGAGTGAAATACACTATTAAACTTCTAGGGTAAGACAAAGAGAGTCCCGATTAGATCATTTTATATTACGGTTAATATAAGAATTCAGCAAAATTCTGTCACATTTGTTCAATTTATGTTGCTCCTATTTCAGATAGCGTACTGGGCAGGGCGGCATCTTAAAGCGCGTGGAATGGCGAGTAAAATGCACTGTTAAACTTCTATGATAGGGCAATCAGGGACCCGATCAGATCATTTTATATTTTGGTTAATATAAGAATTCAAGGAAATTCTATCACATTTGTTCAATTTACGTCGCTCCTATTTCAGATAGCGTATTCTGCTAAGCGGCATCTCAAAGCGCATGAAATGGCGAGTAAAATGCACTATTATACTTCTAAGGCAGGGCAAACAGAGACCCGATTAGATCATTTTGTATTACGGTTAATTAAAGCATTCAGCAAAATTCTATCACAGTTGTTCAATTTACGTCGCTCCTATTTCAGATAGCGTACTGGGCTAGGCGGCATCTTAAAGCGTGCGGAATGGCGAGTAAAATGCACTATTAAACTTCTAGGGTAACGCAAGCACAGACCCGATTATATCATTTTATATTATGGATAATATAAGAATTCAGCGTAATAGTATCACATTTGTTCAACTTACGTCGCTCCTATCTCAGATAGCGTACTTGGCTAGACGGCATCTTAAAGCGCGTGGAAGGGCGAGTAAAATGCACTATGAAACTTCTATGATAGGGCAATAAGAGACCCGATTAGATCATTTTATATTTTGGTTAATATAAGGATTCAGCGAAATTCTATCACATTTGTTCAATTTATGTCGCTCCTATTTCAGATAGCCTATTGGGCTAAGCGGCATCTCAAAGCGCATGAAATGAGGAGTAAAATGCACTATTAAACTTCTAGGGTAGGGCAAACGGAGACCCGATTAGATCATTTTATATTATAGTTAATTTCAGAATTCAGCGAAATTCTATCACATTTGTTCAATTTACGTCGCTCCTATTTCAGATAGCGTATTGGGCTAAGCGGCATCTCAAAGCGCATGAAATGGCGAGTAAAATGCACTATTAATCTTCTATGATAGGGCAAGCAGAGACCCGATTAGATCATTTTATATTTTGGTTAATATAAGAATTCAGCGAAATTCTATCACATTTGTTCAATTTATATCGCTCCTATTTCAGATAGCGTATTGTGCTAAGCGGCATCTCAAAGCGCATGAAATGGCGAGGAAAATGCACTATTATACTTCTAAGGTAGGGCAAACAGAGACCCGATTAGATCATTTTATATTACGGTTAATATAAGAATTCAGCAAAATTCTGTCACATTTGTTCAATTTACGTTGCTACTATTTCAGATAGCGTACTGGGCTCGGCGGCATCTTAAAGCGCGTGGAATGACGAGTGAAATGCACTATTAATTTTCTAGGGTAGGGCAAACAGAGACCCGACTAGATCGTTTTATATTATGGTTAATTTAAGAATTCAGCGAAATACTATCACATTCGTTCAATTTACGTCGCTCCTATTTCAGATAGCGTATTGGGCAAAGCGGCATCTCAAAGCGCATGAAATGACGAGTAAATTGCACTATTAAACTTCTAGGGTAGGACAAGCAGTGACCCGATTAGATCATTTTATATTATGGTTAATTTAAGAATTCAGCAAAATTCTATCACATTTGTTCAATTTACGCCGCTCCTATTTCAGATAGCGTATTGGGCTAAGCGGCATCTCAAAGCGCATGAAATGGCGAGTAAAATGCACTATTAAACTTCTAGGGTAAGGCAAGCACAGACCCGATTATATCATTTTATATTATGGATAATATAAGAATTCAGCGTAATAGTATCACATTTGTTCAACTTACGTCGCTCCTATTTCAGATAGCGTACTTGGCTAGACGGCATCTTAAAGCGCGTGGAAGGGCGAGTAAAATGCACTATGAAACTTCTATGATAGGGCAATAAGAGACCCGATTAGATCATTTTATATTTTGGTTAATATAAGGATTCAGCGAAATTCTATCACATTTGTTCAATTTACGTCGCTCCTATTTCAGATAGCGTACTGGGCTAGGCGTTAGCATAAAGCGCGTGGAATTGCGAGTAAAATTCACTATTAAACTTCTATGATAGGGCAATCAGAGACCCGATTAGATCATTTTATATTTTGGTTAATATAAGAATTCAGCGAAATTCTATCACATTTGTTCAATTTATATCGCTCCTATTTCAGATAGCGTATTGGGCTAAGCGGCATCTCAAAGCGCATGAAATGAGGAGTAAAATGCACTATTAAACTTCTAGGGTAGGGCAAACAGAGACCCGATTAGATCATTTTATATTACAGTTAATTTCAGAATTCAGCGAAATTCTATCACATTTGTTCAATTTACGTCGCTCCTATTTCAGATAGCGTATTGGGCTAAGCGGCATCTCAAAGCGCATGAAATGGCGAGTAAAATGCACTATTAATCTTCTATGATAGGGCAATCAGAGACCCGATTAGATCATTTTATACTACCGTTAATTTAAGAATTCAGCAAAATTCTATCACATTTGTTCAATTTACGTCGTTCCTATTTCACATAGCGTACTGGGCTAGGCGGCATCTTAAAGGGCGTGGAAGGGCGAGTATAATGCACGACTAAACTTCTATGATAGGGCAATCAGAGACCCGGTTAGATCATTTTATATTTTGTTTAATATAAGATTTCAGGGAAATTCTATCACATTTGTTCAATTTACGTCGCTCACATTCCAGATAGCGTAATGTGCTAAGCGGCATCTCAAAGCGCATTAAAAGGCGAGCAAAATGCACTATTAAACTTCTAGGGTATGGCAAACAGAGACCCGATAAGATCATATTACATTATGGATAATAAAAGAATTCAGCGAAATCCTATCACATTTGTTCAATTTACGTCGCACCTATTTCAGATAGCGTATAGGGCTAAGCGGCATCTCAAAGCGCATGAAATTACGAGTGAAATGCAGTATTAAACTTCTTGGGTAGGGCAAACAGAGACCCGATTAGATCATTTTATAGTATGGTTAATTTAAGAATTCAGCAAAAATCTATCACATTTGTTCAATTTACGTCGCTCCTATTTCAGATAACTACTGTGCTAAGCGGCATCTTAAAGCGCATGAAATGATGAGTGAAATGCACTATTAAACTTCTATGATAGGGCAATCAGAGACCCGATTAGATCATTTTATATTTTGGTTAATATATGAATGCAGCGAAATTCTAACACATTTGTTCAATTTACGTCGCTCCTATTTCAGTTAGCGTATTGGGCTAAGCGGCATCTCAAAGCGCATTAAAAGGCGAGCAAAATGCACTATTAAACTTCTAGGGTATGGCAATCAGCGACCCGATTAGATCATTTTATATTATGGTTAATTTAAGAATTCAGCAAAATTCTATCACATTTGTTCAATTTACGTCGCTCCCATTTCAGATAGCGTATTGGGCTAAGCGGCATCTCAAAGCGTATGAAATGGCGAATAAAATGCACTATTAAAGTTGTAGGCTAGGGCGAACAGAGACCCGGTTAGATCATTTTACATTATGGTTAATAAAAGAATTCAGCGAAATTCTATCACATTTGTTCAATTTACGTCGCTCCTATTTCAGATAGCGTATTGGGCTAAGCGGCATCTGAATGCGCATGAAATGACGAGTGAAATGCACTATTAAGCTTCTAGGGTTGGGCGAACAGAGACCCGATTAGATAATTTTATATTATAGTTAATTAAAGAATTCAGCGAAATTCTATCACATTTGTTCAACTTACGTCGCTCCTATTTCAGATAGCGTATTGGGCTAAGCGGCGTCTCAAAGCGTATGAAATGGCGAATACAATGCACTATTAAAGTTCTAGGCTAGGGCGAACAGAGACCCGATTAGATCATTTTACATTATGGTTTATAAAAGAATTCAGCGAAATTCTATCACATTTGTTCAATTTATATCGCTCCTATTTCAGATATCGTATTGGGCTAAGCGGAATCTCAAAGTGCATGAAATGAGGAGTAAAATGCACTATTAAAGTTCTAGTGTAGGGCAAACAGAGACCCGACTAGATCATTTTATATTATGTTTAATTTAAGAATTCAGCGAAATACTATCACATTCGTTCAATTTACGTCGCTCCTATTTCAGATAGCGTATTGGGCAACACGGCATCTCAAAGCGCATGAAATGACGAGTAAAATGCAGTATTAAACTTCTAGGGTAGGGCAAACAGAGTCCCGATTAGATTATTTTATATTATGGATAATTTAAGAATTCAGGAAAATTCTATCACATTTGTTCAATTTACGTCGCTCCTATTTCTGATAGCGTACTGGGCTAGGCGGAATCTTAAAGCGCGTGGAATGGCGAGTAAAATGCACTATTAAACTTCTAGGGTAGGGCAAACAGAGACCCGATTAGATCATTTTATATTATAGTTAATTTCAGAATTCAGCGAAATTCTATCACATTTGTTCAATTTACGTCGCACCTATTTCAGATAGCGTATTGGGATAAGCGGCATCTCAAAGCGCATGAAATGGCGAGTAAAATGCACTATTATACTTCTAGGCTAGGGCGAACAGAGACCCGATTAGATCATTTTATATTACGGATAATATAAGAATTCAGCGTAATTCTATCACATTTGTTCAACTTACGCCGCACCTGCTTGAGATAGCGTACTGGGCTAGGCGGCATCTTAAAGCGCGTGGAAGGGCGAGTAAAATGCACTATTAAACTTCTAGGCTAGGGCGAACAGAGACCCGATTAGATCATTGTATATTATCGTTAATTTAAGAATTCAACGAAATTCTATCACATTTGTTCAATTTACGTCGCTCCTATTTCAGATAGCGTATTGGGCTAAGCGGCACCTCAAAGCGCATGAAATGTCGAGTAAAATGCACTATTAAAGTCCCAGGGTAGGGCAAACAGAGACCCGACTAGATCATTTTATATTATGGTTAATTAAAGAATTCAGCGAAATACTATCACATTCGTTCAATTTACGTCGCTCCTATTTCAGATAGCGTATTGGGCAAAGCGGCATCTCAAAGCGCATGAAATGACGAGTAAAATGCACTATTAAAGTTCTAGGGTAGGGCAAACAGAGACCCGACTAGATCATTTTATATTATGGTTAATTTAAGAATTCAGCGAAATACTATCACATTCGTTCAATTTACGTCGCTCCTATTTCAGATAGCGTATTGGGCTAAGCGGCATCTCAAAGCGCATGAAATGTCGAGTAAAATGCACTATTAAACTTCTAGGGTAGGGCAAACAGAGTCCCGATTAGATTATTTTATATTATGGATAATTTAAGAATTCAGGAAAATTCTATCACATTTGTTCAATTTACGTCGCTCCTATTTCTGATAGCGTACTGGGCTAGGCGGCATCTTAAAGCGCGTGGAATGGCGAGTAAAATGCACTATTAAACTTCTAGGGTATGGCAATCAGCGACCCGATTAGATCATTTTATATTATGGTTAATTTAAGAATTCAGCCAAATTCTATCACATTTGTTCAATTTACGTCGCTCCTATTTCAGATAGCGTACTGGGCTAGGCGGAATCTTAAAGCGCGTGGATTGGCGAGTAAAATGCACTATTAAACTTCTATGATAGGGCAATCAGAGACCCGATTAGATCATTTTACATTAAGGTTAATATAAGTATTCAGGGAAATTCTATCACATTTGTTCAATTTACGTCGCTCCTATTTCAGATAGCGTACTGGGCTAGGCGGAATCTTAAAGCGTGTGGATTGGCGAGTAAAATGCACTATTAAACTTCTATGATAGGGCAATCAGAGACCCGATTAGATCATTTTATATTTTGGTTAATATAAGAATTCAGCGAAATTCTATCACAGTTGTTCTATTTACGTCGCTCCTATTTCAGATAGCGTATTGGGCTAAGCGGCATCTCAAAGCGCATGAAATGGCGAGTGAAATGCACTATTACACTTCTAGGGTAGGGCAAACGGAGACCCGATTAGATCATTTTCTATTATGGTTAATTTAAGAATTCAGCAAAATTCTATCACATTTGTTCAATTTACGTCGCTCCTATTTCAGATAGCGTACTGGGCTAGGCGGCATCTTAAAGCGCGTGGAGTGGCGAGTAAACTGCACTATTAAACTTCTATGATAGGGCAATCAGAGACCCGATTAGATCATTTTATATTTTGGTGAATATAAGAATTCAGCGAAATTCTATCACATTTGTTCAATTTACGTCGCTCCTATTTCAGATAGCGTATTGGGCTAAGCGGCATCTCAAACCGCATGAAATGGCGAGTAAAATGCACTGTTAAACTTCTAGGGTAGGGCAAACAGAGACCCGATTAGATAATTTTATATTACTGTTAATATAATAATTGAGCGTAATTCTATCACATTTGTTCAACTTACGTCGTTCCTATTTCAGATAGCGTACTGGGCTATGCGGCATCTCAAAGCGCATGAAATGACGAGTGAAATGCACTATTAAACATCTATGATAGGGCAAACAGAGACCCGATTAGATCATTTTATATTATGGTTAATTTAAGAATTCAGCCAAATTCTATCACATTTGTTCAACTTACGTCGCTCCTATTTCAGATAGCGTACTGGGCTAGGCGGCATCTTAAAGCGCGTGGAAGGGCGAGTAAAATTCACTATTAAACTTCTATGATAGGGCAATCAGAGTCCCGATTAGATCATTTTATATTTTGGTTAGTATAAGAATTCAGCGAAATTCTATCACATTTGTTCAATTTACGTCGCTCCTATTTCAGATAGCTTATTGGGCTAAGAGGCATCTCAAAGCGCATGAAATGACGAGTGAAATGCACTATTAAACTTCTAGGATAAGGCAAACAGAGACCCGATTAGATCATTTTATATTACGGTTAATATAAGAATTCAGCGTAATTCTATCACATTTGTTCAACTTTCGTCGCTCCTATTTCAGATAGCGTACTGGGCTAGGCGGCATCTTAAAGCGCGTGGAATGGCGAGTAAAATGCACTATTAAACTTCTATGATAGGGCTATCAGAGGCCCGATTAGATCATTTTATATTTTGGTTAATATAAGAATTCAACGAAATTCTATCACATTCGTTCAATTTACGTCGCTCCTATTTCAGAATGCGTATTGGGCTAAGCGCCATCTCAAAGCGCATGAAATGGCGAGTAAAATGCACTATTAAACTTCTAGGGTAGGGCAAACAGAGACCCGATTAGATCATTTTATATTATGGTTAATTTAAGAATTCAGCCAAATTCTATCACATTTGTTCAATTTACGTCGCTCCTATTTCAGATAGCGTACTGGGCTAGGCGGAATCTTAAAGCGCGTGGATTGGCGTGTAAAATGCACTATTAAACTTCTATGATAGAGCAATCAGAGACCCGATTAGATCATTTTATATTTTGGTTAATATAAGAATTCAGCGAAATTCTATCACAATTGTTCTATTTACGTCGCTCCTATTTCAGATAGCGTATTGGGCTAAGCGGCATCTCAAAGCGCATGAAATGGCGAGTGAAATGCACTATTAAACTTCTAGGGTGGGGCGAACAGAGACCCGATTAGATCATTTTACATTAAGGTTAATTAAGTATTCAGGGAAATTCTATCACATTTGTTCAATTTACGTCGCTCCTATTTCACATATCGTATTGGGCTAAGCGGCATCTCAAAGCGCATGAAACGGCGAGTAAAATGCACTGCTAAACTTGTAGGGTAGGGCAAACAGAGACCCGATTAGATCATTTCATATTATGGTTTATTTAAGAATTCAGAAAAATTCTATCACACTTGTTCAATTTACGTGGCTCCTATTTCAGATTGCTTATTGGGCTAAGCGGCACCTCAAAGCGCATGAAATGACGAGTGAAATGCACTAGTAATCTTCTAGGGTAGGGCGAACAGAGACCCGATTAGATCATTTAGTATTATGGTTAATTTAAGAATTCAGCGAAATTCTATCAGATTTGTTCAATTTACGTCGCTCCAATTTCAGATAGCGTACTGGGCTAGGCGGCATCTTAAAGCGCATGAAATGACGAGTGAAATGCACTATTAAACTTCTATGATAGGGCAATCAGAGACCCGACTAGATCATTTAATATTTTGGTTAACATAAGAATTCAGCGAAATTCTATCACAATTGTTCAATTTACGTCGCTCCCATTTCAGATAGCGTATTGGGCTAAGCGGCATCTCAAAGCGCATGAAATGGCGAGTAAAATGCACTATTAATCTTCTAGGGCAAGGCAAACAGGGACCCGATTAGATCATTTTATAGTACGGTTAATATAAGAATTCAGCGTAATTCTATCACATTTGTTCAATTTACGTCGCTCCTATTTCAGATAGCGTACTGGGCTAGGCGGCATCTCAAAGCGCATGAAATGACGAGTGAAATGCACTATTAAACTTCTATGATAGGGCAAACAGAGACCCGATTAGATCATTTTATATTATGGTTAATTTAAGAATTCAGCAAAATTCTATCACATTTGTTCAATTTACGTCGCTCCTATTGCAGATAGCGTATTGGGCTAAGCGGCATCTCAAAGCGCATGAAATGGCGAGTGAAATGCGCTTGTAATCTTCTAGGGTAGGGCGAACAGAGACCCGATTAGATCATTTTATATTACGGTTAATATAAGAATTCAGCGTAATTCTATCACATTTGTTCAACATACGTCGCTCCTATTTCAGATAGTGTACTGGGCTAGGCGGCATCTCAAAACGCATGAAATGACGAGTGAAAGGCACTATTAAACTTCTAGGGTAGGGCAAACAGAGTCCCGATTAGATCATTTTATATTTTGGTTAATATAAGAATTCAGCGAAATTCTATCACATTTGTTCAATTTACGTCGCTCCTATTTCAGATAGCTTATTGGGCTAAGAGGCATCTCAAAGCGCATGAAATGGCGAGTGAAATGCACTATTACACTTCTAGGGTAGGGCAAACGGAGACCCGATTAGATCATTTTATATTATGGTTAATTTAAGAATTCAGTCAAATTCTATCACATTTGTTCAACTTACGTCGCTCTTATTTCAGATAGCGTACTGGGCTAGGCGGCATCTTAAAGCGCGTCGAAGGGCGAGTAAAATGCACTACTAAACTTCTATGATAGGGCAATCAGAGTCCCGATTAGATCATTTTATATTTTGGTTAATATAAGAATTCAGCGAAATTCTATCACATTTGTTCAATTTACGTTGCTCCTACTTCAGATAGCGTATTGGGCTAAGCGGCCTCTCAAAGCGCATGAAATGACGAGTGAAATGCACTATTAAACTTCTATGATAGGGCAAACAGAGACCCGATTAGATCATTTTATATTATGGTTAATTTAAGATGTCAGCAAAATTCTGTCACATTTGTTCAATTTACGTCGCTCCAATTTCAGATAGCGTACTGGGCTAGGCGGCATCTTAAAGCGCGTGGAATGGCGATCAAAATGCACTATTAAACTTCTATGATAGGGCAATCAGAGACCCGACTAGATCATTTTATATTTTGGTCAATATAAGAATTCAGCGAAATTCTATCACAATCGTTCAATTTACGTCGCTCCTATTTCAGATAGCGTATTGGGCTAAGCGGCATCTCAAAGCGCATGAAATGACGAGTGAAAGGCGCTATTAAACTTCTGGGGTAGGGCGAACAGAGAACCGATTAGATCATTTTACATTAAGGTTAATATAAGGATTCAGGGAAATTCTATCACATTTTTTCAATTTACGTCGTTCCTATTTCAGCTAGCGTACTGGGCTAGGTGGCATCTTAAAACGCGAGGAATGGCGAGCAATATGCACTGTTCAACTTCTATGATAGGGCAATCAGAGACCCGATTAGATCATTTTATATTTTGGTTATTATAAGAATTCAGCGAAATTCTATCACATTTGTTCAATTTACGTCGCTCCTATTTCAGATAGCTCATTGGGCTAAGCGGCATCTCAGAGCGCATGAAATGGCGATTAAAATGCACTGTTAAACTTCTAGGGTAGGGCAAACAGAGACCCGATTAGATCATTTCATATTATGGTTTATTTAAGAATTCAGAAAAAATCTATCACATTTGTTCAATTTACGTCGCTCCTATTTCAGATAGCTTATTGGGCTAAGCGGCATCTCAAAGCGCATGAAATGACGAGTGAAATGCACTATTAAACTTCTAGGATAAAGCAAACACAGACCCGATTAGATCATTTTATATTACGGTTAATATAAGAATTCAGCGTAATCCTATCACATTTGTTCAATTTACGGCGCTGATATTTCAGATAGCGTATTGGGCTAAGCGGCATCTCAAAGCGCAAGAAATGGCGAGTAAAATGCACTATTAAACTTCTAGGGTAGGGCAAACAGAGACCCGATATGATCATTTTATATTATGGTTAATTTAAGAATTCAGCGAAACTCCATCATATTTGTTCAATTTCCGTCGCGCCTATTTCAGATAGCGTATTGGGCTAAGCGGCACCTCAATGCGCATGAAATGGCGAGTAAAATGCACTATTAAACTTCTAGGATAAGGCAAACAGAGACCAGATTTGATCATTGTATATTACGGTTAATATAAGAATTCAGCGAAATTCTATCACAATTGTTCAATTTACGTCGCTCCTATTTCAGATAGCGTATTGGGCTAAGCGGCATCTCAAAGCTCATGAAATGACGAGTGAAATGCACTATTAAACTTCTTTGGTAGGGCGAATAGAGACCCGATTACATCATTTTATATTATGGTTAATTAAAGAATTCAGCAAAATTCTATCACATTGTTCAATTTACGTCGCTCCTATTTCAGATAGCGTACTGGGCTAGGCGGCATCTTAAAGCGCGTGGAATCGCGAGTAAAATGCACTATTAAACTTCTATGATAGGGCAATCAGAGACCCGATTAGATCATTTTATATTTTGGTTAATATAAGAATGCAGCGAAATTCTATCACATTTGTTCAATTTACGGCGCTCCAATTTCAGATAGCTTATTGGGCTAAGCTGCATCGCAAAGCGCATGAAATGACGAGTGAAATGCACTATTAAACTTCTAGGGTAGGGCAAACAGAGACCCGATTAGATCATTTTATATTATGGTTAATTTAAGAATTCAGCAAAATTCTATCACATTTGTTCAATTTATGTTGCTCCTATTTCAGATAGCGTATTGGGCTAAGCGGCATCTCAAAGCGCATGAAATGGCAAGTAAAATGCACTATTAAACTTCTAGGGTTGGGCGAACAAAGACCCGATTAGACTATTTTACATTAAGGTTAATATAAGAATTCAGGGAAATTCTATCACATTTGTTCCATTCACGTCGCTCATATTTCTGATAGCGTATTGGGCTAAGCGCCATCTCAAAGCGCATGAAATGGCGAGTAAAATGCACTATTAATCTTCTAGGGTAGGGCAAACAGAGACACGATTAGATCATTTTATATTATGGTTAATTTAATAATTCAGCCAAATTCTATCACATTTGTTCAATTGACGACGCTCCTATTTCAGATAGCGTATTGGGCTAAGCGTCATCTCAAAGCGCATGAAATGGCGAGTAAAATGCACTGCTAAACTTGTAGGGTAGGGCAAACAGAGACCAGATTAGATCATTTTATATTATGGTTAATTTAAGAATTCAGCCAAATTCTATCACATTTGTTCAATTTACGTCGCTCCAATTTCAGATAGCGTATTGGGCTAAGCGGCATCACAAAGCGCATGAAATGCCGAGGAAAATGCACAATTAAACTTCTAGGGTAAGGCAAACAGAGACCCGATTAGATCATTTTATATAACGGTTAATATAAGAATTCAGCGTAATTCTATCCCATTTGTTTAACTTACGTCGCTCCTATTTCAGATAGCGTACTGGGCTAGGCGGCATCTTAAAGCGCCTGGAATGGCGAGTAAAATGCACTATTAAACTTCTATGATAGGGCAATCCGAGACCCGATTAGATCATTTTACATTAAGGTTAATATAAGAATTCTGGGAAATTCTATCACATTTGTTGAACATACGTCGCTCCTATTTCAGATAGTGTACTGGGCTAGGCGGCATCTTGAAGCGCGTGGAAGGGCCAGTAAAATGCACTACTAAACTTCTATGAGAGGGCAATCAGAGAACCGATTAGATCATTTTATATTTTGGTTAATATAAGAATTCAGCGAAATTCTATCACATTTGTTCAATTTACGTCGCTCCTATTTCAGATAGCGTATTGGGCTAAGCGGCATCTCAAAGCGCATGAAATGACGAATAAAATGCACTATTAAACTTCTAGGGTAGGGCAAACAGAGACCTGATTAGATCATTTTATATTTTGGTTAATATAAGAGTTCAGCGAAATTCTATCACATTTGTTCAATTTACGTCGCTCCTATTTCAGATAGCTTATTGGTCTAAGCGGCATCTCAAAGCGCATGAAATGACGAGTCAAATGCACCATTAATCTTCTAGGGTAGGGCGAACAGAGACCCGATTAGATCATTTTACGTTAAGGTTAATATAAGAATTCCGCGAGATTCTCTCACATTTGTTCAATTTACGTCGCTGATATTTCAGATAGCGTTTTGGGCTAAGCGGCATCTCAAAGCGCAAGAAATGGCGAGTAAAATGCACTGTTAAACTTCTAGGGTGGGGCAAACAGAGACCCGTTTAGATCATTTTATATTATGGTTAATTTAAGAATTCAGCGAAATTCTATCACTTGTTCAATTTACGTCGCTACTATTTCAGATAGCGTATTGGGCTAAGCGCCATCTCAAAGCGCATGAAATGGCGAGTAAAATGCACTATTAAACTTCTAGGGTAGGGCAAACAGAGACCCGATTAGATCATTTTATATTATGGTTAATTTAAGAATTCAGCCAAATTCTATAACATTTGTTCAATTTACGTCGCTCCTATGTCAGATAGCTTATTGGGCTAAGCGCCATCTCAAAGCGCATGAAGTGGCGAGTAAAATGCACTATTAAACTTCTAGGGTAAGGCAAACAGAGACACGATTAGATCATTTTATATTACGGTTAATATAAGAATGCAGCGTAATTCAATCACATTTGTTCAACATACGTCGCTCCTATTTCAGATAGTGTACTGGGCTAGGCGGCATCTCAAAGCTCATGAAATGACGAGTGAAATGCACTATTAAACTTCTTTGGTAGGGTGAATAGAGACCCGATTACATCATTTTATATTATGGTTAATTAAAGAATTCAGCAAAATTCTATCACATTGTTCAATTTACGTCGCTCCTATTTCAGATAGCGTACTGGACTAGGCGGCATCTTAAAGCGCGTGGAATGGCGAGTAAAATGCACTATTAAACTTCTATGATAGGGCAATCAGAGACCCGATTAGATCATTTTATATTTTGGTTAATATAAGAATGCAGCGAAATTCTATCACATTTGTTCAATTTACGGCGCTCCTATTTCAGATAGCTTATTGGGCTAAGCTGCATCGCAAAGCGCATGAAATGACGAGTGAAATGCACTATTAAACTTCTAGGGTAGGGCAAACAGAGACCCGATTAGATCATTTTATATTATGGTTAATTTAAGAATTCAGCAAAATTCTATCACATTTGTTCAATTTACGTCGCTCCTATTTCAGATAGCGTATTGGGCTAAGCGGCATCTCAAAGCGCATGAAATGACGAATAAAATGCACTATTAAACTTCTAGGGTAGGGCAAACAGAGACCTGATTAGATCATTTTATATTTTGGTTAATATAAGAGTTCAGCGAAATTCTATCACATTTGTTCAATTTACGTCGCTCCTATTTCAGATAGCGTACTGGGCTAGGCGGCAACATAAAGCGCGTGGAATGGCGAGTAAAATGCACTATTAAACTTCTATGATAGGGCAATCAGAGACCCGATTAAATCATTTTATATTTTGGATAATATAAGAATGCAGCGAAATTCTATCACGTTTTTCAATTTACGTCGCTCCTATTTCAGATAGCGTATTGGGCTAAGCGTATTCTCAAAGCGCAAGAAATGCCGAGTAAAATGCACTATTAAACTTCTTGTGTAGGGCGAACAGAGACCCGATTACATCATTTTATATTATGGTTAATTTATCAATTCAGCGAAATTCTATCACATTTGTTTAATTTACGTCGCTCCTATTTCAGATAGCGTATTGGGCTAAGCGGCACCTCAAAGCGCATGAAATGGCAAGTAAAATGCACTATTAAACTTCTAGGATAGGGCAATCAGAGACCCGGTTAGATCATTTTATATTATGGTTAATTTAAGAATTCGGCGTAATTATATCACATTTGTTCAAGTTACGTCGCTGATATTTCATATAGCGTATTGGGCTAAGCGGCATGTCAAAGCGCAAGAAATGGCGAGTAAAATGCACTATTAATCTTCTAGGGTAGGGCAAACAGAGACACGATTAGATCATTTTATATTATGGTTAATTTAATAATTCAGCCAAATTCTATCACATTTGTTCAATTGACGTCGCTCCTATTTCAGATAGCGTATTGGGCTAAGCGTCATCTCAAAGCGCATGAAATGGCGAGTAAAATGCACTGCTAAACTTGTAGGGTAGGGCAAACAGAGACCCGATTGGATCATTTTATATTATGGTTAATTTAAAATGTCAGCAAAATTCTGTCACATTTGTTCAATTTACGTCGCTCCAATTTCAGATGGCGTACTGGGCTAGGCGGCATCTTAAAGCGCGTGGAAGGGCGTGTAAAATGCACTACTAAACTTCTATGATAGGGCAATCAGAGACCTGACTAGATCATTTTATATTTTGGTTAATATAAGAATGCAGCGAAATTCTATCACATTTGTTCAATTTACGGCGCTCCTATTTCAGATAGCTTATTGGGCTAAGCTGCATCGCAAAGCGCATGAAATGACGAGTGAAATGCACTATTAAACTTCTAGGGTAGGGCAAACAGAGACCCGATTAGATCATTTCATATTATGGTTTATTTAGGAATTCAGAAAAATTCTATCACATTTGTTCAATTTACCTCGCTCCTATTTCAGATAGCTTATTGGTCTAAGCGGCATCTCAAAGCGCATGAAATGACGAGTCAAATGCACCATTAATCTTCTAGGGTAGGGCGAACAGAGACCCGATTAGATCATTTTACGTTAAGGTTAATATAAGAATTCCGCGAGATTCTCTCACATTTGTTCAATTTACGTCGCTGATATTTCAGATAGCGTATTGGGCTAAGCGGCATCTCAAAGCGCATGAAATGGCGAGTAAAATGCACTATTAAACTTCTAGGGTAGGGCAAACAGAGACCCGATTAGATCATCTAATATTATGGTTAATTTAAGAATTCAGCAAAATTCTATCACATTTGTTCAATTTACGTCGCTCCTATTTCAGATAGCGTATTGGGCTAAGCGGCATCTCAAAACGCATGAAATGGCGAGTACAATGCAATACTAAACTTCTAGGATAAGGCAAACAGAGACCCGATTAGATCATTTTATATTACGGTTAATATAAGATTTCAGCGAAGTTCTATCACATTTGTTCAATTAACGTCGCTCCTATTTCGGATAGCGTATTGGGCTAGGCGGCATCTTAAAGCGCGTGGAATGGCGAGTAAAAGGCACTACTAAACTTCTATGATAGGGCAATCAGAGACCCGAGTAGATCATTTTATATTTTGTTTAATATCAGATTTCAGGGAAATTGTATCACATTTGCTCATTTTACGTCGCTCCTATTTCAGATAGCGTATTGGGCTAAGCGGCATCTCAAAGCACATGAAATGGCGAGTCAAGTGCACTATTAAACTTCTAGGATAAGGCAAACAGAGACCCGATTAGGTCATTTTATATTTTGTTTAATATAAGATTTCAGGGAAATTCTATCACATTTGCTCAATTTACGTCGCTCCTATTTCAGATAGCGTATTGGGCTAAGCGGCCTCTCAAAGCGCATGAAATGGCGAGTAAAATGCGCTATTAACCTTCTAGGATAAGGCAAACAGAGACCCGATTAGATGATTTTATATTACGGTTAATATAAGAATGCAGCGAAATTCTATCACATTTGTTCAACTTACGTCGCTCCTACTTCAGATAGCGTACTGGGCTAGGCGGCATCTCAAAGCGCATGAAATGGCAAGTGAACTGCACTATTAGACTTCTATGGTAGGGCGAACAGAGACCCGATTAGATCATTTTACATTAAGGTTAATATAAGAATTCACGAAAATTCTATCACATTTGTACAATTTACGTCGCTCCTATTTCAGATAGCTTATTGGGCTTAGCGGCATCTCAAAGCGCATGAAATGGAGAGCAAAATGCACTATTAAACTTCTAGGCTAGGGCGAACAGAGACCCGATAAGATCATTTTATATTATGGTTAATTTAAGAATTCAGCGAAATTCTATCACATTTGTTCAACTTACGTCGCTCCAATTTCAGATAGCATACTGGGCTAGGCGGCATCTTAAAGCGCGTGGAATGGCGAGTAAAATGCACTACTAAACTTCTATGATAGGGCAATCAGAGACCCGATTAGATCATTTTATATTTTGTTTAATATCAGATTTCAGGGAAATTGTATCACATTTGCTCAATTTACGTCGCTCCTATTTCAGATAGCATATTGGGCTAAGCGGCATCTCAAAGCGCATGAAATGACGAGTGAAATGCACTATTAAGCTTCTAGGGAGGGGCGTACAGAGACCCGATTAGATCATTTTACATTAAGGTTAATATAAGAATTCTCGGAAATTCTATCACATTTGTTCAATTTACGTCGCTCATATTTCAGATAGCGTATTGGTCTAAGCGGCATCTCAAAGCGCATGAAATGGCGAGTGAAATGCACGATTAGACTTCTATGGTAGTGCGAACAGTGACCCGATTAGATAATTTTACATTAAGGTTAATATAAGAATTCACGGAAATTCTATCACATTTGGTCAATTTACGTCGCTCCTATTTCAGATAGCGTATTTGGCTAAGCGGCATCTCATAGCGCATGAAATGGCGAGTAAAATGCACTATTAAACTTCTAGGGTAGGGCAAACAGAGCCCCGATTAGATCATTTTATATTATGGTTAATTTAAGAATTCAGCAAAATTCTATCACATTTGTTCAATTTACGTCGCTCCTATTTCGGATAGCGTACTGGGCTAGGCGGCATCCTAAAGCGCGTGGAGTGGCGAGTAAAATGCACTATTAATCATCTATGATAGGGCAATCAGAGACCCGATTAGATCATTATATATTTTGGTTAATATAAGAATTCAGCGAAATTCTATCACATTTGTTCAATTTACGTCGCTCCTATTTCAGATAGCGTATTGGGCTAAGCGGCATCTCAAAACGCATGAAATGGCGAGTAAAATGCAATACTAAACTTCTAGGATAAGGCAAACAGAGACCCGATTAGATCATTTTATATTACGGTTAATATAAGAAATCAGCGTAATTCTATCACATTTGTTCAACTTACGTCGCTCCTATTTCAGATAGCGTACTGGGCTAGACGGCATCTTAAAGCGCGTGGAATGGCGAGTAAAATGCACTACTAAACTTCTATGATAGGGCAATCAGAGACCCGATTAGATCATTTTATATTTTGTTTAATATCAGATTTCAGGGAAATTGTATCACATTTGCTCATTTTACGTCGCTCCTATTTCAGATAGCGTATTCGGCTAAGAGGCATCTCAAAGCGCATGAAATGGCGAATAAAATGCACTATTAAACTTCTAGGCTAGGGCGAACAGAGCCCCGATCAGATCATTTTATATTACGGTTAATATAAGAATGCAGAGTAATTCTATCACATTTGTTCAACTTACGCCGCTCCTATTTCAGATAGCGTCCTGGGCTAGGCGGCATCTCAAAGCGCACGAAATGGCGAGTGAAATGCACTATTAAACTTCTAGGATAAGCCAAACAGAGACCCGATTAGATCATTTTATATTACGGTTAATATAAGATTTCAGCGAAGTTCTATCACATTTGTTCAATTAACGTCGCTCCTATTTCAGATAGCGTATTGGGCTAAGCGGCATCTCAAAGCGCATGAAATGGCGAGTAAAATGCACTATTAAACTTCTAGGGTAGGGCAAACAGAGCCCCGATTAGATCATTTTATATTACGGTTAATATAAGAATTTAGCGTAATTCTATCACATTTGTTCAATTTACGTCGCTCCTATTTCAGATAGCGTATTGGGCTAAGCGGCATCTCAAAACGCATGAAATGGCGAGTAAAATGCAATACTAAACTTCTAGGATAAGGCAAACAGAGACCCGATTAGATCATTTTATATTACGGTTAATATAAGAATTCAGCGTAATTCTATCACATTTGTTCAACTTACGTCGCTCCTATTTCAGATAGCGTACTGGGCTAGGCGGCATCTTAAAGCGCGTGGAATGGCGAGTAAAATGCACTACTAAACTTCTATGATAGGGCAATCAGAGACCCGATTAGATCATTTTATATTTTGTTTAATATCAGATTTCAGGGAAATTGTATCACATTTGCTCATTTTACGTCGCTCCTATTTCAGATAGCGTATTCGGCTAAGAGGCATCTCAAAGCGCATGAAATGGCGAATAAAATGCACTATTAAACTTCTAGGCTAGGGCGAACAGAGCCCCGATCAGATCATTTTATATTACGGTTAATATAAGAATGCAGAGTAATTCTATCACATTTGTTCAACTTACGTCGCTCCTATTTCAGATAGCGTACTGGGCTAGGCGGCATCTCAAAGCGCATGAAATGGCGAGTGAAATGCACTATTAAACTTCTAGGATAAGCCAAACAGAGACGCGATTAGATCATTTTATATTACGGTTAATATAAGATTTCAGCGAAGTTCTATCACATTTGTTCAATTAACGTCGCTCCTATTTCAGATAGCGTATTGGTCTAAGCGGCATCTCAAAGCGCATGAAATGGCGAGTGAAATGCACGATTAGACTTCTATGGTAGTGCGAACAGTGACCCGATTAGATAATTTTACATTAAGGTTAATATAAGAATTCACGGAAATTCTATCACATTTGGTCAATTTACGTCGCTCCTATTTCAGATAGCGTATTTGGCTAAGCGGCATCTCATAGCGCATGAAATGGCGACTAAAATGCACTATTAAACTTCTAGGCTAGGGCGAACAGAGCCCCGGTCAGATCATTTTATATTACGGTTAATATAAGAATGCAGAGTAATTCTATCACATTTGTTCAACTTACGTCGCTCCTATTTCAGATAGCGTACTGGGCTAGGCGGCATCTCAAAGCGCATGAAATGGCGAGTATAATGGAATACTAAACTTCTAGGATAAGGCAAACAGAGACCCGATTAGATCATTTTATATTACGGTTAATATAAGATTTCAGCGAAGTTCTATCACATTTGTTCAATTAACGTCGCTCCTATTTCGGATAGCGTATTGGGCTAGGCGGCATCTTAAAGCGCGTGGAATGGCGAGTAAAATGCACTACTAAACTTCTATGATAGGGCAATCAGAGACCCGAGTAGATCATTTTATATTTTGTTTAATATCAGATTTCAGGGAAATTGTATCACATTTGCTCATTTTACGTCGCTCCTATTTCAGATAGCGTATTGGGCTAAGCGGCATCTCAAAGCACATGAAATGGCGAGTCAAGTGCTCTATTAAACTTCTAGGATAAGGCAAACAGAGACCCGATTAGGTCTTTTTATATTTTGTTTAATATAAGATTTCAGGGAAATTCTATCACATTTGCTCAATTTACGTTGCTCCTATTTCAGATAGCGTATTGGGCTAAGCGGCCTCTCAAAGCGCATGAAATGGCGAGTAAAATGCGCTATTAACCTTCTAGGATAAGGCAAACAGAGACCCGATCAGATGATTTTATATTACGGTTAATATAAGAATGCAGCGAAATTCTATCACATTTGTTCAACTTACGTCGCTCCTACTTCAGATAGCGTACTGGGCTAGGCGGCATCTCAAAGCGCATGAAATGGCAAGTGAAATGCACTATTAGACTTCTATGGTAGGGCGAACAGAGACCCGATTAGATCATTTTACATTAAGGTTAATATAAGAATTCACGAAAATTCTATCACATTTGTTCAATTTACGTCGCTCCTATTTCAGATAGCTTATTGGGCTTAGCGGCATCTCAAAGCGCATGAAATGGAGAGCAAAATGCACTATTAAACTTCTAGGCTAGGGCGAACAGAGACCCGATAAGATCATTTTATATTATGGTTAATTTAAGAATTCAGCGAAATTCTATCACATTTGTTCAACTTACGTCGCTCCAATTTCAGATAGCATACTGGGCTAGGCGGCATCTTAAAGCGCGTGGAATGGCGAGTAAAATGCACTACTAAACTTCTATGATAGGGCAATCAGAGACCCGATTAGATCATTTTATATTTTGTTTAATATCAGATTTCAGGGAAATTGTATCACATTTGCTCAATTTACGTCGCTCCTATTTCAGATAGCATATTGGGCTAAGCGGCATCTCAAAGCGCATGAAATGACGAGTGAAATGCACTATTAAGCTTCTAGGGAGGGGCGTACAGAGACCCGATTAGATCATTTTACATTAAGGTTAATATAAGAATTCTCGGAAATTCTATCACATTTGTTCAATTTACGTCGCTCATATTTCAGATAGCGTATTGGTCTAAGCGGCATCTCAAAGCGCATGAAATGGCGAGTGAAATGCACGATTAGACTTCTATGGTAGTGCGAACAGTGACCCGATTAGATAATTTTACATTAAGGTTAATATAAGAATTCACGGAAATTCTATCACATTTGGTCAATTTACGTCGCTCCTATTTCAGATAGCGTATTTGGCTAAGCGGCATCTCATAGCGCATGAAATGGCGACTAAAATGCACTATTAAACTTCTAGGCTAGGGCGAACAGAGCCCCGGTCAGATCATTTTATATTACGGTTAATATAAGAATGCAGAGTAATTCTATCACATTTGTTCAACTTACGTCGCTCCTATTTCAGATAGCGTACTGGGCTAGGCGGCATCTCAAAGCGCATGAAATGGCGAGTGAAATGCACTATTAGACTTCTATGGTAGGGCGAACAGAGACCCGATTAGATCATTATATATTTTGGTTAATATAAGAATTCAGCGAAATTCTATCACATTTGTTCAATTTACGTCGCTCCTATTTCAGATAGCGTATTGGGCTAAGCGGCATCTCAAAACGCATGAAATGGCGAGTAAAATGCAATACTAAACTTCTAGGATAAGGCAAACAGAGACCCGATTAGATCATTTTATATTACGGTTAATATAAGAATTCAGCGTAATTCTATCACATTTGTTCAACTTACGTCGCTCCTATTTCAGATAGCGTACTGGGCTAGACGGCATCTTAAAGCGCGTGGAATGGCGAGTAAAATGCACTACTAAACTTCTATGATAGGGCAATCAGAGACCCGATTAGATCATTTTATATTTTGTTTAATATCAGATTTCAGGGAAATTGTATCACATTTGCTCATTTTACGTCGCTCCTATTTCAGATAGCGTATTCGGCTAAGAGGCATCTCAAAGCGCATGAAATGGCGAATAAAATGCACTATTAAACTTCTAGGCTAGGGCGAACAGAGCCCCGATCAGATCATTTTATATTACGGTTAATATAAGAATGCAGAGTAATTCTATCACATTTGTTCAACTTACGCCGCTCCTATTTCAGATAGCGTCCTGGGCTAGGCGGCATCTCAAAGCGCATGAAATGGCGAGTGAAATGCACTATTAAACTTCTAGGATAAGCCAAACAGAGACCCGATTAGACCATTTTATATTACGGTTAATATAAGATTTCAGCGAAGTTCTATCACATTTGTTCAATTAACGTCGCTCCTATTTCAGATAGCGTATTGGGCTAAGCGGCATCTCAAAGCGCATGAAATGGCGAGTAAAATGCACTATTAAACTTCTAGGGTAGGGCAAACAGAGCCCCGATTAGATCATTTTATATTACGGTTAATATAAGAATTCAGCGAAATTCTATCACATTTGTTCAATTTACGTCGCTCCTATTTCAGATAGCGTATTGGGCTAAGCGGCATCTCAAAACGCATGAAATGGCGAGTAAAATGCAGTACTAAACTTCTAGGATAAGGCAAACAGAGACCCGATTAGATCATTTTATATTACGGTTAATATAAGAATTCAGCGTAATTCTATCACATTTGTTCAACTTACGTCGCTCCTATTTCAGATAGCGTACTGGGCTAGACGGCATCTTAAAGCGCGTGGAATGGCGAGTAAAATGCACTACTAAACTTCTATGATAGGGCAATCAGAGACCCGATTAGATCATTTTATATTTTGTTTAATATCAGATTTCAGGGAAATTGTATCACATTTGCTCAATTTACGTCGCTCCTATTTCAGATAGCATATTGGGCTAAGCGGCATCTCAAAGCGCATGAAATGACGAGTGAAATGCACTATTAAGCTTCTAGGGAGGGGCGTACAGAGACCCGATTAGATCATTTTACATTAAGGTTAATATAAGAATTCTCGGAAATTCTATCACATTTGTTCAATTTACGTCGCTCATATTTCAGATAGCGTATTGGTCTAAGCGGCATCTCAAAGCGCATGAAATGGCGAGTGAAATGCACGATTAGACTTCTATGGTAGTGCGAACAGTGACCCGGTTAGATAATTTTACATTAAGGTTAATATAAGAATTCACGGAAATTCTATCACATTTGGTCAATTTACGTCGCTCCTATTTCAGATAGCGTATTTGGCTAAGCGGCATCTCATAGCGCATGAAATGGCGACTAAAATGCACTATTAAACTTCTAGGCTAGGGCGAACAGAGCCCCGGTCAGATCATTTTATATTACGGTTAATATAAGAATGCAGAGTAATTCTATCACATTTGTTCAACTTACGTCGCTCCTATTTCAGATAGCGTACTGGGCTAGGCGGCATCTCAAAGCGCATGAAATGGCGAGTGAAATGCACTATTAGACTTCTATGGTAGGGCGAACAGAGACCCGATTAGATCATTATATATTTTGGTTAATATAAGAATTCAGCGAAATTCTATCACATTTGTTCAATTTACGTCGCTCCTATTTCAGATAGCGTATTGGGCTAAGCGGCATCTCAAAACGCATGAAATGGCGAGTAAAATGCAATACTAAACTTCTAGGATAAGGCAAACAGAGACCCGATTAGATCATTTTATATTACGGTTAATATAAGAATTCAGCGTAATTCTATCACATTTGTTCAACTTACGTCGCTCCTATTTCAGATAGCGTACTGGGCTAGACGGCATCTTAAAGCGCGTGGAATGGCGAGTAAAATGCACTACTAAACTTCTATGATAGGGCAATCAGAGACCCGATTAGATCATTTTATATTTTGTTTAATATCAGATTTCAGGGAAATTGTATCACATTTGCTCATTTTACGTCGCTCCTATTTCAGATAGCGTATTCGGCTAAGAGGCATCTCAAAGCGCATGAAATGGCGAATAAAATGCACTATTAAACTTCTAGGCTAGGGCGAACAGAGCCCCGATCAGATCATTTTATATTACGGTTAATATAAGAATGCAGAGTAATTCTATCACATTTGTTCAACTTACGCCGCTCCTATTTCAGATAGCGTCCTGGGCTAGGCGGCATCTCAAAGCGCATGAAATGGCGAGTGAAATGCACTATTAAACTTCTAGGATAAGCCAAACAGAGACCCGATTAGACCATTTTATATTACGGTTAATATAAGATTTCAGCGAAGTTCTATCACATTTGTTCAATTAACGTCGCTCCTATTTCAGATAGCGTATTGGGCTAAGCGGCATCTCAAAGCGCATGAAATGGCGAGTAAAATGCACTATTAAACTTCTAGGGTAGGGCAAACAGAGCCCCGATTAGATCATTTTATATTACGGTTAATATAAGAATTCAGCGAAATTCTATCACATTTGTTCAATTTACGTCGCTCCTATTTCAGATAGCGTATTGGGCTAAGCGGCATCTCAAAACGCATGAAATGGCGAGTAAAATGCAATACTAAACTTCTAGGATAAGGCAAACAGAGACCCGATTAGATCATTTTATATTACGGTTAATATAAGAATTCAGCGTAATTCTATCACATTTGTTCAACTTACGTCGCTCCTATTTCAGATAGCGTACTGGGCTAGACGGCATCTTAAAGCGCGTGGAATGGCGAGTAAAATGCACTACTAAACTTCTATGATAGGGCAATCAGAGACCCGATTAGATCATTTTATATTTTGTTTAATATCAGATTTCAGGGAAATTGTATCACATTTGCTCATTTTACGTCGCTCCTATTTCAGATAGCGTATTCGGCTAAGAGGCATCTCAAAGCGCATGAAATGGCGAATAAAATGCACTATTAAACTTCTAGGCTAGGGCGAACAGAGCCCCGATCAGATCATTTTATATTACGGTTAATATAAGAATGCAGAGTAATTCTATCACATTTGTTCAACTTACGCCGCTCCTATTTCAGATAGCGTCCTGGGCTAGGCGGCATCTCAAAGCGCATGAAATGGCGAGTGAAATGCACTATTAAACTTCTAGGATAAGCCAAACAGAGACCCGATTAGATCATTTTATATTACGGTTAATATAAGATTTCAGCGAAGTTCTATCACATTTGTTCAATTAACGTCGCTCCTATTTCAGATAGCGTATTGGGCTAAGCGGCATCTCAAAGCGCATGAAATGGCGAGTAAAATGCACTATTAAACTTCTAGGGTAGGGCAAACAGAGCCCCGATTAGATCATTTTATATTACGGTTAATATAAGAATTTAGCGTAATTCTATCACATTTGTTCAATTTACGTCGCTCCTATTTCAGATAGCGTATTGGGCTAAGCGGCATCTCAAAACGCATGAAATGGCGAGTAAAATGCAATACTAAACTTCTAGGATAAGGCAAACAGAGACCCGATTAGATCATTTTATATTACGGTTAATATAAGAATTCAGCGTAATTCTATCACATTTGTTCAACTTACGTCGCTCCTATTTCAGATAGCGTACTGGGCTAGGCGGCATCTTAAAGCGCGTGGAATGGCGAGTAAAATGCACTACTAAACTTCTATGATAGGGCAATCAGAGACCCGATTAGATCATTTTATATTTTGTTTAATATCAGATTTCAGGGAAATTGTATCACATTTGCTCATTTTACGTCGCTCCTATTTCAGATAGCGTATTCGGCTAAGAGGCATCTCAAAGCGCATGAAATGGCGAATAAAATGCACTATTAAACTTCTAGGCTAGGGCGAACAGAGCCCCGATCAGATCATTTTATATTACGGTTAATATAAGAATGCAGAGTAATTCTATCACATTTGTTCAACTTACGTCGCTCCTATTTCAGATAGCGTACTGGGCTAGGCGGCATCTCAAAGCGCATGAAATGGCGAGTGAAATGCACTATTAAACTTCTAGGATAAGCCAAACAGAGACGCGATTAGATCATTTTATATTACGGTTAATATAAGATTTCAGCGAAGTTCTATCACATTTGTTCAATTAACGTCGCTCCTATTTCAGATAGCGTATTGGGCTAAGCGGCATCTCAAAGCGCATGAAATGGCGAGTAAAATGCACTATTAAACTTCTAGGGTAGGGCAAACAGAGCCCCCATTAGATCATTTTATATTACGGTTAATATAAGAATTTAGCGTAATTCTATCACATTTGTTCAATTTACGTCGCTCCTATTTCAAATAGCGTCTTGGGCTAAGCGGCATCGCAAAGCGCATGAAATGGCGAGTGAAATGCACTATTAGACTTCTATGGTAGGGCGAACAGAGACCCGATTAGATCATTTTACATTAAGGTTAATATAAGATTTCCGCGAAATTCTATCACATCTGTTGAATTTACGTCGCTCCTATATCAGGTAGCGTATTGGGCTAAGCGGAATCTCGAAGCGCATGAAATGGCGAATAAAATGCACAATTATACTTCTGGGCTAGGGCGAACAGAGACCCGATTAGATCATTTTACATTATGGTTAATAAAAGAATTCAGTGAAATTCTATCACATTTGTTCAACTTACGTCGCTCCTATTGCAGATCGCGTATTGGGCTAAGCGGCATCTCAAAGCGCATGAAATGGCGAGTAAAATGCACTATTAAACTTCTAGGGTAGGGCAAACAGAGACCCGATTAGATCATCTAATATTATGGTTAATTTAAGAATTCAGCAAAATTCTATCACATTTGTTCAATTTACATCGCTCCAGTTTCAGATAGCGTATTGGGCTAAGCGGCATCTCAAAGCGCATGAAATGGCGAGTAAAATGCACTATTAAACATCTAGGGTAGCGCAAACAGAGACCCGATTAGATCATCTAATATTATGGTTAATTTAAGAATTCAGCAAAATTCTATCACATTTGTTCAATTTACGTCGCTCCAATTTCAGATAGCGTACTGGGCTAGGCGGTATCCTAAAGCGCGTGGAGTGGCGAGTAAAATGCACTATTAATCATCTATGATAGGGCAATCAGAGACCCGATTAGATCATTATATATTTAGGTTAATATAAGAATTCAGCGAAATTCTATCACATTTGTTCAATTTACGTCGCTCCTATTTCAGATAGCGTATTGGGCTAAGCGGCATCTCAAAACGCATGAAATGGCGAGTACAATGCAATACTAAACTTCTAGGATAAGGCAAACAGAGACCCGATTAGATCATTTTATATTACGGTTAATATAAGATTTCAGCGAAGTTCTATCACATTTGTTCAATTAACGTCGCTCCTATTTCAGATAGCGTATTGGGCTAGGCGGCATCTTAAAGCGCGTGGAATGGCGAGTAAAATGCACTACTAAACTTCTATGATAGGGCAATCAGAGACCCGAGTAGATCATTTTATATTTTGTTTAATATCAGATTTCAGGGAAATTGTATCACATTTGCTCATTTTACGTCGCTCCTATTTCAGATAGCGTATTGGGCTAAGCGGCATCTCAAAGCACATGAAATGGCGAGCCAAATGCACTATTAAACTTCTAGGATAAGGCAAACAGAGACCCGATTAGGTCATTTTATATTTTGTTTAATATAAGATTTCAGGGAAATTCTATCACATTTGCTCAATTTACGTCGCTCCTATTTCAGATAGCGTATTGGGCTAAGCGGCCTCTCAAAGCGCATGAAATGGCGAGTAAAATGCGCTATTAACCTTCTAGGATAAGGCAAACAGAGACCCGATTAGATGATTTTATATTACGGTTAATATAAGAATGCAGCGAAATTCTATCACATTTGTTCAACTTACGTCGCTCCTACTTCAGATAGCGTACAGGGCTAGGCGGCATCTCAAAGCGCATGAAATGGCAAGTGAAATGCACTATTAGACTTCTATGGTAGGGCGAACAGAGACCCGATTAGATCATTTTACATTAAGGTTAATATAAGAATTCACAAAAATTCTATCACATTTGTTCAATTTACGTCGCACCTATTTCAGATAGCGTATTGGGCTAAGCGGCATCTCAAAGCGCATGAAATGGCGAGTAAAATGCACTATTAAACTGCTAGGGTAGGACAAACAGAGACCCGATTAGATCATTTTATATTATGGTTAATTTAAGAATTCAGCGAAATTCTATCACATTTGTTCAACTTACGTCGCTCCTACTTCAGATAGCGTACTGGGCTAGGCGGCATCTCAAAGCGCATGAAATGGCAAGTGAAATGCACTATTAGACTTCTATGGTAGGGCGAACAGAGACCCGATTAGATCATTTTACACTAAGGTTAATATAAGAATTCACGAAAATTCTATCACATTTGTTCAATTTACGTCGCACCTATTTCAGATAGCGTATTGGGCTATGCGGCATCTCAAAGCGCATGAAATGGCGAGTAAAATGCACTATTAAACTTCTAGGGTAGGACAAACAGAGACCCGATTAGATCATTTTATATTATGGTTAATTTAAGAATTCAGCGAAATTCTATCACATTTGTTCAACTTACGTAGCTCCTATTTCAGATAGCGTATTGGGCTAAGCGGCATCTCAAAGCGCATGAAATGGCGAGTAAAATGCACTATTAAACTTCTAGCGTAGGGCAAACAGAGACCCGATTAGATCATTTTATATTATGGTTAATTCAAGAATTCAGCAAAATTCTATCACATTTGTTCAATGTACGTCGTTCCTATTTCAGATAGCGTACTGGGCTCGGCGGCATCTTAAAGCGCGTGGAATGGCGAGTGAAATGCACTATTAGACTTCTATGGTAGGGCGAACAGAGACCCGATTAGATCATTTTATATTGTGGTTAATTTAAGAATTCAGCGAAATTCTATCACATTTGTTCAACTTACGTAGCTCCTATTTCAGATAGCGTATTGGGCTAAGCGGCATCTCAAAGCGCATGAAATGGCAAGTGAAATGCACTATTAGACTTCTATGGTAGGGCGAACAGAGACCCGATTAGATCATTTTACATTAAGGTTAATATAAGAATTCACGAAAATTCTATCACATTTGTTCAATTTACGTCGCACCTATTTCAGATAGCGTATTGGGCTATGCGGCATCTCAAAGCGCATGAAATGGCGAGTAAAATGCTCTATTAAACTTCTAGGGTAGGACAAACAGAGACCCGATTAGATCATTTTATATTATGGTTAATTTAAGAATTCAGCGAAATTCTATCACATTTGTTCAACTTACGTAGCTCCTATTTCAGATAGCGTATTGGGCTAAGCGGCATCTCAAAGCGCATGAAATGGCGAGTAAAATGCACTATTAAACTTCTAGCGTAGGGCAAACAGAGACCCGATTAGATCATTTTATATTATGGTTAATTCAAGAATTCAGCAAAATTCTATCACATTTGTTCAATTTACGTCGTTCCTATTTCAGATAGCGTACTGGGCTCGGCGGCATCTTAAAGCGCGTGGAATGGCGAGTGAAATGCACTATTAGACTTCTATGGTAGGGCGAACAGAGACCCGATTAGATCATTTTATATTGTGGTTAATTTAAGAATTCAGCAAAATTCTATCACATTTGTTCAATTTACGTCGCTCCTATTTCAGTTAGCGTATTGGGCTAAGCGTCATCTCAAAGCGCATGAAATGGCGACTAAAATGCACTATTAAACTTCTAGGCTAGGGCGAACAGAGACCCGATTAGATCATTTTACATTTTGGTTAATAAAAGAATTCAGCGAAATTCTATCACATTTGTTCAATTTACGTCGCTCCTATTTCAGCTAGCACATTGGGCTAAGCGGCATCTCAAGGCGCATGAAATGACGACTGAAATGCACTATTAAACTTCTAGGGTAGGGCAAACAGAGCCCCGATTAGATCATTTTATATTACGGTTAATATAAGAATTTAGCGTAATTCTATCACATTTGTTCAATTTACGTCGCTCCTATTTCAGATAGCGTATTGGGCTAAGCGGCATCTCAAAACGCATGAAATGGCGAGTAAAATGCAATACTAAACTTCTAGGATAAGGCAAACAGAGACCCGATTAGATCATTTTATATTACGGTTAATATAAGAATTCAGCGTAATTCTATCACATTTGTTCAACTTACGTCGCTCCTACTTCAGATAGCGTACAGGGCTAGGCGGCATCTCAAAGCGCATGAAATGGCAAGTGAAATGCACTATTAGACTTCTATGGTAGGGCGAACAGAGACCCGATTAGATCATTTTACATTAAGGTTAATATAAGAATTCACAAAAATTCTATCACATTTGTTCAATTTACGTCGCACCTATTTCAGATAGCGTATTGGGCTAAGCGGCATCTCAAAGCGCATGAAATGGCGAGTAAAATGCACTATTAAACTGCTAGGGTAGGACAAACAGAGACCCGATTAGATCATTTTATATTATGGTTAATTTAAGAATTCAGCGAAATTCTATCACATTTGTTCAACTTACGTCGCTCCTACTTCAGATAGCGTACTGGGCTAGGCGGCATCTCAAAGCGCATGAAATGGCAAGTGAAATGCACTATTAGACTTCTATGGTAGGCGAACAGAGACCCGATTAGATCATTTTACACTAAGGTTAATATAAGAATTCACGAAAATTCTATCACATTTGTTCAATTTACGTCGCACCTATTTCAGATAGCGTATTGGGCTATGCGGCATCTCAAAGCGCATGAAATGGCGAGTAAAATGCACTATTAAACTTCTAGGGTAGGACAAACAGAGACCCGATTAGATCATTTTATATTATGGTTAATTTAAGAATTCAGCGAAATTCTATCACATTTGTTCAACTTACGTAGCTCCTATTTCAGATAGCGTATTGGGCTAAGCGGCATCTCAAAGCGCATGAAATGGCGAGTAAAATGCACTATTAAACTTCTAGCGTAGGGCAAACAGAGACCCGATTAGATCATTTTATATTATGGTTAATTCAAGAATTCAGCAAAATTCTATCACATTTGTTCAATGTACGTCGTTCCTATTTCAGATAGCGTACTGGGCTCGGCGGCATCTTAAAGCGCGTGGAATGGCGAGTGAAATGCACTATTAGACTTCTATGGTAGGGCGAACAGAGACCCGATTAGATCATTTTATATTGTGGTTAATTTAAGAATTCAGCGAAATTCTATCACATTTGTTCAACTTACGTAGCTCCTATTTCAGATAGCGTATTGGGCTAAGCGGCATCTCAAAGCGCATGAAATGGCAAGTGAAATGCACTATTAGACTTCTATGGTAGGGCGAACAGAGACCCGATTAGATCATTTTACATTAAGGTTAATATAAGAATTCACGAAAATTCTATCACATTTGTTCAATTTACGTCGCTCCTATTTCAGATAGCGTATTGGGCTATGCGGCATCTCAAAGCGCATGAAATGGCGAGTAAAATGCTCTATTAAACTTCTAGGGTAGGACAAACAGAGACCCGATTAGATCATTTTATATTATGGTTAATTTAAGAATTCAGCGAAATTCTATCACATTTGTTCAACTTACGTAGCTCCTATTTCAGATAGCGTATTGGGCTAAGCGGCATCTCAAAGCGCATGAAATGGCGAGTAAAATGCACTATTAAACTTCTAGCGTAGGGCAAACAGAGACCCGATTAGATCATTTTATATTATGGTTAATTCAAGAATTCAGCAAAATTCTATCACATTTGTTCAATTTACGTCGTTCCTATTTCAGATAGCGTACTGGGCTCGGCGGCATCTTAAAGCGCGTGGAATGGCGAGTGAAATGCACTATTAGACTTCTATGGTAGGGCGAACAGAGACCCGATTAGATCATTTTATATTGTGGTTAATTTAAGAATTCAGCAAAATTCTATCACATTTGTTCAATTTACGTCGCTCCTATTTCAGTTAGCGTATTGGGCTAAGCGTCATCTCAAAGCGCATGAAATGGCGACTAAAATGCACTATTAAACTTCTAGGCTAGGGCGAACAGAGACCCGATTAGATCATTTTACATTTTGGTTAATAAAAGAATTCAGCGAAATTCTATCACATTTGTTCAATTTACGTCGCTCCTATTTCAGCTAGCACATTGGGCTAAGCGGCATCTCAAGGCGCATGAAATGACGACTGAAATGCACTATTAAACTTCTAGGGTAGGGCAAACAGAGCCCCGATTAGATCATTTTATATTACGGTTAATATAAGAATTTAGCGTAATTCTATCACATTTGTTCAATTTACGTCGCTCCTATTTCAGATAGCGTATTGGGCTAAGCGGCATCTCAAAACGCATGAAATGGCGAGTAAAATGCAATACTAAACTTCTAGGATAAGGCAAACAGAGACCCGATTAGATCATTTTATATTACGGTTAATATAAGAATTTAGCGTAATTCTATCACATTTGTTCAATTTACGTCGCTCCTATTTCAGATAGCGTATTGGGCTAAGCGGCATCTCAAAGCGCATGAAATGGCGAGTAAAATGCAATACTAAACTTCTAGGATAAGGCAAACAGAGACCCGATTAGATCATTTTATATTACGGTTAATATAAGAATTCAGCGTAATTCTATCACATTTGTTCAACTTACGTCGCTCCTATTTCAGATAGCGTACTGGGCTAGGCGGCATCTTAAAGCGCGTGGAATGGCGAGTAAAATGCACTACTAAACTTCTATGATAGGGCAATCAGAGACCCGATTAGATCATTTTATATTTTGTTTAATATCAGATTTCAGGGAAATTGTATCACATTTGCTCATTTTACGTCGCTCCTATTTCAGATAGCGTATTCGGCTAAGAGGCATCTCAAAGCGCATGAAATGGCGAATAAAATGCACTATTAAACTTCTAGGCTAGGGCGCACAGAGCCCCGATCAGATCATTTTATATTACGGTTAATATAAGAATGCAGAGTAATTCTATCACATTTGTTCAACTTACGTCGCTCCTATTTCAGATAGCGTACTGGGCTAGGCGGCATCTCAAAGCGCATGAAATGGCGAGTGAAATGCACTATTAAACTTCTAGGATAAGCCAAACAGAGACGCGATTAGATCATTTTATATTACGGTTAATATAAGATTTCAGCGAAGTTCTATCACATTTGTTCAATTAACGTCGCTCCTATTTCAGATAGCGTATTGGGCTAAGCGGCATCTCAAAGCGCATGAAATGGCGAGTAAAATGCACTATTAAACTTCTAGGGTAGGGCAAACAGAGACCCGATTAGATCATCTAATATTATGGTTAATTTAAGAATTCAGCAAAATTCTATCACATTTGTTCAATTTACGTCGCTCCAATTTCAGATAGCGTACTGGGCTAGGCGGCATCCTAAAGCGCGTGGAGTGGCGAGTAAAATGCACTATTAATCATCTATGATAGGGCAATCAGAGACCCGATTAGATCATTATATATTTAGGTTAATATAAGAATTCAGCGAAATTCTATCACATTTGTTCAATTTACGTCGCTCCTATTTCAGATAGCGTATTGGGCTAAGCGGCATCTCAAAACGCATGAAATGGCGAGTACAATGCAATACTAAACTTCTAGGATAAGGCAAACAGAGACCCGATTAGATCATTTTATATTACGGTTAATATAAGATTTCAGCGAAGTTCTATCACATTTGTTCAATTAACGTCGCTCCTATTTCGGATAGCGTATTGGGCTAGGCGGCATCTTAAAGCGCGTGGAATGGCGAGTAAAATGCACTACTAAACTTCTATGATAGGGCAATCAGAGACCCGAGTAGATCATTTTATATTTTGTTTAATATCAGATTTCAGGGAAATTGTATCACATTTGCTCATTTTACGTCGCTCCTATTTCAGATAGCGTATTGGGCTAAGCGGCATCTCAAAGCACATGAAATGGCGAGTCAAGTGCACTATTAAACTTCTAGGATAAGGCAAACAGAGACCCGATTAGGTCATTTTATATTTTGTTTAATATAAGATTTCAGGGAAATTCTATCACATTTGCTCAATTTACGTCGCTCCTATTTCAGATAGCGTATTGGGCTAAGCGGCCTCTCAAAGCGCATGAAATGGCGAGTAAAGTGCGCTATTAACCTTCTAGGATAAGGCAAACAGAGACCCGATTAGATGATTTTATATTACGGTTAATATAAGAATGCAGCGAAATTCTATCACATTTGTTCAACTTACGTCGCTCCTACTTCAGATAGCGTACTGGGCTAGGCGGCATCTCAAAGCGCATGAAATGGCAAGTGAAATGCACTATTAGACTTCTATGGTAGGGCGAACAGAGACCCGATTAGATCATTTTACATTAAGGTTAATATAAGAATTCACGAAAATTCTATCACATTTGTTCAATTTACGTCGCACCTATTTCAGATAGCGTATTGGGCTATGCGGCATCTCAAAGCGCATGAAATGGCGAGTAAAATGCACTATTAAACTGCTAGGGTAGGACAAACAGAGACCCGATTAGATCATTCTATATTATGGTTAATTTAAGAATTCAGCGAAATTCTATCACATTTGTTCAACTTACGTCGCTCCTACTTCAGATAGCGTACTGGGCTAGGCGGCATCTCAAAGCGCATGAAATGGCAAGTGAAATGCACTATTAGACTTCTATGGTAGGGCGAACAGAGACCCGATTAGATCATTTTACATTAAGGTTAATATAAGAATTCACGAAAATTCTATCACATTTGTTCAATTTACGTCGCTCCTATTTCAGATAGCTTATTGGGCTTAGCGGCATCTCAAAGCGCATGAAATGGAGAGCAAAATGCACTATTAAACTTCTAGGCTAGGGCGAACAGAGACCCGATAAGATCATTTTATATTATGGTTAATTTAAGAATTCAGCGAAATTCTATCACATTTGTTCAACTTACGTCGCTCCAATTTCAGATAGCATACTGGGCTAGGCGGCATCTTAAAGCGCGTGGAATGGCGAGTAAAATGCACTACTAAACTTCTATGATAGGGCAATCAGAGACCCGATTAGATCATTTTATATTTTGTTTAATATCAGATTTCAGGGAAATTGTATCACATTTGCTCAATTTACGTCGCTCCTATTTCAGATAGCGTATTGGGCTAAGCGGCCTCTCAAAGCGCATGAAATGGCGAGTAAAATGCGCTATTAACCTTCTAGGATAAGGCGAACAGAGACCCGATTAGATCATTTTACATTAAGGTTAATATAAGAATTCAGCGAAATTCTATCACATTTGTTCAATTTACGTCGCTCCTATTTCAGATAGCATATTGGGCTAAGCGGCATCTCAAAGCGCATGAAATGACGAGTGAAATGCACTATTAAGCTTCTAGGGAGGGGCGTACAGAGACCCGATTAGATCATTTTACATTAAGGTTAATATAAGAATTCACGGAAATTCTATCACATTTGTTCAATTTACGTCGCTCATATTTCAGATAGCGTATTGGTCTAAGCGGCATCTCAAAGCGCATGAAATGGCGAGTGAAATGCACGATTAGACTTCTATGGTAGTGCGAACAGTGACCCGATTAGATAATTTTACATTAAGGTTAATATAAGAATTCACGGAAATTCTATCACATTTGGTCAATTTACGTCGCTCCTATTTCAGATAGCGTATTGGGCTATGCGGCATCTCAAAGCGCATGAAATGGCGACTAAAATGCACTATTAAACTTCTAGGCTAGGGCGAACAGAGCCCCGGTCAGATCATTTTATATTACGGTTAATATAAGAATGCAGAGTAATTCTATCACATTTGTTCAACTTACGTCGCTCCTATTTCAGATAGCGTACTGGGCTAGGCGGCATCTCAAAGCGCATGAAATGGCGAGTGAAATGCACTATTAGACTTCTATGGTAGGGCGAACAGAGACCCGATTAGATCATTTTACATTAAGGTTAATATAAGAATTCACGGAAATTCTATCACATTTGTTCAATTCACGTCGCTCCAATTTCAGATAGCGTATTGGGCTATGCGGCATCTCAAAGCGCATGAAATGGCGAGTAAAATGCACTATTAAACTTCTAGGGTAGGGCAAACAGAGCCCCGATTAGATCATTTTATATTATGGTTAATTTAAGAATTCAGCAAAATTCTATCACATTTGTTCAATTTACGTCGCTCCTATTTCGGATAGCGTACTGGGCTAGCCGGCATCCTAAAGCGCGTGGAGTGGCGAGTAAAATGCACTATTAATCATCTATGATAGGGCAATCAGAGACCCGATTAGATCATTATATATTTTGGTTAATATAAGAATTCAGCGAAATTCTATCACATTTGTTCAATTTACGTCGCTCCTATTTCAGATAGCGTATTGGGCTAAGCGGCATCTCAAAACGCATGAAATGGCGAGTAAAATGCAACACTAAACATCTAGGATAAGGCAAACAGAGACCCGATTAGATCATTTTATATTACGGTTAATATAAGAATTCAGCGTAATTCTATCACATTTGTTCAACTTACGTCGCTCCTATTTCAGATAGCGTACTGGGCTAGACGGCATCTTAAAGCGCGTGGAATGGCGAGTAAAATGCACTACTAAACTTCTATGATAGGGCAATCAGAGACCCGATTAGATCATTTTATATTTTGTTTAATATCAGATTTCAGGGAAATTGTATCACATTTGCTCATTTTACGTCGCTCCTATTTCAGATAGCGTATTCGGCTAAGAGGCATCTCAAAGCGCATGAAATGGCGAATAAAATGCACTATTAAACTTCTAGGCTAGGGCGAACAGAGCCCCGATCAGATCATTTTATATTACGGTTAATATAAGAATGCAGAGTAATTCTATCACATTTGTTCAACTTACGTCGCTCCTATTTCAGATAGCGTCCTGGGCTAGGCGGCATCTCAAAGCGCATGAAATGGCGAGTGAAATGCACTATTAAACTTCTAGGATAAGCCAAACAGAGACCCGATTGGATCATTTTATATTACGGTTAATATAAGATTTCAGCGAAGTTCTATCACATTTGTTCAATTAACGTCGCTCCTATTTCAGATAGCGTATTGGGCTAAGCGGCATCTCAAAGCGCATGAAATGGCGAGTAAAATGCACTATTAAACTTCTAGGGTAGGGCAAACAGAGCCCCGATTAGATCATTTTATATTACGGTTAATATAAGAATTTAGCGTAATTCTATCACATTTGTTCAATTTACGTCGCTCCTATTTCAGATAGCGTATTGGGCTAAGCGGCATCTCAAAACGCATGAAATGGCGAGTAAAATGCAATACTAAACTTCTAGGATAAGGCAAACAGAGCCCCGATTAGATCATTTTATATTACGGTTAATATAAGAATTTAGCGTAATTCTATCACATTTGTTCAATTTACGTCGCTCCTATTTCAAATAGCGTATTGGGCTAAGCGGCATCGCAAAGCGCATGAAATGGCGAGTGAAATGCACTATTAGACTTCTATGGTAGGGCGAACAGAGACCCGATTAGATCATTTTACATTAAGGTTAATATAAGATTTCCGCGAAATTCTATCACATTTGTTGAATTTACGTCGCTCCTATATCAGGTAGCGTATTGGGCTAAGCGGAATCTCGAAGCGCATGAAATGGCGAATAAAATGCACAATTATACTTCTGGGCTAGGGCGAACAGAGACCCGATTAGATCATTTTACATTATGGTTAATAAAAGAATTCAGTGAAATTCTATCACATTTGTTCAACTTACGTCGCTCCTATTGCAGATCGCGTATTGGGCTAAGCGGCATCTCAAAGCGCATGAAATGGCGAGTAAAATGCACTATTAAACTTCTAGGGTAGGGCAAACAGAGACCCGATTAGATCATCTAATATTATGGTTAATTTAAGAATTCAGCAAAATTCTATCACATTTGTTCAATTTACATCGCTCCAATTTCAGATAGCGTATTGGGCTAAGCGGCATCTCAAAGCGCATGAAATGGCGAGTAAAATGCACTATTAAACTTCTAGGGTAGGGCAAACAGAGACCCGATTAGATCATCTAATATTATGGTTAATTTAAGAATTCAGCAAAATTCTATCACATTTGTTCAATTTACGTCGCTCCAATTTCAGATAGCGTATTGGGCTAAGCGGCCTCTCAAAGCGCATGAAATGGCGTGTAAAATGCGCTATTAACCTTCTAGGATAAGGCAAACAGAGACCCGATTAGATGATTTTATATTACGGTTAATATAAGAATGCAGCGAAATTCTATCACATTTGTTCAACTTACGTCGCTCCTACTTCAGATAGCGTACTGGGCTAGGCGGCATCTCAAAGCGCATGAAATGGCAAGTGAAATGCACTATTAGACTTCTATGGTAGGGCGAACAGAGACCCGATTAGATCATTTTACATTAAGGTTAATATAAGAATTCACAAAAATTCTATCACATTTGTTCAATTTACGTCGCACCTATTTCAGATAGCGTATTGGGCTATGCGGCATCTCAAAGCGCATGAAATGGCGAGTAAAATGCACTATTAAACTGCTAGGGTAGGACAAACAGAGACCCGATTAGATCATTTTATATTATGGTTAATTTAAGAATTCAGCGAAATTCTATCACATTTGTTCAACTTACGTCGCTCCTACTTCAGATAGCGTACTGGGCTAGGCGGCATCTCAAAGCGCATGAAATGGCAAGTGAAATGCACTATTAGACTTCTATGGTAGGGCGAACAGAGACCCGATTAGATCATTTTACATTAAGGTTAATATAAGAATTCACGAAAATTCTATCACATTTGTTCAATTTACGTCGCACCTATTTCAGATAGCGTATTGGGCTATGCGGCATCTCAAAGCGCATGAAATGGCGAGTAAAATGCACTATTAAACTTCTAGGGTAGGACAAACAGAGACCCGATTAGATCATTTTATATTATGGTTAATTTAAGAATTCAGCGAAATTCTATCACATTTGTTCAACTTACGTAGCTCCTATTTCAGATAGCGTATTGGGCTAAGCGGCATCTCAAAGCGCATGAAATGGCGAGTAAAATGCACTATTAAACTTCTAGCGTAGGGCAAACAGAGACCCGATTAGATCATTTTATATTATGGTTAATTCAAGAATTCAGCAAAATTCTATCACATTTGTTCAATTTACGTCGTTCCTATTTCAGATAGCGTACTGGGCTCGGCGGCATCTTAAAGCGCGTGGAATGGCGAGTGAAATGCACTATTAGACTTCTATGGTAGGGCGAACAGAGACCCGATTAGATCATTTTATATTGTGGTTAATTTAAGAATTCAGCAAAATTCTATCACATTTGTTCAATTTACGTCGCTCCTATTTCAGTTAGCGTATTGGGCTAAGCGTCATCTCAAAGCGCATGAAATGGCGACTAAAATGCACTATTAAACTTCTAGGCTAGGGCGAACAGAGACCCGATTAGATCATTTTACATTTTGGTTAATAAAAGAATTCAGCGAAATTCTATCACATTTGTTCAATTTACGTCGCTCCTATTTCACCTAGCACATTGGGCTAAGCGGCATCTCAAGGCGCATGAAATGACGACTGAAATGCACTATTAAACTTCTAGGGTAGGGCAAACAGAGCCCCGATTAGATCATTTTATATTACGGTTAATATAAGAATTTAGCGTAATTCTATCACATTTGTTCAATTTACGTCGCTCCTATTTCAGATAGCGTATTGGGCTAAGCGGCATCTCAAAGCGCATGAAATGGCGAGTAAAATGCAATACTAAACTTCTAGGATAAGGCAAACAGAGACCCGATTAGATCATTTTATATTACGGTTAATATAAGAATTTAGCGTAATTCTATCACATTTGTTCAATTTACGTCGCTCCTATTTCAGATAGCGTATTGGGCTAAGCGGCATCTCAAAGCGCATGAAATGGCGAGTAAAATGCAATACTAAACTTCTAGGATAAGGCAAACAGAGACCCGATTAGATCATTTTATATTACGGTTAATATAAGAATTCAGCGTAATTCTATCACATTTGTTCAACTTACGTCGCTCCTATTTCAGATAGCGTACTGGGCTAGGCGGCATCTTAAAGCGCGTGGAATGGCGAGTAAAATGCACTACTAAACTTCTATGATAGGGCAATCAGAGACCCGATTAGATCATTTTATATTTTGTTTAATATCAGATTTCAGGGAAATTGTATCACATTTGCTCATTTTACGTCGCTCCTATTTCAGATAGCGTATTCGGCTAAGAGGCATCTCAAAGCGCATGAAATGGCGAATAAAATGCACTATTAAACTTCTAGGCTAGGGCGAACAGAGCCCCGATCAGATCATTTTATATTACGGTTGATATAAGAATGCAGAGTAATTCTATCACATTTGTTCAACTTACGTCGCTCCTATTTCAGATAGCGTACTGGGCTAGGCGGCATCTTAAAGCGCGTGGAATGGCGAGTAAAATGCACTATTAAACTTCTATGATAGGGCTATCAGAGGCCCGATTAGATCATTTTATATTTTGGTTAATATAAGAATTCAACGAAATTCTATCACATTCGTTCAATTTACGTCGCTCCTATTTCAGAATGCGTATTGGGCTAAGCGCCATCTCAAAGCGCATGAAATGGCGAGTAAAATGCACTATTAAACTTCTAGGGTAGGGCAAACAGAGACCCGATTAGATCATTTTATATTATGGTTAATTTAAGAATTCAGCCAAATTCTATCACATTTGTTCAATTTACGTCGCTCCTATTTCAGATAGCGTACTGGGCTAGGCGGAATCTTAAAGCGCGTGGATTGGCGAGTAAAATGCACTATTAAACTTCTATGATAGAGCAATCAGAGACCCGATTAGATCATTTTATATTTTGGTTAATATAAGAATTCAGCGAAATTCTATCACAATTGTTCTATTTACGTCGCTCCTATTTCAGATAGCGTATTGGGCTAAGCGGCATCTCAAAGCGCATGAAATGGCGAGTGAAATGCACTATTAAACTTCTAGGGTGGGGCGAACAGAGACCCGATTAGATCATTTTACATTAAGGTTAATATAAGTATTCAGGGAAATTCTATCACATTTGTTCAATTTACGTCGCTCCTATTTCACATATCGTATTGGGCTAAGCGGCATCTCAAAGCGCATGAAATGGCGAGTAAAATGCACTATTAAACTTCTAGGGTAGGACAAACAGAGACCCGATTAGATCATTTTATATTATGGTTAATTTAAGAATTCAGCGAAATTCTATCACATTTGTTCAACTTACGTAGCTCCTATTTCAGATAGCGTATTGGGCTAAGCGGCATCTCAAAGCGCATGAAATGGCGAGTAAAATGCACTATTAAACTTCTAGCGTAGGGCAAACAGAGACCCGATTAGATCATTTTATATTATGGTTAATTCAAGAATTCAGCAAAATTCTATCACATTTGTTCAATTTACGTCGTTCCTATTTCAGATAGCGTACTGGGCTCGGCGGCATCTTAAAGCGCGTGGAGTGGCGAGTGAAATGCACTACTAGACTTCTATGGTAGGGCGAACAGAGACCCGATTAGATCATTTTATATTGTGGTTAATTTAAGAATTCAGCAAAATTCTATCACATTTGTTCAATTTACGTCGCTCCTATTTCAGTTAGCGTATTGGGCTAAGCGTCATCTCAAAGCGCATGAAATGGCGACTAAAATGCACTATTAAACTTCTAGGCTAGGGCGAACAGAGACCCGATTAGATCATTTTACATTTTGGTTAATAAAAGAATTCAGCGAAATTCTATCACATTTGTTCAATTTACGTCGCTCCTATTTCAGCTAGCACATTGGGCTAAGCGGCATCTCAAGGCGCATGAAATGACGACTGAAATGCACTATTAAACTTCTAGGGTAGGGCAAACAGAGGCCCGATTAGATCATTTTATATTATGGTTAATATAAGAATTTAGCGTAATTCTATCACATTTGTTCAATTTACGTCGCTCCTATTTCAGATAGCGTATTGGGCTAAGCGGCATCTCAAAACGCATGAAATGGCGAGTAAAATGCAATACTAAACTTCTAGGATAAGGCAAACAGAGACCCGATTAGATCATTTTATATTACGGTTAATATAAGAATTTAGCGTAATTCTATCACATTTGTTCAATTTACGTCGCTCCTATTTCAGATAGCGTATTGGGCTAAGCGGCATCTCAAAACGCATGAAATGGCGAGTAAAATGCAATACTAAACTTCTAGGATAAGGCAAACAGAGACCCGATTAGATCATTTTATATTACGCTTAATATAAGAATTCAGCGTAATTCTATCACATTTGTTCAACTTACGTCGCTCCTATTTCAGATAGCGTACTGGGCTAGGCGGCATCTTAAAGCGCGTGGAATGGCGAGTAAAATGCACTACTAAATTTCTATGATAGGGCAATCAGAGACCCGATTAGATCATTTTATATTTTGTTTAATATCAGATTTCAGGGAAATTGTATCACATTTGCTCATTTTACGTCGCTCCTATTTCAGATAGCGTATTCGGCTAAGAGGCATCTCAAAGCGCATGAAATGGCGAATAAAATGCACTATTAAACTTCTAGGCTAGGGCGAACAGAGCCCCGATCAGATCATTTTATATTACGGTTGATATAAGAATGCAGAGTAATTCTATCACATTTGTTCAACTTACGTCGCTCCTATTTCAGATAGCGTACTGGGCTAGGCGGCATCTTAAAGCGCGTGGAATGGCGAGTAAAATGCACTATTAAACTTCTATGATAGGGCTATCAGAGGCCCGATTAGATCATTTTATATTTTGGTTAATATAAGAATTCAACGAAATTCTATCACATTCGTTCAATTTACGTCGCTCCTATTTCAGAATGCGTATTGGGCTAAGCGCCATCTCAAAGCGCATGAAATGGCGAGTAAAATGCACTATTAAACTTCTAGGGTAGGGCAAACAGAGACCCGATTAGATCATTTTATATTATGGTTAATTTAAGAATTCAGCCAAATTCTATCACACTTGTTCAATTTACGTCGCTCCTATTTCAGATAGCGTACTGGGCTAGGCGGAATCTTAAAGCGCGTGGATTGGCGAGTAAAATGCACTATTAAACTTCTATGATAGAGCAATCAGAGACCCGATTAGATCATTTTATATTTTGGTTAATATAAGAATTCAGCGAAATTCTATCACAATTGTTCTATTTACGTCGCTCCTATTTCAGATAGCGTATTGGGCTAAGCGGCATCTCAAAGCGCATGAAATGGCGAGTGAAATGCACTATTAAACTTCTAGGGTGGGGCGAACAGAGACCCGATTAGATCATTTTACATTAAGGTTAATATAAGAATTCACGAAAATTCTATCACATTTGTTCAATTTACGTCGCACCTATTTCAGATAGCGTATTGGGCTATGCGGCATCTCAAAGCGCATGAAATGGCGAGTAAAATGCACTATTAAACTTCTAGGGTAGGACAAACAGAGACCCGATTAGATCATTTTATATTATGGTTAATTTAAGAATTCAGCGAAATTCTATCACATTTGTTCAACTTACGTAGCTCCTATTTCAGATAGCGTATTGGGCTAAGCGGCATCTCAAAGCGCATGAAATGGCGAGTAAAATGCACTATTAAACTTCTAGCGTAGGGCAAACAGAGACCCGATTAGATCATTTTATATTATGGTTAATTCAAGAATTCAGCAAAATTCTATCACATTTGTTCAATTTACGTCGTTCCTATTTCAGATAGCGTACTGGGCTCGGCGGCATCTTAAAGCGCGTGGAATGGCGAGTGAAATGCACTATTAGACTTCTGTGGTAGGGCGAACAGAGACCCGATTAGATCATTTTATATTGTGGTTAATTTAAGAATTCAGCAAAATTCTATCACATTTGTTCAATTTACGTCGCTCCTATTTCAGTTAGCGTATTGGGCTAAGCGTCATCTCAAAGCGCATGAAATGGCGACTAAAATGCACTATTAAACTTCTAGGCTAGGGCGAACAGAGACCCGATTAGATCATTTTACATTTTGGTTAATAAAAGAATTCAGCGAAATTCTATCACATTTGTTCAATTTACGTCGCTCCTATTTCACCTAGCACATTGGGCTAAGCGGCATCTCAAGGCGCATGAAATGACGACTGAAATGCACTATTAAACTTCTAGGGTAGGGCAAACAGAGCCCCGATTAGATCATTTTATATTACGGTTAATATAAGAATTTAGCGTAATTCTATCACATTTGTTCAATTTACGTCGCTCCTATTTCAGATAGCGTATTGGGCTAAGCGGCATCTCAAAACGCATGAAATGGCGAGTAAAATGCAATACTAAACTTCTAGGATAAGGCAAACAGAGACCCGATTAGATCATTTTATATTACGGTTAATATAAGAATTTAGCGTAATTCTATCACATTTGTTCAATTTACGTCGCTCCTATTTCAGATAGCGTATTGGGCTAAGCGGCATCTCAAAGCGCATGAAATGGCGAGTAAAATGCAATACTAAACTTCTAGGATAAGGCAAACAGAGACCCGATTAGATCATTTTATATTACGGTTAATATAAGAATTCAGCGTAATTCTATCACATTTGTTCAACTTACGTCGCTCCTATTTCAGATAGCGTACTGGGCTAGGCGGCATCTTAAAGCGCGTGGAATGGCGAGTAAAATGCACTACTAAACTTCTATGATAGGGCAATCAGAGACCCGATTAGATCATTTTATATTTTGTTTAATATCAGATTTCAGGGAAATTGTATCACATTTGCTCATTTTACGTCGCTCCTATTTCAGATAGCGTATTCGGCTAAGAGGCATCTCAAAGCGCATGAAATGGCGAATAAAATGCACTATTAAACTTCTAGGCTAGGGCGAACAGAGCCCCGATCAGATCATTTTATATTACGGTTGATATAAGAATGCAGAGTAATTCTATCACATTTGTTCAACTTACGTCGCTCCTATTTCAGATAGCGTACTGGGCTAGGCGGCATCTTAAAGCGCGTGGAATGGCGAGTAAAATGCACTATTAAACTTCTATGATAGGGCTATCAGAGGCCCGATTAGATCATTTTATATTTTGGTTAATATAAGAATTCAACGAAATTCTATCACATTCGTTCAATTTACGTCGCTCCTATTTCAGAATGCGTATTGGGCTAAGCGCCATCTCAAAGCGCATGAAATGGCGAGTAAAATGCACTATTAAACTTCTAGGGTAGGGCAAACAGAGACCCGATTAGATCATTTTATATTATGGTTAATTTAAGAATTCAGCCAAATTCTATCACATTTGTTCAATTTACGTCGCTCCTATTTCAGATAGCGTACTGGGCTAGGCGGAATCTTAAAGCGCGTGGATTGGCGAGTAAAATGCACTATTAAACTTCTATGATAGAGCAATCAGAGACCCGATTAGATCATTTTATATTTTGGTTAATATAAGAATTCAGCGAAATTCTATCACAATTGTTCTATTTACGTCGCTCCTATTTCAGATAGCGTATTGGGCTAAGCGGCATCTCAAAGCGCATGAAATGGCGAGTGAAATGCACTATTAAACTTCTAGGGTGGGGCGAACAGAGACCCGATTAGATCATTTTACATTAAGGTTAATATAAGTATTCAGGGAAATTCTATCACATTTGTTCAATTTACGTCGCTCCTATTTCACATATCGTATTGGGCTAAGCGGCATCTCAAAGCGCATGAAATGGCGAGTAAAATGCACTATTAAACTTCTAGGGTAGGACAAACAGAGACCCGATTAGATCATTTTATATTATGGTTAATTTAAGAATTCAGCGAAATTCTATCACATTTGTTCAACTTACGTAGCTCCTATTTCAGATAGCGTATTGGGCTAAGCGGCATCTCAAAGCGCATGAAATGGCGAGTAAAATGCACTATTAAACTTCTAGCGTAGGGCAAACAGAGACCCGATTAGATCATTTTATATTATGGTTAATTCAAGAATTCAGCAAAATTCTATCACATTTGTTCAATTTACGTCGTTCCTATTTCAGATAGCGTACTGGGCTCGGCGGCATCTTAAAGCGCGTGGAGTGGCGAGTGAAATGCACTACTAGACTTCTATGGTAGGGCGAACAGAGACCCGATTAGATCATTTTATATTGTGGTTAATTTAAGAATTCAGCAAAATTCTATCACATTTGTTCAATTTACGTCGCTCCTATTTCAGTTAGCGTATTGGGCTAAGCGTCATCTCAAAGCGCATGAAATGGCGACTAAAATGCACTATTAAACTTCTAGGCTAGGGCGAACAGAGACCCGATTAGATCATTTTACATTTTGGTTAATAAAAGAATTCAGCGAAATTCTATCACATTTGTTCAATTTACGTCGCTCCTATTTCAGCTAGCACATTGGGCTAAGCGGCATCTCAAGGCGCATGAAATGACGACTGAAATGCACTATTAAACTTCTAGGGTAGGGCAAACAGAGACCCGATTAGATCATTTTATATTATGGTTAATATAAGAATTTAGCGTAATTCTATCACATTTGTTCAATTTACGTCGCTCCTATTTCAGATAGCGTATTGGGCTAAGCGGCATCTCAAAACGCATGAAATGGCGAGTAAAATGCAATACTAAACTTCTAGGATAAGGCAAACAGAGACCCGATTAGATCATTTTATATTACGGTTAATATAAGAATTTAGCGTAATTCTATCACATTTGTTCAATTTACGTCGCTCCTATTTCAGATAGCGTATTGGGCTAAGCGGCATCTCAAAACGCATGAAATGGCGAGTAAAATGCAATACTAAACTTCTAGGATAAGGCAAACAGAGACCCGATTAGATCATTTTATATTACGGTTAATATAAGAATTCAGCGTAATTCTATCACATTTGTTCAACTTACGTCGCTCCTATTTCAGATAGCGTACTGGGCTAGGCGGCATCTTAAAGCGCGTGGAATGGCGAGTAAAATGCACTACTAAATTTCTATGATAGGGCAATCAGAGACCCGATTAGATCATTTTATATTTTGTTTAATATCAGATTTCAGGGAAATTGTATCACATTTGCTCATTTTACGTCGCTCCTATTTCAGATAGCGTATTCGGCTAAGAGGCATCTCAAAGCGCATGAAATGGCGAATAAAATGCACTATTAAACTTCTAGGCTAGGGCGAACAGAGCCCCGATCAGATCATTTTATATTACGGTTGATATAAGAATGCAGAGTAATTCTATCACATTTGTTCAACTTACGTCGCTCCTATTTCAGATAGCGTACTGGGCTAGGCGGCATCTTAAAGCGCGTGGAATGGCGAGTAAAATGCACTATTAAACTTCTATGATAGGGCTATCAGAGGCCCGATTAGATCATTTTATATTTTGGTTAATATAAGAATTCAACGAAATTCTATCACATTCGTTCAATTTACGTCGCTCCTATTTCAGAATGCGTATTGGGCTAAGCGCCATCTCAAAGCGCATGAAATTGCGAGTAAAATGCACTATTAAACTTCTAGGGTAGGGCAAACAGAGACCCGATTAGATCATTTTATATTATGGTTAATTTAAGAATTCAGCCAAATTCTATCACACTTGTTCAATTTACGTCGCTCCTATTTCAGATAGCGTACTGGGCTAGGCGGAATCTTAAAGCGCGTGGATTGGCGAGTAAAATGCACTATTAAACTTCTATGATAGAGCAATCAGAGACCCGATTAGATCATTTTATATTTTGGTTAATATAAGAATTCAGCGAAATTCTATCACAATTGTTCTATTTACGTCGCTCCTATTTCAGATAGCGTATTGGGCTAAGCGGCATCTCAAAGCGCATGAAATGGCGAGTGAAATGCACTATTAAACTTCTAGGGTGGGGCGAACAGAGACCCGATTAGATCATTTTACATTAAGGTTAATATAAGTATTCAGGGAAATTCTATCACATTTGTTCAATTTACGTCGCTCCTATTTCACATATCGTATTGGGCTAAGCGGCATCTCAAAGCGCATGAAACGGCGAGTAAAATGCACTGCTAAACTTCTAGGGTTGGGCGAACAAAGACCCGATTAGATCATTTTACAAAAAGATTATTATAAGAATTCAGCGAAATTCTATCACATTTGTTCAATTTACGTCGCTCCTATTTCAGATAGCGTATTGGGCTAAGCGGCATCTCAAAGCGCATGAAATGACGAGTGAAAGGCACTATTAATCTTCTAGGGTAGGGCGAACAGAGAACCGATTAGATCATTTTACATTAAGGTTAATATAAGAATTCAGGGTAATTCTACCACATTTGTTCAACTTACGTCGCTCCTACTTCAGATAGCGTACTGGGCTCGGCGGCATCTTAAAGCGCGTGGAGTGGCGAGTGAAATGCACTACTAGACTTCTATGGTAGGGCGAACAGACACCCGATTAGATCATTTTATATTGTGGTTAATTTAAGAATTCAGCAAAATTCTATCACATTTGTTCAATTTACGTCGTTCCTATTTCAGATAGCGTACTGGGCTCGGCGGCATCTTAAAGCCCGTGGAGTGGCGAGTGAAATGCACTACTAGACTTCTATGGTAGGGCGAACAGAGACCCGATTAGATCATTTTATATTGTGGTTAATTTAAGAATTCAGCAAAATTCTATCACATTTGTTCAACTTACGTCGCTCCTACTTCAGATAGCGTACTGGGCTAGGCGGCATCTTAAAACGCGAAGAATGGCGAGTAAAATGCACTATAAACTTCTATGATACGGCAATCAGAGAGCCGATTAGATCATTTTATATTTTGGTTAATATAAGGATTCAGCGAAATTCTATCACAATTGTTCTATTTACGTCGCTCCTATTTCAGAAAGCGTATTGGGCTCAGCGGCATCTCAAAGCGCCTGAAATGGCGAGTGAAATGCACTATTAAACTTCTAGGGTAGGGCGAACAGAGACCCGATTAGATCATTTTACATTAAGGTTAATATAAGTATTCAGGAAAATTCTATCACATTTGTTCAATTTACGTCGCTCCTATTTCAGATAGCGTATTGGGCTAAGCGGCATCTCAAAGCGCATGAAATAGCGAGTAAAATGCACTGTTAAACTTCTAGGGTAAGGCCAACAGAGACCCGATTAGATCATTTCATATTATGGTTTATTTAAGAATTCAGAAAAATTCTATCACATTCGTTCAATTTACGTGGCTCCTATTTCAGATAGCTTATTGGGCTCAGCGGCATCTCAAAGCGCATGAAATGACGAGTGAAATGCACTATTAATCTTCTTGGGTAGGGCGAACAGAGACCCGATTAGAACGTTTTACATTAAGGTTAATATAAGAATTCAGCGTAATTCTATCACATTTGTTCAACTTACGTCGCTCCTATTTCAGATAGCGTACCGGGCTAGGCGGCATCTCAAAGCGCATGAAATGGCGAGTAAAATGCACTATTAAACTTCTAGGGTAGGGCAAACAGAGACCCGATTAGATCAATTTAAATTAAGGTTAATATAAGTATTCAGGGAAATTCTATCACATTTGTTCAATTTACGTCGTTCCTATTTCAGATAGCGTATTGGGCTAAGCGGCATCTCAAAGCGCATGAAATGGCGAATAAAATGCACTATTAAACTTCTAGGCTAGGGCGAACAGAGACCTGATTAGATCATTTTATATTATGGTTAATTCAAGAATTCTTCGAAAATCTATCACATTTGTTCAATTTACATCGCTCCTATTTCAGATAGCGTACTGGGCTAAGCGGCATCTCAAAGCGCATGAAATGACGAGTGAAATGCACTATTAATCTTCTTGGGTAGGGCGAACAGAGACCCGATTAGAACGTTTTACATTAAGGTTAATATAAGAATTCAGCGTAATTCTATCACATTTGTTCAACTTACGTCGCTCCTATTTCAGATAGCGTACCGGGCTAGGCGGCATCGTAAAGCGCATGAAATGGCGAGTAAAATGCACTACTAAACTTCTAGGGTAGGGCAAACAGAGACCCGATTAGATCAATTTATATTAAGGTTAATATAAGTATTCAGGGAAATTCTATCACATTTGTTCAATTTACGTCGTTCCTATTTCAGCTAGCGTACTGGGCTAGGCGGCATCTTAAAACGCGAAGAATGGCGAGTTAAATGCACTACTAAACTTCTATGATACGGCAATCAGAGAGCCGATTAGATCATTTTATATTTTGGTTAATATAAGAATTCAGCGAAATTCTATCACAATTGTTCTATTTACGTCGCTCCTATTGCAGATAGCGTATTGGGCTAAGCGGCATCTCAAAGCGCATGAAATGAAGAGTGAAATGCACTATTAAACTTCTAGGGTAGGGCGAACAGAGACCCGATTAGATCATTTTACATTAAGGTTAATATAAGTATTCAGGGAAATTCTATCACATTTGTTCAATTTACGTCGCTCCTATTTCAGATAGCGTATTGGGCTAAGCGGCATCTTAAAGCGCGTGGAATGGCGAGTAAAATTCACTATTAAACTTCTATGATAGGGCAATCAGAGACCCGATTAGATCATTTTATATTTTGGTTATATAAGAATTCAGCGAAATCCTATCACATTTGGTCAATTTACGTCGCTCCTATTTCAGATAGCTTATTGGGCTAAGCGGCATCTCAAAGCGCAAGAAATGGCAAGTAAAATGAACTATTAAACTTCTAGGGTAGGGCAAACAGAGACCCGATTCGATCATTTTATGTTATGGTTAATTTAAGAATTCAGCGAAATTCTATCACATTTGTTCAATTTACGTCGCTCCTATTGCAGATAGCGTATTGGGCTAAGCGGCATCTCAAAGCGCATGAAATGACGAGAGAAATGCTCAATTAAAGTTCTTGGGTAGGGCAAACAGAGACCCGATTAGATCATTTTCTATTATGGTTAATTTAAGAATTCAGCAAAATTCTATCACATTTGTTCAATTTACGTCGCTCCTATTTCAGATAGCGTACTGGGCTAGGCGGCATCTTAAAGCGCGTGGAGTGGCGAGTAAACTGCACTATTAAACTTCTATGATAGGGCAATCAGAGACCCGATTAGATCATTTTATATTTTGGTGAATATAAGAATTCAGCGAAATTCTATCACATTTGTTCAATTTACGTCGCTCCTATTTCAGATAGCATATTGGGCTAAGCGGCATCGCAAAGCGCATGAAATGACGAGTGAAATGCACTATTAAACTTCTTGGGTAGGGCGAACAGAGTGCCGATTACATCATTTTATATTATGGTTAATTTAAGAATTCGGCAAAATTCTATCACATTCGTTCAATTTACGTCGCTCCTATTTCAGATAGCGTATTGGGCTAAGCGGCATCTCAAAGCGCATGAAATGGCGAGAAAATGCACTATTAAACTTCTAGGATAAGGCAAACAGAGACCCGATTAGATCATTTTATATTACGGTTAATATAAGAATGCAGCGTAATTCTGTCACATTTGTTCAATTTACGTCGCTCCTATTTCAGATAGCGTACTGGGCTAGGCGACATCTCAAAGCGCGTGGAAGGGCGAGTAAAATGCACTACTAAAATTCTGTGATAGGACAATCAGAGTCCCGATTAGAACATTTTATATTTTGTTTACTATAAGATTTCAGGGAAATTCTATCACATTTGTTCAATTTACGTCGCTCCTATTTCAGATAGCGTATTGGGCTAAGCGGCATCTCAAAGCGCATGAAATGGCGAATAAAATGCACTATTAAACTTCTAAGCTAGGGCGAACAGAGACCTGATTAGATCATTTTATATTATGGTTAATTCAAGAATTCTTCGAAAATCTATCACATTTGTTCAATTTACATCGCTCCTATTTCAGATAGCGTACTGGGCTAAGCGGCATCTCAAAGCGCATGAAATGACGAGTGAAATGCACTATTAATCTTCTTGGGTAGGGCGAACACAGACCCGATTAGAACGTTTTACATTAAGGTTAATATAAGAATTCAGCGTAATTCTATCACATTTGTTCAACTTACGTCGCTCCTATTTCAGATAGCGTACCGGGCTAGGTGGCATCTCAAAGCGCATGAAATGGCGAGTAAAATGCACTACTAAACTTCTAGGGTAGGGCAAACAGAGACCCGATTAGATCAATTTATATTAAGGTTAATATAAGTATTCAGGGAAATTCTATCACATTTGTTCAATTTACGTCGTTCCTATTTCAGCTAGCGTACTGGGCTAGGCGGCATCTTAAAACGCGAAGAATGGCGAGTAAAATGCACTACTAAACTTCTATGATACGGCAATCAGAGAGCCGATTAGATCATTTTATATTTTGGTTAATATAAGAATTCAGCGAAATTCTATCACAATTGTTCTATTTACGTCGCTCCTATTGCAGATAGCGTATTGGGCTAAGCGGCATCTTAAAGCGCGTGGAATGGCGAGTTAAATTCACTATTAAACTTCTATGATAGGGCAATCAGAGACCCGATTAGATCATTTTATATTTTGGTTAGATAAGAATTCAGCGAAATTCTATTACATTTGGTCAATTTACGTCGCTCCTATTTCAGATAGCTTATTGGGCTAAGCGGCATCTCAAAGCGCAAGAAATGGCAAGTAAAATGAACTATTAAACTTCTAGGGTAGGGCAAACAGAGACCCGATTCGATCATTTTATATTATGGTTAATTTAAGAATTCAGCGAAATTCTATCACATTTGTTCAATTTACGTCGCTCCTATTGCAGATAGCGTATTGGGCTAAGCGGCATCTCAAAGCGCATGAAATGGCGAGTAAAATGCACTATTAAACTTCTAGGGTAAGGCAAACAGAGACCCGATTAGATCATTTTATATTACGGTTAATATAAGAATTCAGCGTAAATCTATCACATTTGTTCAACATACGTCGCTCCTATTTCAGATAGTGTACTGGGCTATGCGGCATCTTAAAGCGCGTGGAAGGGCGAGTAAAATGCACTACTAAACTTCTATGATAGGGCAATCAGAATCCCGTTTAGATCATTTTATATTTTGTTTAATATAAGATTTCAGGGAAATTCTATCACATTTGTTCAATTTACGTCGCTGATATTTCAGATAGAGTATTGGGCTAAGCGGCATCCCAATGCGCATGAAATGGCGAGTAAAATGCACTATTAAACTTCTAGGATAAGACAAACGGGGACCCGATTAGATCATTTTATATTCCGGTTAATATAAGGATTCAGCGTAATTCTATCACATTTGTTCAACTTACGTCGCTCCTATTTCAGATAGCATACCGGGCTAGGCGGCATCTTAAAGCGCGTGGAATGGCGAGTAAAATGCACTCTTAAACTTCTATGATAGGGCTATCAGAGACCCGATTAGGTCATTTTATATTTCGGTTAATATAAGAATTCAGCGAAATTCTCTCACATTTGTTCAATTTACGTCGCTGATATTTCAGACAGCGTATTGGACTAAGCGGCATCTCAAAGCGCAAGACATGTCGAGTAAAATGCACTACTAAACTTCTCTGATAGGGCAATCAGAGACCCCATTAGATCATTTTATATTATGGTTAATTTAAGAATTCAGCGAAATTCTATCACATTTGTTCAATTTACGTCGCTCCTATGTCAGATAGCGTATTGGGCTAAGCGGCATCTCAAAGCGCATGAAATGGCGAGTGAAATGCACTATTAATCTTCTAGGTTAGGGCAATCAGAGACCCCATTAGATCATTTTATATTTTGGTTAATATAAGAATTCAGCGAAATTCTATCACATTTGTTCAATTTACGTCGCTCCTATTTCAGATAGCGTATTGGGCTAAGCGGCATCTCAAAACGCATGAAATGACGAATAAAATTCACAATTAAGCTTCTACGCTAGGGCGAACAGAGACCCGATTAGATCATTTTACGTTATGGTTAATAAAAGAATTCAGCGAAATTCTATCACATTTGATCAATTTACGTCGCTCCTATTTCAGATAGCGTACTGGGCTAAGCGGCATCTCAAAGCGCAAGAAATGGCGAGTAAAATGCACTATTAAACTTCTAGGGTAGGGCAAACAGAGACCCGATTAGATCATTTTATATTACGGTGAATATAAGAATTCAGCGTAATTCTGTCACATTTGTTCAACTTACGTAGCTCCTATTTCAGATAGCGTACTGGGCTAGGCGGCAACTTAAAGCGCGTGGAATGGCGAGCAAAATGCACTATTAAACTTCTATGATAGGGCAATCAGAGACCCGATTAGATCATTTTATATTTTGGTTAATATAAGAATTCAGCGAAATTCTATCACATTTGTTCAATTTACGTCGCTCCTATGTCAGATAGCGTATTGGGCTAAGCGGCATCTCAAAGCGCATGAAATGGCGAGTGAAATGCACTATTAATCTTCTAGGGTAGGGCAATCAGAGACCCCATTAGATCATTTTATATTATGGTTAATTTAAGAATTCAGCGAAATTCTATCACATTTGTTCAATTTACGTCGCTCCTATGTCAGATAGCGTATTGGGCTATGCGGCATCTCAAAGCGCATGAAATGACGAGTAAAATGCACTGTTAAACTTCTAGGGTAGGGCAAACAGAGACCCGATTAGATCATTTTATATTACGGTTAATATAAGAATTCAGCGTAATTCTATAACATTTGTTCAACTTACGTCGCTCCTATTTCAGATAGCGTACTGGGCTAGGCGGTATCTCAAAGCGCGTGGAAGGACGAGTAAAATGCACTACTAAGCTTCTATGATAGGGCAATCAGAGACCCCATTAGATCATTTTATATTATGGTTAATATAAGAATTCAGCGAAAATCAGAGACCCGATTAGATCATTTTATATTTTGGTTAATATAAGAATTCAGCGAAATTCTATCATAATTGTTCTATTTACGTCGCTCCTATTGCAGATAGCGTATTGGGCTAAGCGGCATCTCAAAGCGCATGAAATGGAGAGTGAAATGCACTATTAAACTTCTAGGGTAGGGCAAACAGAGACCCGATTAGATCATTTTATATTATGGTTAATTTAAGAATTCAGTAAAATTCTATCACATTTGTTCAATTTACGTCGCTCCTATTTCAGATAGCGTACTGGGCTAGGCGGCATCTTAAAGCGCGTGGAGTGGCGAGTAAACTGCACTATTAAACTTCTATGATAGGGCAATCAGAGACCCGATTAGATCATTTTATATTTTGGTGAATATAAGAATTCAGCGAAATTCTATCACATTTGTTCAATTTACGTCGCTCCTATTTCAGATAGCATATTGGGCTAGGCGGCATCTTAAAGCGCGTGGAAGGGCGAGTAAAATGCACTACTAAACTTCTATGATAGGGCAATCAGAATCCCGTTTAGATCATTTTATATTTTGTTTAATATAAGATTTCAGGGAAATTCTATCACATTTGTTCAATTTACGTCGCTGATATTTCAGATAGAGTATTGGGCTAAGCGGCATCCCAATGCGCATGAAATGGCGAGTAAAATGCACTATTAAACTTCTAGGATAAGACAAACGGAGACCCGATTAGATCATTTTATATTCCGGTTAATATAAGGATTCAGCGTAATTCTATCACATTTGTTCAACTTACGTCGCTCCTATTTCAGATAGCATACCGGGCTAGGCGGCATCTTAAAGCGCGTGGAATGGCGAGTAAAATGCACTATTAAACTTCTATGATAGGGCTATCAGAGACCCGATTAGGTCATTTTATATTTCGGTTAATATAAGAATTCAGCGAAATTCTCTCACATTTGTTCAATTTACGTCGCTGATATTTCAGACAGCGTATTGGACTAAGCGGCATCTCAAAGCGCAAGACATGTCGAGTAAAATGCACTACTAAACTTCTCTGATAGGGCAATCAGAGACCCCATTAGATCATTTTATATTATGGTTAATTTAAGAATTCAGCGAAATTCTATCACATTTGTTCAATTTACGTCGCTCCTATGTCAGATAGCGTATTGGGCTAAGCGGCATCTCAAAGCGCATGAAATGGCGAGTGAAATGCACTATTAATCTTCTAGGTTAGGGCAATCAGAGACCCGATTTGATGATTTCATATTTTGGTTAATATAAGAATTCAGCGAAATTCTACCACATTTGTTCAATTTACGTCGCTCCTATTTCAGATAGCGTATTGGGCTAAGCGGCATCTCAAAACGCATGAAATGACGAATAAAATTCACAATTAAGCTTCTACGCTAGGGCGAACAGAGACCCGATTAGATCATTTTACGTTATGGTTAATAAAAGAATTCAGCGAAATTCTATCACATTTGATCAATTTACGTCGCTCCTATTTCAGATAGCGTACTGGGCTAAGCGGCATCTCAAAGCGCAAGAAATGGCGAGTAAAATGCACTATTAAACTTCTAGGGTAGGGCAAACAGAGACCCGATTAGATCATTTTATATTACGGTGAATATAAGAATTCAGCGTAATTCTGTCACATTTGTTCAACTTACGTAGCTCCTATTTCAGATAGCGTACTGGGCTAGGCGGCAACTTAAAGCGCGTGGAATGGCGAGCAAAATGCACTATTAAACTTCTATGATAGGGCAATCAGAGACCCGATTAGATCATTTTATATTTTGGTTAATATAAGAATTCAGCGAAATTCTATCACATTTGTTCAATTTACGTCGCTCCTATGTCAGATAGCGTATTGGGCTAAGCGGCATCTCAAAGCGCATGAAATGGCGAGTGAAATGCACTATTAATCTTCTAGGGTAGGGCAATCAGAGACCCCATTAGATCATTTTATATTATGGTTAATTTAAGAATTCAGCGAAATTCTATCACATTTGTTCAATTTACGTCGCTCCTATGTCAGATAGCGTATTGGGCTATGCGGCATCTCAAAGCGCATAAAATGACGAGTAAAATGCACTGTTAAACTTCTAGGGTAGGGCAAACAGAGACCCGATTAGATCATTTTATATTACGGTTAATATAAGAATTCAGCGTAATTCTATAACATTTGTTCAACTTACGTCGCTCCTATTTCAGATAGCGTACTGGGCAAGGCGGTATCTTAAAGCGCGTGGAAGGACGAGTAAAATGCACTACTAAGCTTCTATGATAGGGCAATCAGAGACCCCATTAGATCATTTTATATTATGGTTAATATAAGAATTCAGCGAAATTCTATCACAATTGTTCTATTTACGTCGCTCCTATTGCAGATAGCGTATTGGGCTAAGCGGCATCTCAAAGCGCATGAAATGGAGAGTGAAATGCACTATTAAACTTCTAGGGTAGGGCAAACAGAGACCCGATTAGATCATTTTATATTATGGTTAATTTAAGAATTCAGCGAAATTCTATCACATTTCTTCAATTTACGTCGCTCCTATTGCTGATAGCGTCTTGGGCTAAGCGGCATCTTAAAGCGCGTGGAATGGCGAGTAAAATTCACCATTAAACTTCTATGATAGGGCAATCAGAGACCCGATTAGATCATTTTATATTTTGGTTATATAAGAATTCAGCGAAATTCTATCACATTTGGTCAATTTACGTCGCTCCTATTTCAGATAGCTTATTGGGCTAAGCGGCATCTCAAAGCGCAAGAAATGGCAAGTAAAATGAACTATTAAACTTCTAGGGTAGGGCAAACAGAGAACCGATTCGATCATTTTATATTATGGTTAATTTAAGAATTCAGCGAAATTCTATCACATTTGTTCAATTTACGTCGCTCCTATTGCAGATAGCGTATTGGGCTAAGCGGCATCTCAAAGCGCATGAAATGTCGAGAGAAATGCACAATTAAAGTTCTTGGGTAGGGCAAACAGAGACCCGATTAGATCATTTTATATTATGGTTAATTTAAGAATTCAGTAAAATTCTATCACATTTGTTCAATTTACGTCGCTCCTATTTCAGATAGCGTACTGGGCTAGGCGGCATCTTAAAGCGCGTGGAGTGGCGAGTAAACTGCACTATTAAACTTCTATGATAGGGCAATCAGAGACCCGATTAGATCATTTTATATTTTGGTGAATATAAGAATTCAGCGTAATTCTGTCACATTTGTTCAATTTACGTCGCTCCTATTTCAGATAGCGTACTGGGATAGGCGACATCTCAAAGCGCGTGGAAGGGCGAGTAAAATGCACTACTAAAATTCTGTGATAGGACAATCAGAGTCCCGATTAGAACATTTTATATTTTGTTTACTATAAGATTTCAGGGAAATTCTATCACATTTGTTCAATTTACGTCGCTCCTATTTCAGATAGCGTATTGGGCTAAGCGGCATATCAAAGCGCATGAAATGGCGAATAAAATGCACTATTAAACTTCTAAGCTAGGGCGAACAGAGACCTGATTAGATCATTTTATATTATGGTTAATTCAAGAATTCTACGAAAATCTATCACATTTGTTCAATTTACATCGCTCCTATTTCAGATAGCGTACTGGGCTAAGCGGCATCTCAAAGCGCTTGAAATGACGAGTGAAATGCACTATTAATCTTCTTGGGTAGGGCGAACACAGACCCGATTAGAACGTTTTACATTAAGGTTAATATAAGAATTCAGCGTAATTCTATCACATTTGTTCAACTTACGTCGGTCCTATTTCAGATAGCGTACCGGGCTAGGCGGCATCTCAAAGCGCATGAAATGGCGAGTAAAATGCACTATTAAACTTCTAGGGTAAGGCAAACAGAGACCCGATTAGATCATTTTATATTACGGTTAATATAAGAATTCAGCGTAAATCTATCACATTTGTTCAACATACGTCGCTCCTATTTCAGATAGTGTACTGGGCTAGGCGGCATCTTAAAGCGCGTGGAAGGGCGAGTAAAATGCACTACTAAACTTCTATGATAGGGCAATCAGAATCCCGTTTAGATCATTTTATATTTTGTTTAATATAAGATTTCAGGGAAATTCTATCACATTTGTTCAATTTACGACGCTGATATTTCAGATAGAGTATTGGGCTAAGCGGCATCCCAATGCGCATGAAATGGCGAGTAAAATGCACTATTAAACTTCTAGGATAAGACAAACGGAGACCCGATTAGATCATTTTATATTGTGGTTAATTTAAGAATTCAGCAAAATTCTATCACATTTGTTCAATTTACGTCGTTCCTATTTCAGATAGCGTACTGGGCTCGGCGGCATCTTAAAGCCCGTGGAGTGGCGAGTGAAATGCACTACTAGACTTCTATGGTAGGGCGAACAGAGACCCGATTAGATCATTTTATATTGTGGTTAATTTAAGAATTCAGCAAAATTCTATCACATTTGTTCAACTTACGTCGCTCCTACTTCAGATAGCGTACTGGGCTAGGCGGCATCTTAAAACGCGAAGAATGGCGAGTAAAATGCACTATAAACTTCTATGATACGGCAATCAGAGAGCCGATTAGATCATTTTATATTTTGGTTAATATAAGGATTCAGCGAAATTCTATCACAATTGTTCTATTTACGTCGCTCCTATTTCAGAAAGCGTATTGGGCTCAGCGGCATCTCAAAGCGCCTGAAATGGCGAGTGAAATGCACTATTAAACTTCTAGGGTAGGGCGAACAGAGACCCGATTAGATCATTTTACATTAAGGTTAATATAAGTATTCAGGAAAATTCTATCACATTTGTTCAATTTACGTCGCTCCTATTTCAGATAGCGTATTGGGCTAAGCGGCATCTCAAAGCGCATGAAATAGCGAGTAAAATGCACTGTTAAACTTCTAGGGTAAGGCCAACAGAGACCCGATTAGATCATTTCATATTATGGTTTATTTAAGAATTCAGAAAAATTCTATCACATTCGTTCAATTTACGTGGCTCCTATTTCAGATAGCTTATTGGGCTCAGCGGCATCTCAAAGCGCATGAAATGACGAGTGAAATGCACTATTAATCTTCTTGGGTAGGGCGAACAGAGACCCGATTAGAACGTTTTACATTAAGGTTAATATAAGAATTCAGCGTAATTCTATCACATTTGTTCAACTTACGTCGCTCCTATTTCAGATAGCGTACCGGGCTAGGCGGCATCTCAAAGCGCATGAAATGGCGAGTAAAATGCACTACTAAACTTCTAGGGTAGGGCAAACAGAGACCCGATTAGATCAATTTAAATTAAGGTTAATATAAGTATTCAGGGAAATTCTATCACATTTGTTCAATTTACGTCGTTCCTATTTCAGATAGCGTATTGGGCTAAGCGGCATCTCAAAGCGCATGAAATGGCGAATAAAATGCACTATTAAACTTCTAGGCTAGGGCGAACAGAGACCTGATTAGATCATTTTATATTATGGTTAATTCAAGAATTCTTCGAAAATCTATCACATTTGTTCAATTTACATCGCTCCTATTTCAGATAGCGTACTGGGCTAAGCGGCATCTCAAAGCGCATGAAATGACGAGTGAAATGCACTATTAATCTTCTTGGGTAGGGCGAACAGAGACCCGATTAGAACGTTTTACATTAAGGTTAATATAAGAATTCAGCGTAATTCTATCACATTTGTTCAACTTACGTCGCTCCTATTTCAGATAGCGTACCGGGCTAGGCGGCATCGTAAAGCGCATGAAATGGCGAGTAAAATGCACTACTAAACTTCTAGGGTAGGGCAAACAGAGACCCGATTAGATCAATTTATATTAAGGTTAATATAAGTATTCAGGGAAATTCTATCACATTTGTTCAATTTACGTCGTTCCTATTTCAGCTAGCGTACTGGGCTAGGCGGCATCTTAAAACGCGAAGAATGGCGAGTTAAATGCACTACTAAACTTCTATGATACGGCAATCAGAGAGCCGATTAGATCATTTTATATTTTGGTTAATATAAGAATTCAGCGAAATTCTATCACAATTGTTCTATTTACGTCGCTCCTATTGCAGATAGCGTATTGGGCTAAGCGGCATCTTAAAGCGCGTGGAATGGCGAGTTAAATTCACTATTAAACTTCTATGATAGGGCAATCAGAGACCCGATTAGATCATTTTATATTTTGGTTAGATAAGAATTCAGCGAAATTCTATTACATTTGGTCAATTTACGTCGCTCCTATTTCAGATAGCTTATTGGGCTAAGCGGCATCTCAAAGCGCAAGAAATGGCAAGTAAAATGAACTATTAAACTTCTAGGGTAGGGCAAACAGAGACCCGATTCGATCATTTTATATTATGGTTAATTTAAGAATTCAGCGAAATTCTATCACATTTGTTCAATTTACGTCGCTCCTATTGCAGATAGCGTATTGGGCTAAGCGGCATCTCAAAGCGCATGAAATGGCGAGTAAAATGCACTATTAAACTTCTAGGGTAAGGCAAACAGAGACCCGATTAGATCATTTTATATTACGGTTAATATAAGAATTCAGCGTAAATCTATCACATTTGTTCAACATACGTCGCTCCTATTTCAGATAGTGTACTGGGCTAGGCGGCATCTTAAAGCGCGTGGAAGGGCGAGTAAAATGCACTACTAAACTTCTATGATAGGGCAATCAGAATCCCGTTTAGATCATTTTATATTTTGTTTAATATAAGATTTCAGGGAAATTCTATCACATTTGTTCAATTTACGTCGCTGATATTTCAGATAGAGTATTGGGCTAAGCGGCATCCCAATGCGCATGAAATGGCGAGTAAAATGCACTATTAAACTTCTAGGATAAGACAAACGGGGACCCGATTAGATCATTTTATATTCCGGTTAATATAAGGATTCAGCGTAATTCTATCACATTTGTTCAACTTACGTCGCTCCTATTTCAGATAGCATACCGGGCTAGGCGGCATCTTAAAGCGCGTGGAATGGCGAGTAAAATGCACTCTTAAACTTCTATGATAGGGCTATCAGAGACCCGATTAGGTCATTTTATATTTCGGTTAATATAAGAATTCAGCGAAATTCTCTCACATTTGTTCAATTTACGTCGCTGATATTTCAGACAGCGTATTGGACTAAGCGGCATCTCAAAGCGCAAGACATGTCGAGTAAAATGCACTACTAAACTTCTCTGATAGGGCAATCAGAGACCCCATTAGATCATTTTATATTATGGTTAATTTAAGAATTCAGCGAAATTCTATCACATTTGTTCAATTTACGTCGCTCCTATGTCAGATAGCGTATTGGGCTAAGCGGCATCTCAAAGCGCATGAAATGGCGAGTGAAATGCACTATTAATCTTCTAGGTTAGGGCAATCAGAGACCCCATTAGATCATTTTATATTTTGGTTAATATAAGAATTCAGCGAAATTCTATCACATTTGTTCAATTTACGTCGCTCCTATTTCAGATAGCGTATTGGGCTAAGCGGCATCTCAAAACGCATGAAATGACGAATAAAATTCACAATTAAGCTTCTACGCTAGGGCGAACAGAGACCCGATTAGATCATTTTACGTTATGGTTAATAAAAGAATTCAGCGAAATTCTATCACATTTGATCAATTTACGTCGCTCCTATTTCAGATAGCGTACTGGGCTAAGCGGCATCTCAAAGCGCAAGAAATGGCGAGTAAAATGCACTATTAAACTTCTAGGGTAGGGCAAACAGAGACCCGATTAGATCATTTTATATTACGGTGAATATAAGAATTCAGCGTAATTCTGTCACATTTGTTCAACTTACGTAGCTCCTATTTCAGATAGCGTACTGGGCTAGGCGGCAACTTAAAGCGCGTGGAATGGCGAGCAAAATGCACTATTAAACTTCTATGATAGGGCAATCAGAGACCCGATTAGATCATTTTATATTTTGGTTAATATAAGAATTCAGCGAAATTCTATCACATTTGTTCAATTTACGTCGCTCCTATGTCAGATAGCGTATTGGGCTAAGCGGCATCTCAAAGCGCATGAAATGGCGAGTGAAATGCACTATTAATCTTCTAGGGTAGGGCAATCAGAGACCCCATTAGATCATTTTATATTATGGTTAATTTAAGAATTCAGCGAAATTCTATCACATTTGTTCAATTTACGTCGCTCCTATGTCAGATAGCGTATTGGGCTATGCGGCATCTCAAAGCGCATGAAATGACGAGTAAAATGCACTGTTAAACTTCTAGGGTAGGGCAAACAGAGACCCGATTAGATCATTTTATATTACGGTTAATATAAGAATTCAGCGTAATTCTATAACATTTGTTCAACTTACGTCGCTCCTATTTCAGATAGCGTACTGGGCAAGGCGGTATCTCAAAGCGCGTGGAAGGACGAGTAAAATGCACTACTAAGCTTCTATGATAGGGCAATCAGAGACCCCATTAGATCATTTTATATTATGGTTAATATAAGAATTCAGCGAAAATCAGAGACCCGATTAGATCATTTTATATTTTGGTTAATATAAGAATTCAGCGAAATTCTATCATAATTGTTCTATTTACGTCGCTCCTATTGCAGATAGCGTATTGGGCTAAGCGGCATCTCAAAGCGCATGAAATGGAGAGTGAAATGCACTATTAAACTTCTAGGGTAGGGCAAACAGAGACCCGATTAGATCATTTTATATTATGGTTAATTTAAGAATTCAGCGAAATTCTATCACATTTCTTCAATTTACGTCGCTCCTATTGCTGATAGCGTCTTGAGCTAAGCGGCATCTTAAAGTGCGTGGAATGGCGAGTAAAATTCACCATTAAACTTCTATGATAGGGCAATCAGAGACCCGATTAGATCATTTTATATTTTGGTTATATAAGAATTCAGCGAAATTCTATCACATTTGGTCAATTTACGTCGCTCCTATTTCAGATAGCTTATTGGGCTAAGCGGCATCTCAAAGCGCATGAAATGACGAGAGAAATGCACAATTAAAGTTCTTGGGTAGGGCAAACAGAGACCCGATTAGATCATTTTATATTATGGTTAATTTAAGAATTCAGTAAAATTCTATCACATTTGTTCAATTTACGTCGCTCCTATTTCAGATAGCGTACTGGGCTAGGCGGCATCTTAAAGCGCGTGGAGTGGCGAGTAAACTGCACTATTAAACTTCTATGATAGGGCAATCAGAGACCCGATTGGATCATTTTATATTTTGGTGAATATAAGAATTCAGCGAAATTCTATCACATTTGTTCAATTTACGTCGCTCCTATTTCAGATAGCATATTGGGCTAGGCGGCATCTTAAAGCGCGTGGAAGGGCGAGTAAAATGCACTACTAAACTTCTATGATAGGGCAATCAGAATCCCGTTTAGATCATTTTATATTTTGTTTAATATAAGATTTCAGGGAAATTCTATCACATTTGTTCAATTTACGTCGCTGATATTTCAGATAGAGTATTGGGCTAAGCGGCATCCCAATGCGCATGAAATGGCGAGTAAAATGCACTATTAAACTTCTAGGATAAGACAAACGGAGACCCGATTAGATCATTTTATATTCCGGTTAATATAAGGATTCAGCGTAATTCTATCACATTTGTTCAACTTACGTCGCTCCTATTTCAGATAGCATACCGGGCTAGGCGGCATCTTAAAGCGCGTGGAATGGCGAGTAAAATGCACTATTAAACTTCTATGATAGGGCTATCAGAGACCCGATTAGGTCATTTTATATTTCGGTTAATATAAGAATTCAGCGAAATTCTCTCACATTTGTTCAATTTACGTCGCTGATATTTCAGACAGCGTATTGGACTAAGCGGCATCTCAAAGCGCAAGACATGTCGAGTAAAATGCACTACTAAACTTCTCTGATAGGGCAATCAGAGACCCCATTAGATCATTTTATATTATGGTTAATTTAAGAATTCAGCGAAATTCTATCACATTTGTTCAATTTACGTCGCTCCTATGTCAGATAGCGTATTGGGCTAAGCGGCATCTCAAAGCGCATGAAATGGCGAGTGAAATGCACTATTAATCTTCTAGGTTAGGGCAATCAGAGACCCCATTAGATCATTTTATATTTTGGTTAATATAAGAATTCAGCGAAATTCTATCACATTTGTTCAATTTACGTCGCTCCTATTTCAGATAGCGTATTGGGCTAAGCGGCATCTCAAAACGCATGAAATGACGAATAAAATTCACAATTAAGCTTCTACGCTAGGGCGAACAGAGACCCGATTAGATCATTTTACGTTATGGTTAATAAAAGAATTCAGCGAAATTCTATCACATTTGATCAATTTACGTCGCTCCTATTTCAGATAGCGTACTGGGCTAAGCGGCATCTCAAAGCGCAAGAAATGGCGAGTAAAATGCACTATTAAACTTCTAGGGTAGGGCAAACAGAGACCCGATTAGATCATTTTATATTACGGTGAATATAAGAATTCAGCGTAATTCTGTCACATTTGTTCAACTTACGTAGCTCCTATTTCAGATAGCGTACTGGGCTAGGCGGCAACTTAAAGCGCGTGGAATGGCGAGCAAAATGCACTATTAAACTTCTATGATAGGGCAATCAGAGACCCGATTAGATCATTTTATATTTTGGTTAATATAAGAATTCAGCGAAATTCTATCACATTTGTTCAATTTACGTCGCTCCTATTTCAGATAGCGTATTGGGCTAAGCGGCATCTCAAAGCGCATGAAATGGCGAGTGAAATGCACTATTAATCTTCTAGGGTAGGGCAATCAGAGACCCCATTAGATCATTTTATATTATGGTTAATTTAAGAATTCAGCGAAATTCTATCACATTTGTTCAATTTACGTCGCTCCTATGTCAGATAGCGTATTGGGCTATGCGGCATCTCAAAGCGCATGAAATGACGAGTAAAATGCACTGTTAAACTTCTAGGGTAGGGCAAACAGAGACCCGATTAGATCATTTTATATTACGGTTAATATAAGAATTCAGCGTAATTCTATAACATTTGTTCAACTTACGTCGCTCCTATTTCAGATAGCGTACTGGGCAAGGCGGTATCTTAAAGCGCGTGGAAGGACGAGTAAAATGCACTACTAAGCTTCTATGATAGGGCAATCAGAGACCCCATTAGATCATTTTATATTATGGTTAATATAAGAATTCAGCGAAATTCTATCACAATTGTTCTATTTACGTCGCTCCTATTGCAGATAGCGTATTGGGCTAAGCGGCATCTCAAAGCGCATGAAATGGAGAGTGAAATGCACTATTAAACTTCTAGGGTAGGGCAAACAGAGACCCGATTAGATCATTTTATATTATGGTTAATTTAAGAATTCAGCGAAATTCTATCACATTTCTTCAATTTACGTCGCTCCTATTGCTGATAGCGTCTTGGGCTAAGCGGCATCTTAAAGCGCGTGGAATGGCGAGTAAAATTCACCATTAAACTTCTATGATAGGGCAATCAGAGACCCGATTAGATCATTTTATATTTTGGTTATATAAGAATTCAGCGAAATTCTATCACATTTGGTCAATTTAAGTCGCTCCTATTTCAGATAGCTTATTGGGCTAAGCGGCATCTCAAAGCGCAAGAAATGGCAAGTAAAATGAACTATTAAACTTCTAGGGTAGGGCAAACAGAGACCCGATTCGATCATTTTATATTATGGTTAATTTAAGAATTCAGCGAAATTCTATCACATTTGTTCAATTTACGTCGCTCCTATTGCAGATAGCGTATTGGGCTAAGCGGCATCTCAAAGCGCATGAAATGTCGAGAGAAATGCACAATTAAAGTTCTTGGGTAGGGCAAACAGAGACCCGATTAGATCATTTTATATTATGGTTAATTTAAGAATTCAGTAAAATTCTATCACATTTGTTCAATTTACGTCGCTCCTATTTCAGATAGCGTACTGGGCTAGGCGGCATCTTAAAGCGCGTGGAGTGGCGAGTAAACTGCACTATTAAACTTCTATGATAGGGCAATCAGAGACCCGATTAGATCATTTTATATTTTGGTGAATATAAGAATTCAGCGTAATTCTGTCACATTTGTTCAATTTACGTCGCTCCTATTTCAGATAGCGTACTGGGATAGGCGACATCTCAAAGCGCGTGGAAGGGCGAGTAAAATGCACTACTAAAATTCTGTGATAGGACAATCAGAGTCCCGATTAGAACATTTTATATTTTGTTTACTATAAGATTTCAGGGAAATTCTATCACATTTGTTCAATTTACGTCGCTCCTATTTCAGATAGCGTATTGGGCTAAGCGGCATATCAAAGCGCATGAAATGGCGAATAAAATGCACTATTAAACTTCTAAGCTAGGGCGAACAGAGACCTGATTAGATCATTTTATATTATGGTTAATTCAAGAATTCTACGAAAATCTATCACATTTGTTCAATTTACATCGCTCCTATTTCAGATAGCGTACTGGGCTAAGCGGCATCTCAAAGCGCTTGAAATGACGAGTGAAATGCACTATTAATCTTCTTGGGTAGGGCGAACACAGACCCGATTAGAACGTTTTACATTAAGGTTAATATAAGAATTCAGCGTAATTCTATCACATTTGTTCAACTTACGTCGGTCCTATTTCAGATAGCGTACCGGGCTAGGCGGCATCTCAAAGCGCATGAAATGGCGAGTACAATGCACTATTAAACTTCTAGGGTAAGGCAAACAGAGACCCGATTAGATCATTTTATATTACGGTTAATATAAGAATTCAGCGTAAATCTATCACATTTGTTCAACATACGTCGCTCCTATTTCAGATAGTGTACTGGGCTAGGCGGCATCTTAAAGCGCGTGGAAGGGCGAGTAAAATGCACTACTAAACTTCTATGATAGGGCAATCAGAATCCCGTTTAGATCATTTTATATTTTGTTTAATATAAGATTTCAGGGAAATTCTATCACATTTGTTCAATTTACGTCGCTGATATTTCAGATAGAGTATTGAGCTAAGCGGCATCCCAATGCGCATGAAATGGCGAGTAAAATGCACTATTAAACTTCTAGGATAAGACAAACGGAGACCCGATTAGATCATTTTATATTCCGGTTAATATAAGGATTCAGCGTAATTCTATCACATTTGTTCAACTTACGTCGCTCCTATTTCAGATAGCATACCGGGCTAGGCGGCATCTTAAAGCGCGTGGAATGGCGAGTAAAATGCACTCTTAAACTTCTATGATAGGGCTATCAGAGACCCGATTAGGTCATTTTATATTTCGGTTAATATAAGAATTCAGCGAAATTCTCTCACATTTGTTCAATTTACGTCGCTGATATTTCAGACAGCGTATTGGACTAAGCGGCATCTCAAAGCGCAAGACATGTCGAGTAAAATGCACTACTAAACTTCTCTGATAGGGCAATCAGAGACCCCATTAGATCATTTTATATTATGGTTAATTTAAGAATTCAGCGAAATTCTATCACATTTGTTCAATTTACGTCGCTCCTATGTCAGATAGCGTATTGGGCTAAGCGGCATCTCAAAGCGCATGAAATGGCGAGTGAAATGCACTATTAATCTTCTAGGTTAGGGCAATCAGAGACCCCATTAGATCATTTTATATTTTGGTTAATATAAGAATTCAGCGAAATTCTACCACATTTGTTCAATTTACGTCGCTCCTATTTCAGATAGCGTATTGGGCTAAGCGGCATCTCAAAACGCATGAAATGACGAATAAAATGTACAATTAAGCTTCTACGCTAGGGCGAACAGAGACCCGATTAGATCATTTTACGTTATGGTTAATAAAAGAATTCAGCGAAATTCTATCACATTTGATCAATTTACGTCGCTCCTATTTCAGATAGCGTACTGGGCTAAGCGGCATCTCAAAGCGCAAGAAATGGCGAGTAAAATGCACTATTAAACTTCTAGGGTAGGGCAAACAGAGACCCGATTAGATCATTTTATATTACGGTGAATATAAGAATTCAGCGTAATTCTGTCACATTTGTTCAACTTACGTAGCTCCTATTTCAGATAGCGTACTGGGATAGGCGGCAACTTAAAGCGCGTGGAATGGCGAGCAAAATGCACTATTAAACTTCTATGATAGGGCAATCAGAGACCCGATTAGATCATTTTATATTTTGGTTATATAAGAATTCAGCGAAATTCTATCACATTTGGTCAATTTACGTCGCTCCTATTTCAGATAGCTTATTGGGCTAAGCGGCATGTCAAAGCGCAAGAAATGGCAAGTAAAATGAACTATTAAACTTCTAGGGTAGGGCAAACAGAGACCCGATTCGATCATTTTATATTATGGTTAATTTAAGAATTCAGCGAAATTCTATCACATTTGTTCAATTTACGTCGCTCCTATTGCAGATAGCGTATTGGGCTAAGCGGCATCTCAAAGCGCATGAAATGACGAGAGAAATGCACAATTAAAGTTCTTGGGTAGGGCAAACAGAGACCCGATTAGATCATTTTATATTATGGTTAATTTAAGAATTCAGTAAAATTCTATCACATTTGTTCAATTTACGTCGCTCCTACTTCAGATAGCGTACTGGGCTAGGCGGCATCTTAAAGCGCGTGGAGTGGCGAGTAAACTGCACTATTAAACTTCTATGATAGGGCAATCAGAGACCCGATTAGATCATTTTATATTTTGGTGAATATAAGAATTCAGCGAAATTCTATCACATTTGTTCAATTTACGTCGCTCCTATTTCAGATAGCATATTGGGCTAAGCGGCATCGCAAAGCGCATGAAATGACGAGTGAAATGCACTAATAAACTTCTTGGGTAGGGCGAACAGAGTGCCGATTACATCATTTTATATTATGGTTAATTTAAGAATTCGGCAAAATTCTATCACATTCGTTCAATTTACGTCGCCTCCTATTTCAGATAGCGTATTGGGCAAAGCGGCATCTCAAAGCGCATGAAATGGCGAGAAAATGCACTATTAAACTTCTAGGATAAGGCAAACAGAGACCCGATTAGGTCATTTTATATTACGGTTAATATAAGAATGCAGCGTAATTCTGTCACATTTGTTCAATTTACGTCGCTCCTATTTCAGATAGCGTACTGGGATAGGCGACATCTCAAAGCGCGTGGAAGGGCGAGTAAAATGCACTACTAAAATTCTGTGATAGGACAATCAGAGTCCCGATTAGAACATTTTATATTTTGTTTACTATAAGATTTCAGGGAAATTCTATCACATTTGTTCAATTTACGTCGCTCCTATTTCAGATAGCGTATTGGGCTAAGCGGCATCTCAAAGCGCATGAAATGGCGAATAAAATGCACTATTAAACTTCTAAGCTAGGGCGAACAGAGACCTGATTAGATCATTTTATATTATGGTTAATTCAAGAATTCTACGAAAATCTATCACATTTGTTCAATTTACATCGCTCCTATTTCAGATAGCGTACTGGGCTAAGCGGCATCTCAAAGCGCTTGAAATGACGAGTGAAATGCACTATTAATCTTCTTGGGTAGGGCGAACACAGACCCGATTAGAACGTTTTACATTAAGGTTAATATAAGAATTCAGCGTAATTCTATCACATTTGTTCAACTTACGTCGGTCCTATTTCAGATAGCGTACCGGGCTAGGCGGCATCTCAAAGCGCATGAAATGGCGAGTAAAATGCACTATTAAACTTCTAGGATAAGACAAACGGAGACCCGATTAGATCATTTTATATTCCGGTTAATATAAGGATTCAGCGTAATTCTATCACATTTGTTCAACTTACGTCGCTCCTATTTCAGATAGCATACCGGGCTAGGCGGCATCTTAAAGCGCGTGGAATGGCGAGTAAAATGCACTCTTAAACTTCTATGATAGGGCTATCAGAGACCCGATTAGGTCATTTTATATTTCGGTTAATATAAGAATTCAGCGAAATTCTCTCACATTTGTTCAATTTACGTCGCTGATATTTCAGACAGCGTATTGGACTAAGCGGCATCTCAAAGCGCAAGACATGTCGAGTAAAATGCACTATTAAACTTCTCTGATAGGGCAATCAGAGACCCCATTAGATCATTTTATATTATGGTTAATTTAAGAATTCAGCGAAATTCTATCACATTTGTTCAATTTACGTCGCTCCTATGTCGGATAGCGTATTGGGCTAAGCGGCATCTCAAAGCGCATGAAATGGCGAGTGAAATGCACTATTAATCTTCTAGGTTAGGGCAATCAGAGACCCCATTAGATCATTTTATATTTTGGTTAATATAAGAATTCAGCGAAATTCTACCACATTTGTTCAATTTACGTCGCTCCTATTTCAGATAGCGTATTGGGCTAAGCGGCATCTCAAAACGCATGAAATGACGAATAAAATGTACAATTAAGCTTCTACGCTAGGGCGAACAGAGACCCGATTAGATCATTTTACGTTATGGTTAATAAAAGAATTCAGCGAAATTCTATCACATTTGATCAATTTACGTCGCTCCTATTTCAGATAGCGTACTGGGCTAAGCGGCATCTCAAAGCGCAAGAAATGGCGAGTAAAATGCACTATTAAACTTCTAGGGTAGGGCAAACAGAGACCCGATTAGATCATTTTATATTACGGTGAATATAAGAATTCAGCGTAATTCTGTCACATTTGTTCAACTTACGTAGCTCCTATTTCAGATAGCGTACTGGGCTAGGCGGCAACTTAAAGCGCGTGGAATGGCGAGCAAAATGCACTATTAAACTTCTATGATAGGGCAATCAGAGACCCGATTAGATCATTTTATATTTTGGTTATATAAGAATTCAGCGAAATTCTATCACATTTGGTCAATTTACGTCGCTCCTATTTCAGATAGCTTATTGGGCTAAGCGGCATCTCAAAGCGCAAGAAATGGCAAGTAAAATGAACTATTAAACTTCTAGGGTAGGGCAAACAGAGACCCGATTCGATCATTTTATATTATGGTTAATTTAAGAATTCAGCGAAATTCTATCACATTTGTTCAATTTACGTCGCTCCTATTGCAGATAGCGTATTGGGCTAAGCGGCATCTCAAAGCGCATGAAATGACGAGAGAAATGCACAATTAAAGTTCTTGGGTAGGGCAAACAGAGACCCGATTAGATCATTTTATATTATGGTTAATTTAAGAATTCAGTAAAATTCTATCACATTTGTTCAATTTACGTCGCTCCTACTTCAGATAGCGTACTGGGCTAGGCGGCATCTTAAAGCGCGTGGAGTGGCGAGTAAACTGCACTATTAAACTTCTATGATAGGGCAATCAGAGACCCGATTAGATCATTTTATATTTTGGTGAATATAAGAATTCAGCGAAATTCTATCACATTTGTTCAATTTACGTCGCTCCTATTTCAGATAGCATATTGGGCTAAGCGGCATCGCAAAGCGCATGAAATGACGAGTGAAATGCACTAATAAACTTCTTGGGTAGGGCGAACAGAGTGCCGATTACATCATTTTATATTATGGTTAATTTAAGAATTCGGCAAAATTCTATCACATTCGTTCAATTTACGTCGCCTCCTATTTCAGATAGCGTATTGGGCAAAGCGGCATCTCAAAGCGCATGAAATGGCGAGAAAATGCACTATTAAACTTCTAGGATAAGGCAAACAGAGACCCGATTAGGTCATTTTACATTACGGTTAATATAAGAATGCAGCGTAATTCTGTCACATTTGTTCAATTTACGTCGCTCCTATTTCAGATAGCGTACTGGGATAGGCGACATCTCAAAGCGCGTGGAAGGGCGAGTAAAATGCACTACTAAAATTCTGTGATAGGACAATCAGAGTCCCGATTAGAACATTTTATATTTTGTTTACTATAAGATTTCAGGGAAATTCTATCACATTTGTTCAATTTACGTCGCTCCTATTTCAGATAGCGTACTGGGCTAAGCGGCATCTCAAAGCGCAAGAAATGGCGAGTAAAATGCACTATTAAACTTCTAGGGTAGGGCAAACAGAGACCCGATTAGATCATTTTATATTACGGTGAATATAAGAATTCAGCGTAATTCTGTCACATTTGTTCAACTTACGTAGCTCCTATTTCAGATAGCGTACTGGGCTAGGCGGCAACATAAAGCGCGTGGAATGGCGAGCAAAATGCACTATTAAAGTTCTATGATAGGGCAATCAGAGACCCGATTAGATCATTTTATATTTTGGTTAATATAAGAATTCAGCGAAATTCTATCACATTTGTTCAATTTACGTCGCTCCTATGTCAGATAGCGTATTGGGCTAAGCGGCATCTCAAAGCGCATGAAATGGCGAGTGAAATGCACTATTAATCTTCTAGGGTAGGGCAATCAGAGACCCCATTAGATCATTTTATATTATGGTTAATTTAAGAATTCAGCGAAATTCTATCACATTTGTTCAATTTACGTCGCTCCTATGTCAGATAGCGTATTGGGCTATGCGGCATCTCAAAGCGCATGAAATGACGAGTAAAATGCACTGTTAAACTTCTAGGGTAGGGCAAACAGAGACCAGATTAGATCATTTTATATTACGGTTAATATAAGAATTCATCGTAATTCTATAACATTTGTTCAACTTACGTCGCTCCTATTTCAGATAGCGTACTGGGCAAGGCGGTATCTCAAAGCGCGTGGAAGGACGAGTAAAATGCACTACTAAGCTTCTATGATAGGGCAATCAGAGACCCCATTAGATCATTTTATATTATGGTTAATATAAGAATTCAGCGAAATTCTATCACAATTGTTCTATTTACGTCGCTCCTATTGCAGATAGCGTATTGGGCTAAGCGGCATCTCAAAGCGCATGAAATGGAGAGTGAAATGCACTATTAAACTTCTAGGGTAGGGCAAACAGAGACCCGATTAGATCATTTTATATTATGGTTAATTTAAGAATTCAGCGAAATTCTATCACATTTCTTCAATTTACGTCGCTCCTATTGCTGATAGCGTCTTGGGCTAAGCGGCATCTTAAAGCGCGTGGAATGGCGAGTAAAATTCACCATTAAACTTCTATGATAGGGCAATCAGAGACCCGATTAGATCATTTTATATTTTGGTTATATAAGAATTCAGCGAAATTCTATCACATTTGGTCAATTTACGTCGCTCCTATTTCAGATAGCTTATTGGGCTAAGCGGCATCTCAAAGCGCAAGAAATGGCAAGTAAAATGAACTATTAAACTTCTAGGGTAGGGCAAACAGAGACCCGATTCGATCATTTTATATTATGGTTAATTTAAGAATTCAGCGAAATTCTATCACATTTGTTCAATTTACGTCGCTCCTATTGCAGATAGCGTATTGGGCTAAGCGGCATCTCAAAGCGCATGAAATGACGAGAGAAATGCACAATTAAAGTTCTTGGGTAGGGCAAACAGAGACCCGATTAGATCATTTTATATTATGGTTAATTTAAGAATTCAGTAAAATTCTATCACATTTGTTCAATTTACGTCGCTCCTATTTCAGATAGCGTACTGGGCTAGGCGGCATCTTAAAGCGCGTGGAGTGGCGAGTAAACTGCACTATTAAACTTCTATGATAGGGCAATCAGAGACCCGATTAGATCATTTTATATTTTGGTGAATATAAGAATTCAGCGAAATTCTATCACATTTGTTCAATTTACGTCGCTCCTATTTCAGATAGCATATTGGGCTAAGCGGCATCGCAAAGCGCATGAAATGACGAGTGAAATGCACTAATAAACTTCTTGGGTAGGGCGAACAGAGTGCCGATTACATCATTTTATATTATGGTTAATTTAAGAATTCGGCAAAATTCTATCACATTCGTTCAATTTACGTCGCCTCCTATTTCAGATAGCGTATTGGGCAAAGCGGCATCTCAAAGCGCATGAAATGGCGAGAAAATGCACTATTAAACTTCTAGGATAAGGCAAACAGAGACCCGATTAGATCATTTTATATTACGGTTAATATAAGAATGCAGCGTAATTCTGTCACATTTGTTCAATTTACGTCGCTCCTATTTCAGATAGCGTACTGGGATAGGCGACATCTCAAAGCGCGTGGAAGGGCGAGTAAAATGCACTACTAAAATTCTGTGATAGGACAATCAGAGTCCCGATTAGAACATTTTATATTTTGTTTACTATAAGATTTCAGGGAAATTCTATCACATTTGTTCAATTTACGTCGCTCCTATTTCAGATAGCGTATTGGGCTAAGCGGCATATCAAAGCGCATGAAATGGTGAATAAAATGCACTATTAAACTTCTAAGCTAGGGCGAACAGAGACCTGATTAGATCATTTTATATTATGGTTAATTCAAGAATTCTACGAAAATCTATCACATTTGTTCAATTTACATCGCTCCTATTTCAGATAGCGTACTGGGCTAAGCGGCATCTCAAAGCGCTTGAAATGACGAGTGAAATGCACTATTAATCTTCTTGGGTAGGGCGAACACAGACCCGATTAGAACGTTTTACATTAAGGTTAATATAAGAATTCAGCGTAATTCTATCACATTTGTTCAACTTACGTCGGTCCTACTTCAGATAGCGTACCGGGCTAGGCGGCATCTCAAAGCGCATGAAATGGCGAGTAAAATGCACTACTAAACTTCTATGATACGGCAATCAGAGAGCCGATTAGATCATTTTATATTTTGGTTAATATAAGAATTCAGCGAAATTCTATCACAATTGTTCTATTTACGTCGCTCCTATTGCAGATAGCGTATTGGGCTAAGCGGCATGTCAAAGCGCATGAAATGGAGAGTGAAATGCACTATTAAACTTCTAGGGTAGGGCAAACAGAGACCCGATTAGATCATTTTATATTATGGTTAATTTAAGAATTCAGCGAAATTCTATCACATTTCTTCAATTTACGTCGCTCCTATTGCTGATAGCGTCTTGGGCTAAGCGGCATCTTAAAGCGCGTGGAATGGCGAGTAAAATTCACCATTAAACTTCTATGATAGGGCAATCAGAGACCCGATTAGATCATTTTATATTTTGGTTATATAAGAATTCAGCGAAATTCTATCACAATTGTTCTATTTACGTCGCTCCTATTGCAGATAGCGTATTGGGCTAAGCGGCATGTCAAAGCGCATGAAATGGAGAGTGAAATGCACTATTAAACTTCTAGGGTAGGGCAAACAGAGACCCGATTAGATCATTTTATATTATGGTTAATTTAAGAATTCAGCGAAATTCTATCACATTTCTTCAATTTACGTCGCTCCTATTGCTGATAGCGTCTTGGGCTAAGCGGCATCTTAAAGCGCGTGGAATGGCGAGTAAAATTCACCATTAAACTTCTATGATAGGGCAATCAGAGACCCGATTAGATCATTTTATATTTTGGTTATATAAGAATTCAGCGAAATTCTATCACATTTGGTCAATTTACGTCGCTCCTATTTCAGATAGCTTATTGGGCTAAGCGGCATCTCAAAGCGCAAGAAATGGCAAGTAAAATGAACTGTTAAACTTCTAGGGTAGGGCAAACAGAGACCCGTTTCGATCATTTTATATTATGGTTAATTTAAGAATTCAGCGAAATTCTATCACATTTGTTCAATTTACGTCGCTCCTATTGCAGATAGCGTATTGGGCTAAGCGGCATCTCAAAGCGCATGAAATGACGAGAGAAATGCACAATTAAAGTTCTTGGGTAGGGCAAACAGAGACCCCGATTAGATCATTTTATATTATGGTTAATTTAAGAATTCAGTAAAATTCTATCAAATTTGTTCAATTTACGTCGCTCCTATTTCAGATAGCGTACTGGGCTAGGCGGCATCTTAAAGCGCGTGGAGTGGCGAGTAAACTGCACTATTAAACTTCTACGCTAGGGCGAACAGAGACCCAATTAGATCATTTTACGTTATGGTTAATAAAAGAATTCAGCGAAATTCTATCACATTTGATCAATTTACGTCGCTCCTATTTCAGATAGCGTATTGGGCTAAGCGGCATGTCAAAGCGCATGAAATGGAGAGTGAAATGCACTATTAAACTTCTAGGGTAGGGCAATCAGAGACCCCATTAGATCATTTTATATTATGGTTAATTTAAGAATTCAGCGAAATTCTATCACATTTGTTCAATTTACGTCGCTCCTATGTCAGATAGCGTATTGGGCTATGCGGCATCTCAAAGCGCATGAAATGACGAGTAAAATGCACTGTTAAACTTCTAGGGTAGGGCAAACAGAGACCCGATTAGATCATTTTATATTACGGTTAATATAAGAATTCAGCGTAATTCTATAACATTTGTTCAACTTACGTCGCTCCTATTTCAGATAGCGTACTGGGCAAGGCGGTATCTCAAAGCGCGTGGAAGGACGAGTAAAATGCACTACTAAGCTTCTATGATAGGGCAATCAGAGACCCCATTAGATCATTTTATATTATGGTTAATTTAAGAATTCAGCGAAATTCTATCACATTTGTTCAATTTACGTCGCTCCTATGTCAGATAGCGTATTGGGCTAAGCGGCATCTCAAAGCGCATGAAATGGCGAGTGAAATGCACTATTAATCTTCTAGGGTAGGGCGAACAAAGACCCGATTAGATCATTTTACATTGAGGTTAATATAAGAATTCAGCGAAATTCTATCACATTTGTTCAATTTACGTCGCTCCTATTTCAGATAGCGTATTGGGCTATGCGGCTTCTCAAAGCGCATGAAATGGCGAGTAAAATGCACTATTAAACTTCTAGGATAAGGCAAACAGAGACCCGGTTAGATCATTTTATATTACGGTTAATATAAGAATTCAGCGTAATTCTGTCACATTTGTTCAACGTACGTAGCTCCTATTTCAGATAGCGTACTGGGCTACGCGGCATCTTAAAGCGCGTGGAATGGCGAGTAAAATGCACTATCAAACTTCTATGATAGGGCAATCAGAGACCCGATTAGATCATTTTGTATTTTGGTTAATATAAGAATTCAGCGAAATTATATCACATTTGTTCAATTTACGTCGCTCCTATTTCAGATAGCGTATTGGGCTAAGCGGCATCTCAAAGCGCATGAAATGGCGAGTAAAATGCACTATTAAACGTCAAGGGTAGGGCAAACAGAGACCCGATTAGATCATTTTATATTATGGTTAATTTAAGAATTCAGAAAAATTCTATCACATTTGTTCAATTTACGTCGTTCCTATTTCAGATAGCGTATTGGGCTATGCGACATCTCAAAGCGCATGAAATGACGAGTAAAATGCACTATTAAACTTCAAGGGTAGGGCAAACAGAGACCCGATTAGATCATTTTATATTACGGTTAATATAAGAATTCAGCGTAATTCTATCACATTTGTTCAACTTACGTCGCTCCTCTTTCAGATAGCGTACTGGGCTAGGCGGCATCTTAAAGCGCGTGGAATGGAGAGTAAAATGCACTATTGAACTCCTATGATAGGGCTATCAGAGACCCGATTAGATCATTTTATGTTTTGGTTAATATAAGAATTCAGCGAAATTCTATTACATTTGTTTAATTTACGTCGCTCCTATTTCAGATAGCGTATTGGGCTAAGCGGCATCTCAAAGCGCATGAACTGGCGAGTAAAATGCACTATTATACTTCTAGTGTAGGGCAATCAGAGACCCGATTAGATCATGTTATATTATGCTTAATTTAAGAATTCAGCAAAATTCTATCACGTTTGTTCAATTTACGTAGTTCCTATTTCAGATAGCATACTGGGCTAGGCGGTATCTTAAAGCGAGCTGAATGGCGAGTAAAATGCACTATTAAACTTCTATGGTAGGGCAATCAGAGACCCGATTAGATCATTTTATATTTTGGTTAATATAAGAATTCAGCGAAATTCTATCACATTTGTTCAATTTACGTCGCTCCTATTTCAGATAGCGTATTGGGCTAAGCGGCATCTCAAAGCGCATGGATTGACGAGTGAAATGCTCTACTGAACTTCTGGGGTAGGGCGAACAGAAACCCGAATAGATCATTTTATATTACGGTTAATATAAGAATTCAGCGAAATTCTATCACATTTGTTCAATTTACGTCGCTCCTATTGCAGATAGCGTATTGGGCTAAGCGGCATCTCAAAGCGCATGAAATGACGAGAGAAATGCACAATTAAAGTCCTTGGGTAGGGCAAACAGAGACCCGATTAGATCATTTTATATTATGGTTAATTTAAGAATTCAGTAAAATTCTATCAAATTTGTTCAATTTACGTCGCTCCTATTTCAGATAGCGTACTGGGCTAGGCGGCATCTTAAAGCGCGTGGAGTGGCGAGTAAACTGCACTATTAAACTTCTACGCTAGGGCGAACAGAGACCCAATTAGATCATTTTACGTTATGGTTAATAAAAGAATTCAGCGAAATTCTATCACATTTGATCAATTTACGTCGCTCCTATTTCAGATAGCGTATTGGGCTAAGCGGCATGTCAAAGCGCATGAAATGGAGAGTGAAATGCACTATTAAACTTCTAGGGTAGGGCAATCAGAGACCCCATTAGATCATTTTATATTATGGTTAATTTAAGAATTCAGCGAAATTCTATCACATTTGTTCAATTTACGTCGCTCCTATGTCAGATAGCGTATTGGGCTATGCGGCATCTCAAAGCGCATGAAATGACGAGTAAAATGCACTGTTAAACTTCTAGGGTAGGGCAAACAGAGACCCGATTAGATCATTTTATATTACGGTTAATATAAGAATGCAGCGTAATTCTATAACATTTGTTCAACTTACGTCGCTCCTATTTCAGATAGCGTACTGGGCAAGGCGGTATCTCAAAGCGCGTGGAAGGACGAGTAAAATGCACTACTAAGCTTCTATGATAGGGCAATCAGAGACCCCATTAGATCATTTTATATTATGGTTAATTTAAGAATTCAGCGAAATTCTATCACATTTGTTCAATTTACGTCGCTCCTATGTCAGATAGCGTATTGGGCTAAGCGGCATCTCAAAGCGCATGAAATGGCGAGTGAAATGCACTATTAATCTTCTAGGGTAGGGCGAACCAAGACCCGATTAGATCATTTTACATTGAGGTTAATATAAGAATTCAGCGAAATTCTATCACATTTGTTCAATTTACGTCGCTCCTATTTCAGATAGCGTATTGGGCTATGCGGCTTCTCAAAGCGCATGAAATGGCGAGTAAAATGCACTATTAAACTTCTAGGATAAGGCAAACAGAGACCCGGTTAGATCATTTTATATTACGGTTAATATAAGAATTCAGCGTAATTCTGTCACATTTGTTCAACGTACGTAGCTCCTATTTCAGATAGCGTACTGGGCTACGCGGCATCTTAAAGCGCGTGGAATGGCGAGTAAAATGCACTATTAAACTTCTATGATAGGGCAATCAGAGACCCGATTAGATCATTTTGTATTTTGGTTAATATAAGAATTCAGCGAAATTATATCACATTTGTTCAATTTACGTCGCTCCTATTTCAGATAGCGTATTGGGCTAAGCGGCATCTCAAAGCGCATGAAATGGCGAGTAAAATGCACTATTAAACGTCAAGGGTAGGGCAAACAGAGACCCGATTAGATCATTTTATATTATGGTTAATTTAAGAATTCAGAAAAATTCTATCACATTTGTTCAATTTACGTCGTTCCTATTTCAGATAGCGTATTGGGCTATGCGACATCTCAAAGCGCATGAAATGACGAGTAAAATGCACTATTAAACTTCTAGGGTAGGGCGAACAGAGACCCGATTAGATCATTTTATATTACGGTTAATATAAGAATTCAGCGTAATTCCATCACATTTGTTCAACTTACGTCGCTCCTATTTCAGATAGCGTAGTGGGCTAGGCGGCATCTCAAAGCGCGTGGAAGGGCGAGTAAAATGCACTACTAAACTTCTATGATAGGTCAATCAGAGACCCGATTACATCATTTTATATTTTGGTTAATATATGAATTCAGCGAAATTCTCTCACATTTGTTCAATTTACGTCGCTGATATTTCTGATAGCGTATTGGGCTAAGCGGCATCTCAAAGCGCAAGAAATGTGGAGTAAAATGCACTATCAAACTTCTAGGGTAGGGCAAACAGAGACCCGATAAGATCATTTTATATTATGGTTAATTTAAGAATTCAGCGAAATTCTATTACATTTGTTCAATTTAGGTCGCTCCTACTTCAGATAGCGTATTGGGCTAAGCGGCATCTCAATGCACATGAAATGGCGAGTAACATGCACTATTAAACTTCTAGGATAAGGCAAACAGAGACCCGATTAGATCATTTTATATTACGGTTAATATAAGAATTCAGCGAAATTCTATCAGATTAGTTCAATTTACGTCGCTCCTATTTCAGATAGCGTATTGGGAGTAGCGGCATCTCAAGGCGCATGAAATGGCGAGTAAAATGCACTATTAAACTTCAAGGGTAGGGCAAACAGAGACCCGATTACATCATTTTATATTATGGTTAATTTAAGAATTCAGAAAAATTCTATCACATTTGTTCAACTTACGTCGTTCCTATTTCAGATAGCGTATTGGGCTATGCGGCATCTCAAAGCGCATGAAATGACGAGTAAAATGCACTATTAAACTTCTAGGGTAGAGCAAACAGAGACCCGATTAGATCATTTTATATTATGGTTAATATAAGAATTCAGCGAAATTCTCTCACATTTGTTCAATTTACGTCGCTGATATTTCAGATAGCGTATTGGGCTAAGCGGCATCTCAAAGCGCAAGAAATGTCGAGTAAAATGCACTATTAAACTTCTAGGGTAGGGCAACCAGAGACCCGATTAGATCATTTTATATTATGGTTAATTTAAGAATTCAGCAAAATTCTATAACATTTGTTCAATTTACGCCGTTCCTATGCCAGATGGCGTACTAGGCTAGGCGGCATCTTAAAGCGCGTGGAATGGCGAGTAAAATGAACTATAAAACTTCTATGATAGGGCAATCAGAGACCCGATTAGATCATTTTATATTTTGGTTAATATAAGAATTCAGCCAAATTCTATCACATTTGATCAATTTACGTCGCTCCTGTTTCAGATAGCGTACTGGGCTAGGCGGCATCTTAAAGCGCGGGGAATGGCGAGTACAATGCTCTATTAAACTTCTATGATAGGGCAATCAGAGACCTGATTCGATCATTTTATATTTTGGTTAATATAAGAATTCAGGGAAATTCTATCACATTTGTTCAATTTACGTCGCTCCTATTTCAGATAGCGTATTGGGCTAAGCGGAATCTCAAAGCGCATGGAATGTCGAATAAAATGCACTATTAAACTTCTAGGCTAGGGCGAACAGAGAGCTGATTAAATCATTTTACATTATGGTTAATAAAAGATTTCAGCGAAATTCTATCACATTTGTACAATTTACGTCGCTCCTATTTCAGATAGCGTATTGAGCTAAGCGGCATCTCAAAGCGCATGAAATGGCGAGTAAAATGCAGTATTGAACTTCTATGATAGGGCAATCAGAGACCTGATTAGATCATTTTATATTTTGGTTAATATAAGAATTCAGCGAAATTGCATCACTTTTTTTTAATTTACGTCGCTCCTATTTCAGATAGCGTAATGGGATAAGCGGCATCTCAAAGCGCATGGATTGACGAGTGAAATGCTCTATTAAACTTCTGGGGTAGGGCGAACAGAAACCCGAATAGATCATTTTATATTACGGTTAATATAAGAATTCAGCGAAATTCTATCACATTTGTTCAATTTACGTCGCTCCTATTTCAGATAGCGTATTGGGCTAAGCGGCATCTCAATGCGCATGAAATGGCGAGTAACATGCACTATTACACTTCTAGGATAAGGCAAACAGAGACCCGATTAGATCATTTTATATTACGGTTAATATAAGAATTCAGCGTAATTCTATCACATTTGTTCAACTTACGTCGCTCCTCTTTCAGATAGCGTACTGGGCTAGGCGGCATCTTAAAGCGCGTGGAATGGCGAGTAAAATGCACTATTGAACTCCTATGATAGGGCTATCAGAGACCCGATTAGATCATTTTATGTTTTGGTTAATATAAGAATTCAGCGAAATTCTATTACATTTGTTTAATTTACGTCGCTCCTATTTCAGATAGCGTATTGGGCTAAGCGGCATCTCAAAGCGCATGAACTGGCGAGTAAAATGCACTATTATACTTCTAGTGTAGGGCAATCAGAGACCCGATTAGATCATTTTATATTATGCTTAATTTAAGAATTCAGCAAAATTCTATCACGTTTGTTCAATTTACGTAGTTCCTATTTCAGATAGCATACTGGGCTAGGCGGTATCTTAAAGCGCGCGGAATGGCGAGTAAAATGCACTATTAAACTTCTATGGTAGGGCAATCAGAGACCCGATTAGATCATTTTATATTTTGGTTAATATAAGAATTCAGCGAAATTCTATCACATTTGTTCAATTTACGTCGCTCCTATTTCAGATAGCGTATTGGGCTAAGCGGCATCTCAAAGCGCATGGATTGACGAGTGAAATGCTCTACTGAACTTCTGGGGTAGGGCGAACTGAAACCCGAATAGATCATTTTATATTACGGTTAATATAAGAATTCAGCGAAATTCTATCACATTTGTTCAATTTACGTCGCTCCTATTTCAGATAGCGTATTGGGCTAAGCGGCATCTCAAAGCGCATGAAATGGCGAGTAAAATGCACTATTAAACGTCAAGGGTAGGGCAAACAGAGACCCGATTAGATCATTTTATATTATGGTTAATTTAAGAATTCAGAAAAATTCTATCACATTTGTTCAATTTACGTCGTTCCTATTTCAGATAGCGTATTGGGCTATGCGACATCTCAAAGCGCATGAAATGACGAGTAAAATGCACTATTAAACTTCTAGGGTAGGGCGAACAGAGACCCGATTAGATCATTTTATATTACGGTTAATATAAGAATTCAGCGTAATTCCATCACATTTGTTCAACTTACGTCGCTCCTATTTCAGATAGCGTAGTGGGCTAGGCGGCATCTCAAAGCGCGTGGAAGGGCGAGTAAAATGCACTACTAAACTTCTATGATAGGTCAATCAGAGACCCGATTACATCATTTTATATTTTGGTTAATATATGAATTCAGCGAAATTCTCTCACATTTGTTCAATTTACGTCGCTGATATTTCTGATAGCGTATTGGGCTAAGCGGCATCTCAAAGCGCAAGAAATGTGGAGTAAAATGCACTATTAAACTTCTAGGGTAGGGCAAACAGAGACCCGATAAGATCATTTCATATTATGGTTAATTTAAGAATTCAGCGAAATTCTATTACATTTGTTCAATTTAGGTCGCTCCTATTTCAGATAGCGTATTGGGCTAAGCGGCATCTCAATGCACATGAAATGGCGAGTAACATGCACTATTAAACTTCTAGGATAAGGCAAACAGAGACCCGATTAGATCATTTTATATTACGGTTAATATAAGAATTCAGCGAAATTCTATCAGATTAGTTCAATTTACGTCGCTCCTATTTCAGATAGCGTATTGGGAGTAGCGGCATCTCAAGGCGCATGAAATGGCGAGTAAAATGCACTATTAAACTTGAAGGGTAGGGCAAACAGAGACCCGATTACATCATTTTATATTATGGTTAATTTAAGAATTCAGAAAAATTCTATCATATTTGTTCAACTTACGTCGTTCCTATTTCAGATAGCGTATTGGGCTATGCGGCGTCTCAAAGCGCATGAAATGACGAGTAAAATGCACTATTAAACTTCTAGGGTAGAGCAAACAGAGACCCGATTAGATCATTTTATATTATGGTTAATATAAGAATTCAGCGAAATTCTCTCACATTTGTTCAATTTACGTCGCTGATATTTCAGATAGCGTATTGGGCTAAGCGGCATCTCAAAGCGCAAGAAATGTCGAGTAAAATGCACTATTAAACTTCTAGGGTAGGGCAACCAGAGACCCGATTAGATCATTTTATATTATGGTTAATTTAAGAATTCAGCAAAATTCTATAACATTTGTTCAATTTACGCCGTTCCTATGCCAGATGGCGTACTAGGCTAGGCGGCATCTTAAAGCGCGTGGAATGGCGAGTAAAATGAACTATAAAACTTCTATGATAGGGCAATCAGAGACCCGATTAGATCATTTTATATTTTGGTTAATATAAGAATTCAGCCAAATTCTATCACATTTGTTCAATTTACGTCGCTCCTGTTTCAGATAGCGTACTGGGCTAGGCGGCATCTTAAAGCGCGGGGAATGGCGAGTACAATGCTCTATTAAACTTCTATGATAGGGCAATCAGAGACCTGATTCGATCATTTTATATTTTGGTTAATATAAGAATTCAGGGAAATTCTATCACATTTGTTCAATTTACGTCGCTCCTATTTCAGATAGCGTATTGGGCTAAGCGGAATCTCAAAGCGCATGGAATGTCGAATAAAATGCACTATTACACTTCTAGGCTAGGGCGAACAGAGAGCTGATTAAATCATTTTACATTATGGTTAATAAAAGATTTCAGCGAAATTCTATCACATTTGTACAATTTACGTCGCTCCTATTTCAGATAGCGTATTGAGCTAAGCGGCATCTCAAAGCGCATGAAATGGCGAGTAAAATGCAGTATTGAACTTCTATGATAGGGCAATCAGAGACCTGATTAGATCATTTTATATTTTGGTTAATATAAGAATTCAGCGAAATTGCATCACTTTTTTTAATTTACGTCGCTCCTATTTCAGATAGCGTAATGGGATAAGCGGCATCTCAAAGCGCATGGATTGACGAGTGAAATGCTCTATTAAACTTCTGGGGTAGGGCGAACAGAAACCCGAATAGATCATTTTATATTACGGTTAATATAAGAATTCAGCGAAATTCTATCACATTTGTTCAATTTACGTCGCTCCTATTTCAGATAGCGTATTGGGCTAAGCGGCATCTCAATGCGCATGAAATGGCGAGTAACATGCACTATTACACTTCTAGGATAAGGCAAACAGAGACCCGATTAGATCATTTTATATTACGGTTAATATAAGAATTCAGCGTAATTCTATCACATTTGTTCAACTTACGTCGCTCCTCTTTCAGATAGCGTACTGGGCTAGGCGGCATCTTAAAGCGCGTGGAATGGCGAGTAAAATGCACTATTAAACTTCTATGATAGAGCTATCAGAGACCCGATTAGATCATTTTATATTTTGGTTAATATAAGATTTCAGCGAAATTCTATCACATTTGTTCAATTTACGTCGCTCCTATTTCAGATAGCGTACCTAGCCTAAGCGGCATCTCAAAGCGCATGAAATGGCGAGTAAAATGCACTATTAAACTTCTAGGATAAGGCAAACAGAGACCCGATTAGATCATTTTATATTGCGGTTAATATAAGAATTCAGCGTAACTCTGTCACATTTGTTTAACTTACGTAGCTCCTATTTCAGATAGCGTCCTGGGCTAGGCGGCATCATAAAGCGCGTGGAATGGCGAGTAAAATGCACTACTAAACTTCTAGGGTAGGGCAAACAGAGACCCGATTAGATCATTTTATATTACGGTTAATATAAGAATTCAGCGTAATTCTGTCACATTTGTTCAACGTACGTAGCTCCTATTTCAGATAGCGTACTGGGCTAGGCGGCATCTTAAAGCGCGTGGAATGGCGAGTAAAATGCACTATCAAACTTCTATGATAGGGCAATCAGAGACCCGATTAGATCATTTTGTATTTTGGTTAATATAAGAATTCAGCGAAATTCTATCACATTTGTTCAATTTACGTCGCTCCTATTTCAGATAGCGTATTGGGCTAAGCGGCATCTCAAAGCGCATGGATTGACGAGTGAAATGCTCTATTAAACTTCTATGATAGGGCAATCAGAGACCCGATTAGATCATATTATATTTTGTTTAATATAAGATTTCAGGGAAATTCTGTCACATTTGTTCAATTTACGTCGCTCCTATTTCAGATAGCTTGTTGGGCTTAGCGGCATCTGAAAGCGCATGAAATGGCGAGTAAAATGCACTATTAAACTTCTAGGGTAGGGCAAACAAAGGCCCTATTAAATGATTTTATATTATGGTTAATTTAAGAATTCAGCGAAATTCTATCACATTTGTTCAATTTACGTCGCTACTATTTCAGTTAGCGTATTCGGCTAAGCGGCATCTCAAAGAGCATGAAATGGCGAATAAAATGCACTAGTAAGCTTCTAGGCTAGGGCGAACAGAGACCCGATTAGATCATTTTACATTATGGTTAATAAAAGAATTCAGCGAAATTCTATCAGATTTGTTCCTCTTACGTCGCTCTTATTTCAGATAGCGTAATGGGCTAAGCGGCATCTCAAAGCGCATGAAATGACGAGTGAAATGCACTATTAGACTTCTATGGTAGGGCGAACAGAGACCCGATTAGATCATTTTACATTAAGGTTAATATAAGAATTCAGGGAAATTCTATCACATTTGTTCCATTTACGTCGCTCCTATTTCAGATAGCGTATTGGGCTAAGCGGCATCTTAAAGCGCGTGGAATGGCGAGTAAAATGCACTATTACACTTCTAGGGTAGGGCAAACAGAGACCCGATTAGATCATTTTATATTATGGTTAATTTAAGAATTCACCGAAATTCTCTCACATTTGTTCAATTTACGTCGTTCCTATTTCAGATAGCGTATTGGGCTAAGCGGCATCTCAAAGCCCGTGAAATGGCGATTAAAATGCACTATTAAACTTCTAGGGTAAGGCAAACAGATACCCGATTAGATCATTTTATATTACGGTTAATATAAGAATTCAGCGTAATTCTATCACATTTGTTCAACTTACATCGCTCCTATTTCAGATAGCGTACAGGGCTAGGCGGCATCTTAAAGCGCGTGGAAAGGCGAATAAAATGCACTATTAGACTTATATGATAGGGCAATCAGAGACCCGATTAGATCATTTAATATTTTGGTTAATATAAGAATTCAGCGTAATGCTATCACATTTGTTCAATTTACTTCGCTCCTATTACAGACAGCTTATTGGGCTTAGCGGCATCTCAAAGCGCATGAAATGACGAGTGAAATGCACTATTAAACTTCTAGGGTAGGGCAAACAGAGACCCGATTAGATCATTTTATATTATGGTTAATTTAAGAATTCAGCAAAATTCTATCACATTTGTTCAATTTACGTCGTTCCTATTTCAGATAGCGTCCTGGGCTAAGCGGCATCTAATAGCGCATGAAATGGCGAGTATAATGCACTATTAAACTTCTAGGATAAGGCAAACAGAGACCCGATTAGATCATTTTATGTTATGCTTAATATAAGAATTCAGTGTAATTCTATCACATTTGTTCAAGTTACGTCGCTCCTATTTTAGATAGCGTACTGAGCTAGGCGGCATCTTAAAGCGCGTGGAATGGCGAGTAAAATGCACTACTAAAATTCTATGATTGGGCAATCAGGCACTCGATTAGATCATTTTATATTTTGTTTAATATAAGATTTCAGGGAAATTCTATCTCATTTGTTCAATTTACGTCGCTCCTATTTCAGTTAGCGTATTCGGCTAAGCGGCATCTCAAAGAGCATGAAATGGCGAATAAAATGCACTAGTAAACTTCTAGGCTAGGGCGAACAGAGACCCGATTAGATCATTTTACATTATGGTTAATAAAAGAATTCAGCGAAATTCTATCACATTTGTTCCTCTTACGTCGCTCGTATTTCAGATAGCGTATTGGGCTACGCGGCATCTCAAAGCGCATGAAATGGCGAGTAAAATGCACTATTAAACTTCTAGGGTAGGTCAAACAGAGACGCGATAAGATCATTTTACATTATGGTTAATAAAAGAATTCAGCGAAATTCTATCACATTTGTTCAACTTACGTCGCTCGTATTTCAGATAGCGTATTGGGCTAAGCGGCATCTCAAAGCGCATGAAATGGCGAGTAAAATGCACTATTAAACTTCTAGGGTAGGGCAAACAAAGACCCGATTAAATCATTTTATATTATGGTTAATTTAAGAATTCAGCGAAATTCTATCACATTTGTTCAATTTACGTCGCTCCTATTTCAGATAGCGTATTGAGCTAAGCGGCATCTCAAAGCGCATGAAATGGCGAATAAAATGAGCCATTAAACTTCTAGGCTAGGGCGAACAGAGACCCGATTAGATTATTTCATATTATGGTTAATTTAAGAATTCAGCAAAATTCTATCACATTTGTTCAATTAACGTCGTTCCTATTTCAGATAGCGTACTGGCCTAGGCGGCATCTTAAAGCGCGTGGAATGGCGAGTAAAATGCACTATTAAACATCTATGATAGGGCAATCAGAGACCCGATTAGATCATTTAATATTTTGGTTAATATAAGAATTCAGCGTAATGCTATCACATTTGTTCAATTTACGTCGCTCCTATTACAGACAGCTTATTGGGCTTAGCGGCATCTCAAAGCGCATGAAATGACGAGTGAAATGCACTATTAAACTTCTAGGGTAGGGCAAACAGAGACCCCATTAGATCATTTTATATTACGGTTAATATCAGAATTCCGCGTAATTCTATCACATTTGTTCAACTTACGTCGCTCCTCTTTCAGATAGCGTACTGGGCTAGGCGGCATCTTAAAGCGCGTGGAATGGCGAGTAAAATGCACTATTAAACTTCTATGTTAGGGGTATCAGAGACCCGATTAGATCATTTCATATTTTGGTTAATATAAGAATTCAGTGAAATTCTAACACATTTGTTCAATTTACGTCGCTCCTATTTCAGATAGCGTACTGGGCTAGGCTGCATCATAAAGCGCGTGGAATGGCGAGTAAAATGCACTATTAAGCTTCAAGGGTAGGGCAAACAGAGACCCGATTAGATCATTTTATGTTATGGTTAATATAAGAATTCAGTGTAATTCTATCACATTTGTTCAAGTTACGTCGCTCCTATTTCAGATAGCGTACTGGGCTAGGCGGCATCTTAAAGCGCGTGGAATGGCGAGTAAAATGCACTACTAAAATTCTATGATAGGGCAATCAGGCACTCGATTAGATCATTTTATATTTTGTTTAATATAAGATTTCAGGGAAATTCTATCACATTTGTTCCTCTTACGTCGCTCGTATTTTAGATAGCGTATTGGGCTACGCGGCATCTCAAAGCCCATGAAATGGCGATTAAAATGCACTATTAAACTTCTAGGGTAAGGCAAACAGATACCCGATTAGATCATTTTATATTACGGTTAATATAAGAATTCAGCGTAACCCTGTCATATTTGTTCAACTTACGTAGCTCCTATTTCAGATAGCGTACTGGGCTAGGCGGCATCTTAAAGCGCGTGGAATGGCGAGTAAAATGCACTATTAAACTTCTATGTTAGGGGTATCAGAGACCCGATTAGATCATTTTATATTTCGTTTAATATAAGATTTCAGGGAAATTCTATCACATTTGTTCAATTTACGTCGCTCCTATTTCAGATAGCGTCCTGGGCTAGGTGGCATCTTAAAGCGCGTGGAATGGCGAGTAAAATGCACTACTAAACTACTATGATAGGGCAATCAGAGACCCGATTAGGTCATTTTATATTTTGGTTAATATAAGAATTCAGCGAAATTCTATCACATTTGTTCAATTTACGTCGCTCCTATTACAGATAGCTTATTGTGCTTAGCGGCATCTCAAAGCGCATGAAGTGACGAGTGAAATGCACTATTAAACTTCTAGGGTTGGTCGAAGAAAGACCCAATTAGATCATTTTACATTAAGGTTAATATAAGAATTCAGGGAAATTCTATCACATTTGTTCAATTTACGTCGCTCCTATTTCAGATAGCGTATTGGGCTAAGCGGCATCTCAAAGCGCATGAAATGGCGAATAAAATGAGCTATTAAACTTCTAGGCTAGGGCGAACAAGGACCCGATTAGATCATTTTACATTATGGTTAATAAAAGAATTCAGCGAAATTCTATCACATTTGTTCAACTTACGTCGCTCCTATATCAGATAGCGTACTGGGCTAGGCGGTATCTCAAAGCGCGTGGAAGTGCGAGTAAAATGCACTACTATACTTCTATGATAGGGCAATCAGAGACCCGATTAGATCATTTTATATTTTGGTTAATATAAGAATTCAGCAAAATTCTATCACATTTGTTCAATTTACGTCGCTCCTATTTCAGATAGCGTATTGGGGTAAGCTGCATCTCAATGCGCAAGACATGGCGAGTAAAATGCACTACTAAACTTCTAGGGTAGGCAAACAGAGACCCGATTAGATCATTTTATATTGCGGTTAATATAAGAATTCAGCGTAACCCTGTCATATTTGTTCAACTTACGTAGCTCCTATTTCAGATAGCGTCCTGGGCTAGGCGGCATCTTAAAGCGCGTGGAATGGCGAGTAAAATGCACTACTAAACTTCTAGGGTAGGCAAACAGAGACCCGATTAGATCATTTTATATTGCGGTTAATATAAGAATTCAGCGTAACCCTGTCATATTTGTTCAACTTACGTAGCTCCTATTTCAGATAGCGTCCTGGGCTAGGCGGCATCTTAAAGCGCGTGGAATGGCGAGTAAAATTCACTATTAAACTTCTATGATAGGGCAATCAGAGACCCGACTAGATCATTTTATATTATGGTTAATTTAAGAATTCAGCAAAATTCTATCACATTTGTTCAGTTTACGTCGCTCCTATTTCAGATAGCGTACTGGGCTAGGCGGAATCTTAAAGCGCATGGAATGGCGAGTAAAATGCACTATTAAACTTCTATGATAGGGCAATCAGAGACCCGATTAGATCATTTTATATTTTGATTAATATAAGAATTCAGCGAAATTCTATCACATTTGTTCAATTTACGTCGCTCCTATTTCAGATAGCGTATTGGGCTAAGCTGCATCTCAAAGCGCATGAAATGGCGAGTAAAATGCACTAGTAAACTTCTAGGGTAGGGCAATCAGAGACCCGATTAGATCATTTTATATTATGGTTAATTTAAGAATTCAGCAAAATTCTATCACATTAGTTCAATTTACGTCGTTCCTATTTCAGATAGCGTACTGGGCTATGCGGCATCTTAAAGCGCGTGGAATGGCGAGTAAAATTCACTATAAAAGTTCTATGATAGGGTAATCAGAGACCCGATTAGATCATTTTATATTTTGGTTAATATAAGAATTCAGCGAAGTTCTATCACATTTGGTCAATTTACGTCGCTCCTATTTCAGATAGCTTATTGGGCTAAGCGGCATCTCAAAGCGCATGAAATGACGAGTGAAATGCACTATTAAACTTCTAGGATAAGGCAAACAGAGACCCGATTAGATCATTTTATATTGCGGTTAATATAAGAATTCAGCGTAACTCTGACACATTTGTTCAACTTACGTAGCTCCTATTTCAGATAGCGTACTGGGCTAGGCGGCATCTTAAAGCGCGTGGAATGGCGGGTAAAATGCACTATTAAACTTCTATGATAGGGCAATCAGAGACCCGATTAGATCATTTTATATTTTGGTTAATATAAGAATTCAGCGAAGTTCTATCACATTTGGTCAATTTACGTCGCTCCTATTTCAGATAGCTTATTGGGCTAAGCGGCATCTCAAAGCGCATGAAATGACGAGTGAAATGCACTATTAAACTTCTAGGGTTGGTCGAAGAAAGACCCAATTAGATCATTTTACATTAAGGTTAATATAAGGATTCAGGGAAATTCTATCACATTTGTTCAATTTACGTCGCTCCTATTTCAGATAGCGTATTGGGCTAAGCGGCATCTCAAAGCGCATGAAATGGCGAATAAAATTGGCCATTAAACTTCTAGGCTAGGGCGAACAGGGACCTGATTAGATCATTTTACATTATGGTTAATAAAAGAATTCAGCGAAATTCTATCACATTTGTTCAACTTACGTCGCTCCTATTTCAGATAGCGTACTGGGCTAGGCGGTATCTCAAAGCGCGTGGAAGTGCGAGTAAAATGCACTACTAAACTTCTATGATAGGGCAATCAGAGACCCGATTAGATCATTTTATATTTTGGTTAATATAAGAATTCAGCAAAATTCTATCACATTTGTTCAATTTACGTCGCTCCTATTTCAGATAGCGTATTGGGGTAAGCTGCATCTCAATGCGCAAGACATGGCGAGTAAAATGCACTACTAAACTTCTAGGGTAGGCAAACAGAGACCCGATTAGATCATTTTATATTGCGGTTAATATAAGAATTCAGCGTAACCCTGTCATATTTGTTCAACTTACGTAGCTCCTATTTCAGATAGCGTCCTGGGCTAGGCGGCATCTTAAAGCGCGTGGAATGGCGAGTAAAATGCACTATTAAACTTCTAGGATAAGGCAAACAGAGACCCGATTAGATCATTTTATATTACGGTTAATATAAGAATTCAGCGTAAGTCTGTCACACTTGTTCAACATACGTAGCTCCTATTTCAGATAGCGTACTGGGCTAGGCGACAACATAAAGCGCGTGGAATGTCGAGTAAAATACACTATCAAACTTCTATGATAGGGCAATCAGAGACCCGATTAGATCATTTTATATTTTGGTTAATATAAGAATTCAGCGAAATTCTATCACATTTGTTCAATTTACGTCGCTCCTATTTCAGATAGCGTATTGGCCTAAGCGGCATCTCAAAGCGCATGAAATGGCGAGTAAAATGCACTATTAAACTTCTAGGGTAGGGCAATCAGAGACCCGACTAGATCATTTTATATTATGGTTAATTTAAGAATTCAGCAAAATTCTATCACATTTGTTCAGTTTACGTCGCTCCTATTTCAGATAGCGTACTGGGCTAGGCGGAATCTTAAAGCGCATGGAATGGCGAGTAAAATGCACTATTAAACTTCCAAGCTAGGGCGAACAGAGCCCCGATCAGATCATTTTATATTACGGTTAATATAAGAATGCAGAGTAATTCTATCACATTTGTTAAATTTACGTCGCTCCTACTTCAGATAGCGTATTGGGCTAGGCGGCATCTTAAAGCGCGTGGAATGGCGGGTAAAATGCACTATTAAACTTCTATGATAGGGCAATCAGAGACCCGATTAGATCATTTTATGTTTTGGTTAATACAAGAATTCAGCGAAATTCTATCACATTTGGTCAATTTACGTCGCTCCTATTTCACATAGCTTATTGGGCTAAGCGGCATCTCAAAGCGCATGAAATGGCGAGTAAAATGCACTATTAAACTTCTAGGATAAGGCAAACAGAGACCCGATTAGATCATTTTATATTGCGGTTAATATAAGAATTCAGCGTAACTCTGACACATTTGTTCAACTTACGTAGCTCCTATTTCAGATAGCGTACTGTGCTAGGCGGCATCCTCAAGCGCGCGGAATGGCGAGTAAAATGCACTATTAAACTTCTACGCTAGGGCAATCAGAGACCCGATTAGATCATTTTATATTTCGTTTAATATAAGATTTCAGGGAAATTCTATCACATTTGTTCAATTTACGTCGCTCCTATTTCAGATAGCTTACTGGGCTAGGCGGCATCTTAAAGCGCGTGGAATGGCGAGTAAAATGCACTACTAAACTACTATGATAGGGCAATCAGAGACCCGATTAGGTCATTTTATATTTTGGTTAATATAAGAATTCAGCGAAATTCTATCACATTTGTTCAATTTACGTCGCTCCTATTACAGATAGCTTATTGTGCTTAGCGGCATCTCAAAGCGCATGAAGTGACGAGTGAAATGCACTATTAAACTTCTAGGGTTGGTCGAAGAAAGACCCAATTAGATCATTTTACATTAAGGTTAATATAAGAATTCAGGGAAATTCTATCACATTTGTTCAATTTAGGTCGCTCGTATTACAGATAGCTTATTGTGCTTAGCGGCATCTCAAAGCGCATGATGTGACGAGTGAAATGCACTATTAAACTTCTAGGGTTGGTCGAAGAAAGACCCAATTAGATCATTTTACATTAAGGTTAATATAAGAATTCAGGGAAATTCTATCACATTTGTTCAATTTACGTCGCTCCTATTTCAGATAGCGTATTGGGCTAAGCGGCATCTCAAAGCGCATGAAGTGGCGAATAAAATGAGCTATTAAACTTCTAGGCTAGGGCGAACAGGGACCCGATTAGATCATTTTACATTATGGTTAATAAAAGAATTCAGCGAAATTCTATCACATTTGTTCAACTTACGTCGCTCCTATTTCAGATAGCGTACTGGGCTAGGCAGTATCTCAAAGCGCGTGGAAGTGCGAGTAAAATGCACTACTATACTTCTATGATAGGGCAATCAGAGACCCGATTAGATCATTTTATATTTTGGTTAATATAAGAATTCAGCAAAATTCTATCACATTTGTTCAATTTACGTCGCTCCTATTTCAGATAGCGTATTGGGGTAAGCTGCATCTCAATGCGCAAGACATGGCGAGTAAAATGCACTACTAAACTTCTAGGGTAGGCAAACAGAGACCCGATTAGATCATTTTATATTGCGGTTAATATAAGAATTCAGCGTAACCCTGTCATATTTGTTCAACTTACGTAGCTCCTATTTCAGATAGCGTCCTGGGCTAGGCGGCATCTTAAAGCGCGTGGAATGGCGAGTAAAATTCACTATTAAACTTCTATGATAGGGCAATCAGAGACCCGACTAGATCATTTTATATTATGGTTAATTTAAGAATTCAGCAAAATTCTATCACATTTGTTCAGTTTACGTCGCTCCTATTTCAGATAGCGTACTGGGCTAGGCGGAATCTTAAAGCGCATGGAATGGCGAGTAAAATGCACTATTAAACTTCTATGATAGGGCAATCAGAGACCCGATTAGATCATTTTATATTTTGATTAATATAAGAATTCAGCGAAATTCTATCACATTTGTTCAATTTACGTCGCTCCTATTTCAGATAGCGTATTGGGCTAAGCTGCATCTCAAAGCGCATGAAATGGCGAGTAAAATGGACTAGTAAACTTCTAGGGTAGGGCAATCAGAGACCCGATTAGATCATTTTATATTATGGTTAATTTAAGAATTCAGCAAAATTCTATCACATTAGTTCAATTTACGTCGTTCCTATTTCAGATAGCGTACTGGGCTATGCTGCATCTTAAAGCGCGTGGAATGGCGAGTAAAATTCACTATAAAAGTTCTATGATAGGTTTATCAGAGACCCGATTAGATCATTTTATATTTTGGTTAATATAAGAATTCAGCGAAGTTCTATCACATTTGGTCAATTTACGTCGCTCCTATTTCAGATAGCGTATTGGGCTAAGCGGCATCTCAAAGCGCATGAAATGGCGAATAAAATTAGCTATTAAACTTCTAGGCTAGGGCGAACAGGGACCTGATTAGATCATTTTACATTATGGTTAATAAAAGAATTCAGCGAAATTCTATCACATTTGTTCAACTTACGTCGCTCCTATTTCAGATAGCGTACTGGGCTAGGCGGTATCTCAAAGCGCGTGGAAGTGCGAGTAAAATGCACTACTAAACTTCTATGATAGGGCAATCAGAGACCCGATTAGATCATTTTATATTTTGGTTAATATAAGAATTCAGCAAAATTCTATCACATTTGTTCAATTTACGTCGCTCCTATTTCAGATAGCGTATTGGGGTAAGCTGCATCTCAATGCGCAAGACATGGCGAGTAAAATGCACTACTAAACTTCTAGGGTAGGCAAACAGAGACCCGATTAGATCATTTTATATTGCGGTTAATATAAGAATTCAGCGTAACCCTGTCATATTTGTTCAACTTACGTAGCTCCTATTTCAGATAGCGTCCTGGGCTAGGCGGCATCTTAAAGCGCGTGGAATGGCGAGTAAAATGCACTATTAAACTTCTAGGACAAGGCAAACAGAGACCCGATTAGATCATTTTATATTACGGTTAATATAAGAATTCAGCGTAAGTCTGTCACACTTGTTCAACATACGTAGCTCCTATTTCAGATAGCGTACTGGGCTAGGCGACAACATAAAGCGCGTGGAATGTCGAGTAAAATACACTATCAAACTTCTATGATAGGGCAATCAGAGACCCGATTAGATCATTTTATATTATGGTTAATATAAGAATTCAGCGAAATTCTATCACATTTGTTCAATTTACGTCGCTCCTATTTCAGATAGCGTATTGGCCTAAGCGGCATCTCAAAGCGCATGAAATGGCGAGTAAAATGCACTATTAAACTTCTAGGGTAGGGCAATCAGAGACCCGACTAGATCATTTTATATTATGGTTAATTTAAGAATTCAGCAAAATTCTATCACATTTGTTCAGTTTACGTCGCTCCTATTTCAGATAGCGTACTGGGCTAGGCGGAATCTTAAAGCGCATGGAATGGCGAGTAAAATGCACTATTAAACTTCCAAGCTAGGGCGAACAGAGCCCCGATCAGATCATTTTATATTACGGTTAATATAAGAATGCAGAGTAATTCTATCACATTTGTTAAATTTACGTCGCTCCTACTTCAGATAGCGTATTGGGCTAGGCGGCATCTTAAAGCGCGTGGAATGGCGGGTAAAATGCACTATTAAACTTCTATGATAGGGCAATCAGAGACCCGATTAGATCATTTTATGTTTTGGTTAATACAAGAATTCAGCGAAATTCTATCACATTTGTTCAATTTACGTCGCTCCTATTACAGATAGCTTATTGTGCTTAGCGGCATCTCAAAGCGCATGAAGTGACGAGTGAAATGCACTATTAAACTTCTAGGGTTGGTCGAAGAAAGACCCAATTAGATCATTTTACATTAAGGTTAATATAAGAATTCAGGGAAATTCTATCACATTTGTTCAATTTAGGTCGCTCGTATTACAGATAGCTTATTGTGCTTAGCGGCATCTCAAAGCGCATGATGTGACGAGTGAAATGCACTATTAAACTTCTAGGGTTGGTCGAAGAAAGACCCAATTAGATCATTTTACATTAAGGTTAATATAAGAATTCAGGGAAATTCTATCACATTTGTTCAATTTACGTCGCTCCTATTTCAGATAGCGTATTGGGCTAAGCGGCATCTCAAAGCGCATGAAATGGCGAATAAAATGAGCTATTAAACTTCTAGGCTAGGGCGAACAGGGACCCGATTAGATCATTTTACATTATGGTTAATAAAAGAATTCAGCGAAATTCTATCACATTTGTTCAACTTACGTCGCTCCTATTTCAGATAGCGTACTGGGCTAGGCAGTATCTCAAAGCGCGTGGAAGTGCGAGTAAAATGCACTACTATACTTCTATGATAGGGCAATCAGAGACCCGATTAGATCATTTTATATTTTGGTTAATATAAGAATTCAGCAAAATTCTATCACATTTGTTCAATTTACGTCGCTCCTATTTCAGATAGCGTATTGGGGTAAGCTGCATCTCAATGCGCAAGAAATGGCGAGTAAAATGCACTACTAAACTTCTAGGGTAGGCAAACAGAGACCCGATTAGATCATTTTATATTGCGGTTAATATAAGAATTCAGCGTAACCCTGTCACATTTGTTCAACTTACGTAGCTCCTATTTCAGATAGCGTCCTGGGCTAGGCGGCATCTTAAAGCGCGTGGAATGGCGAGTAAAATGCACTACTAAACTTCTAGGGTAGGCAAACAGAGACCCGATTAGATCATTTTATATTGCGGTTAATATAAGAATTCAGCGTAACCCTGTCATATTTGTTCAACTTACGTAGCTCCTATTTCAGATAGCGTCCTGGGCTAGGCGGCATCTTAAAGCGCGTGGAATGGCGAGTAAAATTCACTATTAAACTTCTATGATAGGGCAATCAGAGACCCGACTAGATCATTTTATATTATGGTTAATTTAAGAATTCAGCAAAATTCTATCACATTTGTTCAGTTTACGTCGCTCCTATTTCAGATAGCGTACTGGGCTAGGCGGAATCTTAAAGCGCATGGAATGGCGAGTAAAATGCACTATTAAACTTCTATGATAGGGCAATCAGAGACCCGATTAGATCATTTTATATTTTGATTAATATAAGAATTCAGCGAAATTCTATCACATTTGTTCAATTTACGTCGCTCCTATTTCAGATAGCGTATTGGGCTAAGCTGCATCTCAAAGCGCATGAAATGGCGAGTAAAATGGACTAGTAAACTTCTAGGGTAGGGCAATCAGAGACCCGATTAGATCATTTTATATTATGGTTAATTTAAGAATTCAGCAAAATTCTATCACATTAGTTCAATTTACGTCGTTCCTATTTCAGATAGCGTACTGGGCTATGCTGCATCTTAAAGCGCGTGGAATGGCGAGTAAAATTCACTATATACGTTCTATGATAGGTTAATCAGAGACCCGATTAGATCATTTTATATTTTGGTTAATATAAGAATTCAGCGAAGTTCTATCACATTTGGTCAATTTACGTCGCTCCTATTTCAGATAGCTTATTGGGCTAAGCGGCATCTCAAAGCGCATGAAATGACGAGTGAAATGCACTATTAAACTTCTAGGATAAGGCAAACAGAGACCCGATTAGATCATTTTATATTGCGGTTAATATAAGAATTCAGCGTAACTCTGACACATTTGTTCAACTTACGTAGCTCCTATTTCAGATAGCGTACTGGGCTAGGCGGCATCTTAAAGCGCGTGGAATGGCGGGTAAAATGCACTATTAAACTTCTATGATAGGGCAATCAGAGACCCGATTAGATCATTTTATATTTTGGTTAATATAAGAATTCAGCGAAGTTCTATCACATTTGGTCAATTTACGTCGCTCCTATTTCAGATAGCTTATTGGGCTAAGCGGCATCTCAAAGCGCATGAAATGGCGAATAAAATTAGCTATTAAACTTCTAGGCTAGGGCGAACAGGGACCTGATTAGATCATTTTACATTATGGTTAATAAAAGAATTCAGCGAAATTCTATCACATTTGTTCAACTTACGTCGCTCCTATTTCAGATAGCGTACTGGGCTAGGCGGTATCTCAAAGCGCGTGGAAGTGCGAGTAAAATGCACTACTAAACTTCTATGATAGGGCAATCAGAGACCCGATTAGATCATTTTATATTTTGGTTAATATAAGAATTCAGCAAAATTCTATCACATTTGTTCAATTTACGTCGCTCCTATTTCAGATAGCGTATTGGGGTAAGCTGCATCTCAATGCGCAAGACATGGCGAGTAAAATGCACTACTAAACTTCTAGGGTAGGCAAACAGAGACCCGATTAGATCATTTTATATTGCGGTTAATATAAGAATTCAGCGTAACCCTGTCATATTTGTTCAACTTACGTAGCTCCTATTTCAGATAGCGTCCTGGGCTAGGCGGCATCTTAAAGCGCGTGGAATGGCGAGTAAAATGCACTATTAAACTTCTAGGACAAGGCAAACAGAGACCCGATTAGATCATTTTATATTACGGTTAATATAAGAATTCAGCGTAAGTCTGTCACACTTGTTCAACATACGTAGCTCCTATTTCAGATAGCGTACTGGGCTAGGCGACAACATAAAGCGCGTGGAATGTCGAGTAAAATACACTATCAAACTTCTATGATAGGGCAATCAGAGACCCGATTAGATCATTTTATATTTTGGTTAATATAAGAATTCAGCGAAATTCTATCACATTTGTTCAATTTACGTCGCTCCTATTTCAGATAGCGTATTGGCCTAAGCGGCATCTCAAAGCGCATGAAATGGCGAGTAAAATGCACTATTAAACTTCTAGGGTAGGGCAATCAGAGACCCGACTAGATCATTTTATATTATGGTTAATTTAAGAATTCAGCAAAATTCTATCACATTTGTTCAGTTTACGTCGCTCCTATTTCAGATAGCGTACTGGGCTAGGCGGAATCTTAAAGCGCATGGAATGGCGAGTAAAATGCACTATTAAACTTCCAAGCTAGGGCGAACAGAGCCCCGATCAGATCATTTTATATTACGGTTAATATAAGAATGCAGAGTAATTCTATCACATTTGTTAAATTTACGTCGCTCCTACTTCAGATAGCGTATTGGGCTAGGCGGCATCTTAAAGCGCGTGGAATGGCGGGTAAAATGCACTATTAAACTTCTATGATAGGGCAATCAGAGACCCGATTAGATCATTTTATGTTTTGGTTAATACAAGAATTCAGCGAAATTCTATCACATTTGTTCAATTTACGTCGCTCCTATTACAGATAGCTTATTGTGCTTAGCGGCATCTCAAAGCGCATGAAGTGACGAGTGAAATGCACTATTAAACTTCTAGGGTTGGTCGAAGAAAGACCCAATTAGATCATTTTACATTAAGGTTAATATAAGAATTCAGGGAAATTCTATCACATTTGTTCAATTTAGGTCGCTCGTATTACAGATAGCTTATTGTGCTTAGCGGCATCTCAAAGCGCATGATGTGACGAGTGAAATGCACTATTAAACTTCTAGGGTTGGTCGAAGAAAGACCCAATTAGATCATTTTACATTAAGGTTAATATAAGAATTCAGGGAAATTCTATCACATTTGTTCAATTTACGTCGCTCCTATTTCAGATAGCGTATTGGGCTAAGCGGCATCTCAAAGCGCATGAAATGGCGAATAAAATGAGCTATTAAACTTCTAGGCTAGGGCGAACAGGGACCCGATTAGATCATTTTACATTATGGTTAATAAAAGAATTCAGCGAAATTCTATCACATTTGTTCAACTTACGTCGCTCCTATTTCAGATAGCGTACTGGGCTAGGCAGTATCTCAAAGCGCGTGGAAGTGCGAGTAAAATGCACTACTATACTTCTATGATAGGGCAATCAGAGACCCGATTAGATCATTTTATATTTTGGTTAATATAAGAATTCAGCAAAATTCTATCACATTTGTTCAATTTACGTCGCTCCTATTTCAGATAGCGTATTGGGGTAAGCTGCATCTCAATGCGCAAGACATGGCGAGTAAAATGCACTACTAAACTTCTAGGGTAGGCAAACAGAGACCCGATTAGATCATTTTATATTGCGGTTAATATAAGAATTCAGCGTAACCCTGTCATATTTGTTCAACTTACGTAGCTCCTATTTCAGATAGCGTCCTGGGCTAGGCGGCATCTTAAAGCGCGTGGAATGGCGAGTAAAATGCACTACTAAACTTCTAGGGTAGGCAAACAGAGACCCGATTAGATCATTTTATATTGCGGTTAATATAAGAATTCAGCGTAACCCTGTCATATTTGTTCAACTTACGTAGCTCCTATTTCAGATAGCGTCCTGGGCTAGGCGGCATCTTAAAGCGCGTGGAATGGCGAGTAAAATTCACTATTAAACTTCTATGATAGGGCAATCAGAGACCCGACTAGATCATTTTATATTATGGTTAATTTAAGAATTCAGCAAAATTCTATCACATTTGTTCAGTTTACGTCGCTCCTATTTCAGATAGCGTACTGGGCTAGGCGGAATCTTAAAGCGCATGGAATGGCGAGTAAAATGCACTATTAAACTTCTATGATAGGGCAATCAGAGACCCGATTAGATCATTTTATATTTTGATTAATATAAGAATTCAGCGAAATTCTATCACATTTGTTCAATTTACGTCGCTCCTATTTCAGATAGCGTATTGGGCTAAGCTGCATCTCAAAGCGCATGAAATGGCGAGTAAAATGGACTAGTAAACTTCTAGGGTAGGGCAATCAGAGACCCGATTAGATCATTTTATATTATGGTTAATTTAAGAATTCAGCAAAATTCTATCACATTAGTTCAATTTACGTCGTTCCTATTTCAGATAGCGTACTGGGCTATGCTGCATCTTAAAGCGCGTGGAATGGCGAGTAAAATTCACTATATACGTTCTATGATAGGTTAATCAGAGACCCGATTAGATCATTTTATATTTTGGTTAATATAAGAATTCAGCGAAGTTCTATCGCATTTGGTCAATTTACGTCGCTCCTATTTCAGATAGCTTATTGGGCTAAGCGGCATCTCAAAGCGCATGAAATGACGAGTGAAATGCACTATTAAACTTCTAGGATAAGGCAAACAGAGACCCGATTAGATCATTTTATATTGCGGTTAATATAAGAATTCAGCGTAACTCTGACACATTTGTTCAACTTACGTAGCTCCTATTTCAGATAGCGTACTGGGCTAGGCGGCATCTTAAAGCGCGTGGAATGGCGGGTAAAATGCACTATTAAACTTCTATGATAGGGCAATCAGAGACCCGATTAGATCATTTTATATTTTGGTTAATATAAGAATTCAGCGAAGTTCTATCACATTTGGTCAATTTACGTCGCTCCTATTTCAGATAGCTTATTGGGCTAAGCGGCATCTCAAAGCGCATGAAATGACGAGTGAAATGCACTATTAAACTTCTAGGGTTGGTCGAAGAAAGACCCAATTAGATCATTTTACATTAAGGTTAATATAAGGATTCAGGGAAATTCTATCACATTTGTTCAATTTACGTCGCTCCTATTTCAGATAGCGTATTGGGCTAAGCGGCATCTCAAAGCGCATGAAATGGCGAATAAAATTAGCTATTAAACTTCTAGGCTAGGGCGAACAGGGACCTGATTAGATCATTTTACATTATGGTTAATAAAAGAATTCAGCGAAATTCTATCACATTTGTTCAACTTACGTCGCTCCTATTTCAGATAGCGTACTGGGCTAGGCGGCATCTCAAAGCGCGTGGAAGTGCGAGTAAAATGCACTACTAAACTTCTATGATAGGGCAATCAGAGACCCGATTAGATCATTTTATATTTTGGTTAATATAAGAATTCAGCAAAATTCTATCACATTTGTTCAATTTACGTCGCTCCTATTTCAGATAGCGTATTGGGGTAAGCTGCATCTCAATGCGCAAGACATGGCGAGTAAAATGCACTACTAAACTTCTAGGGTAGGCAAACAGAGACCCGATTAGATCATTTTATATTGCGGTTAATATAAGAATTCAGCGTAACCCTGTCATATTTGTTCAACTTACGTAGCTCCTATTTCAGATAGCGTCCTGGGCTAGGCGGCATCTTAAAGCGCGTGGAATGGCGAGTAAAATGCACTATTAAACTTCTAGGATAAGGCAAACAGAGACCCGATTAGATCATTTTATATTACGGTTAATATAAGAATTCAGCGTAAGTCTGTCACACTTGTTCAACATACGTAGCTCCTATTTCAGATAGCGTACTGGGCTAGGCGACAACATAAAGCGCGTGGAATGTCGAGTAAAATACACTATCAAACTTCTATGATAGGGCAATCAGAGACCCGATTAGATCATTTTATATTTTGGTTAATATAAGAATTCAGCGAAATTCTATCACATTTGTTCAATTTACGTCGCTCCTATTTCAGATAGCGTATTGGCCTAAGCGGCATCTCAAAGCGCATGAAATGGCGAGTAAAATGCACTATTAAACTTCTAGGGTAGGGCAATCAGAGACCCGACTAGATCATTTTATATTATGGTTAATTTAAGAATTCAGCAAAATTCTATCACATTTGTTCAGTTTACGTCGCTCCTATTTCAGATAGCGTACTGGGCTAGGCGGAATCTTAAAGCGCATGGAATGGCGAGTAAAATGCACTATTAAACTTCCAAGCTAGGGCGAACAGAGCCCCGATCAGATCATTTTATATTACGGTTAATATAAGAATGCAGAGTAATTCTATCACATTTGTTAAATTTACGTCGCTCCTACTTCAGATAGCGTATTGGGCTAGGCGGCATCTTAAAGCGCGTGGAATGGCGGGTAAAATGCACTATTAAACTTCTATGATAGGGCAATCAGAGACCCGATTAGATCATTTTATGTTTTGGTTAATACAAGAATTCAGCGAAATTCTATCACATTTGGTCAATTTACGTCGCTCCTATTTCACATAGCTTATTGGGCTAAGCGGCATCTCAAAGCGCATGAAATGGCGAGTAAAATGCACTATTAAACTTCTAGGATAAGGCAAACAGAGACCCGATTAGATCATTTTATATTGCGGTTAATATAAGAATTCAGCGTAACTCTGACACATTTGTTCAACTTACGTAGCTCCTATTTCAGATAGCGTACTGTGCTAGGCGGCATCCTAAAGCGCGCGGAATGGCGAGTAAAATGCACTATTAAACTTCTACGCTAGGGCAATCAGAGACCCGATTAGATCATTTTATATTTCGTTTAATATAAGATTTCAGGGAAATTCTATCACATTTGTTCAATTTACGTCGCTCCTATTTCAGATAGCTTACTGGGCTAGGTGGCATCTTAAAGCGCGTGGAATGGCGAGTAAAATGCACTACTAAACTACTATGATAGGGCAATCAGAGACCCGATTAGGTCATTTTATATTTTGGTTAATATAAGAATTCAGCGAAATTCTATCACATTTGTTCAATTTACGTCGCTCCTATTACAGATAGCTTATTGTGCTTAGCGGCATCTCAAAGCGCATGAAGTGACGAGTGAAATGCACTATTAAACTTCTAGGGTTGGTCGAAGAAAGACCCAATTAGATCATTTTACATTAAGGTTAATATAAGAATTCAGGGAAATTCTATCACATTTGTTCAATTTAGGTCGCTCGTATTACAGATAGCTTATTGTGCTTAGCGGCATCTCAAAGCGCATGATGTGACGAGTGAAATGCACTATTAAACTTCTAGGGTTGGTCGAAGAAAGACCCAATTAGATCATTTTACATTAAGGTTAATATAAGAATTCAGGGAAATTCTATCACATTTGTTCAATTTACGTCGCTCCTATTTCAGATAGCGTATTGGGCTAAGCGGCATCTCAAAGCGCATGAAATGGCGAATAAAATGAGCTATTAAACTTCTAGGCTAGGGCGAACAGGGACCCGATTAGATCATTTTACATTATGGTTAATAAAAGAATTCAGCGAAATTCTATCACATTTGTTCAACTTACGTCGCTCCTATTTCAGATAGCGTACTGGGCTAGGCAGTATCTCAAAGCGCGTGGAAGTGCGAGTAAAATGCACTACTATACTTCTATGATAGGGCAATCAGAGACCCGATTAGATCATTTTATATTTTGGTTAATATAAGAATTCAGCAAAATTCTATCACATTTGTTCAATTTACGTCGCTCCTATTTCAGATAGCGTATTGGGGTAAGCTGCATCTCAATGCGCAAGACATGGCGAGTAAAATGCACTACTAAACTTCTAGGGTAGGCAAACAGAGACCCGATTAGATCATTTTATATTGCGGTTAATATAAGAATTCAGCGTAACCCTGTCATATTTGTTCAACTTACGTAGCTCCTATTTCAGATAGCGTCCTGGGCTAGGCGGCATCTTAAAGCGCGTGGAATGGCGAGTAAAATGCACTACTAAACTTCTAGGGTAGGCAAACAGAGACCCGATTAGATCATTTTATATTGCGGTTAATATAAGAATTCAGCGTAACCCTGTCATATTTGTTCAACTTACGTAGCTCCTATTTCAGATAGCGTCCTGGGCTAGGCGGCATCTTAAAGCGCGTGGAATGGCGAGTAAAATTCACTATTAAACTTCTATGATAGGGCAATAAGAGACCCGACTAGATCATTTTATATTATGGTTAATTTAAGAATTCAGCAAAATTCTATCACATTTGTTCAGTTTACGTCGCTCCTATTTCAGATAGCGTACTGGGCTAGGCGGAATCTTAAAGCGCATGGAATGGCGAGTAAAATGCACTATTAAACTTCTATGATAGGGCAATCAGAGACCCGATTAGATCATTTTATATTTTGATTAATATAAGAATTCAGCGAAATTCTATCACATTTGTTCAATTTACGTCGCTCCTATTTCAGATAGCGTACTGGGCTATGCGGCATCTTAAAGCGCGTGGAATGGCGAGTAAAATTCACTATAAAAGTTCTATGATAGGGCAATCAGAGACCCGATTAGATCATTTTATATTTTGGTTAATATAAGAATTCAGCGAAATTCTATCACATTTGGTCAATTTACGTCGCTCCTATTTCAGATAGCGTATTGGGCTAAGCTGCATCTCAAAGGGCATGAAATGGCGAGTAAAATGCACTAGTAAACTTCTAGGGTAGGGCAATCAGAGACCCGATTAGATCACTTTATATTATGGTTAATTTAAGAATTCAGCAAAATTCTATCACATTAGTTCAATTTACGTCGTTCCTATTTCAGATAGCGTACTGGGCTAGGCGGCATCTTAAAGCGCGTGGAATGGCGGGTAAAATGCACTATTAAACTTCTATGATAGGGCAATCAGAGACCCGATTAGATCATTTTATGTTTTGGTTAATATAAGAATTCAGCGAAATTCTATCACATTTGTTCAATTTACGTCGCTCCTATTTCAGATAGCGTATTGGGGTAAGCTGCATCTCAAAGCGCAAGACATGGCGAGTAAAATGCACTACTAAACTTCTAGGGTAGGCAAACAGAGACCCGATTAGATCATTTTATATTGCGGTTAATATAAGAATTCAGCGTGACTCTGTCACATTTGTTCAACTTACGTAGCTCCTATTTCAGATAGCGTCCTGGGCTAGGCGGCATCTTAAAGCGCGTGGAATGGCGAGTAAAATGCACTATTATACTTCTATGATAGGGCAATCAGAGACCCGATTAGATCATTTTATGTTTTGGTTAATATAAGAATTCAGCGAAATTCTATCACATTTGTTCAATTTACGTCGCTCCTATTTCAGATAGCGTATTGGGGTAAGCTGCATCTCAAAGCGCAAGACATGGCGAGTAAAATGCACTAATAAACTTCTAGGGTAGGGCAAACAGAGACACGATTAGATCATTTCATATTTTGGTTAATATTACAATTCGGCGAAATTCTATCACATTTGTTCAATTTACGTCGCTCCTATTTCAGATAGCGTATTGGGCTAAGCGGCATCTCAAAGCGCATGAAATGGCGAGTAAAATGCACTACTAAGCTTCTAGGATAAGGCAAACAGAGACCCGATTAGATCATTTTATATTACGGTTAATATAAGAATTCAGCGTAATTCTGTCACATTTGTTCAACTTACGTAGCTCCTATTTCAGATAGCGTACTGGGCTAGGCGGCAACTTAAAGCGCGTGGAATATCGAGTAAAATACACTATCAAACTTCTATGATAGGGCAATCAGAGACCCGATTAGATCATTTCATATTTTGGTTAATATTAGAATTCAGCGAAATTCTATCACATTTGTTCAATTTACGTCGCTCCTATTTCAGATAGCGTATTGGGCTAAGCGGCATCTCAAAGCGCATGAAATGGCGAGTAAAATGCACTACTAAACTTCTAGGATAAGGCAAACAGAGATCCGATTAGATCATTTTATATTACGTTTAATGTAAGAATTCAGCGTAATTCTGTCACATTTGTTCAATTTACGTTGCTCCTATTTCAAATAGCGTACTGGGCTAGGCGGCATCTTAAAGCGCGTAGAATGCCGAGTAAAATGCACTATTAAACTTCTATGATATGGCAATCAGAGACCCGATTAGATCATTTCATATTTTGGTTAATATTAGAATTCAGCGAAATTCTATCACATTTGTTCAATTTACGTCGCTCCTATTTCAGATAGCGTATTGGGCTAAGCGGCATCTCAAAGCGCATGAAATGGCGAGTAAAATGCACTATTATACTTCTAGTGTAGGGCAATCAGAGACCCGATTAGATCATTTTATATTGCGGTTAATATAAGAATTCAGCGTAACTCTGTCACATTTGTTCAACTTACGTAGCTCCTATTTCAGATAGCGTACTGGGCTAGGCGGCATCTTAAAGCGCGTAGAATGCAGAGTAAAATGCACTATTAAACTTCTATGATAGGGCAATCAGAGACCCGATTAGATCATTTTGTATTTTGGTGAATATAAGAATTCAGCGTAATTCTGTCACATTTGTTCAACATACGTAGCTCCTATTTCAGATAGCGTACTGGGCTAGGCGGCAACTTAAAGCGCGTGGAATGTCGAGTAAAATACACTATCAAACTTCTATGATAGGGCAATCAGAGACCCGATTAGATCATTTTATATTTTGGTTAATATAAGAATTCAGCGAAATTCTATCACATTTGTTCAATTTACGTCGCTCCTATTTCAGATAGCGTATTGGGCTAAGCGGCATCTCAAAGCGCATGAAATGGCGAGTAAAATGCACTAGTAGACTTCTAGGGTAGGGCAATCAGAGACCCGATTAGATCATTTTATATTATGGTTAATTTAAGAATTCAGCAAAATTCTATCACATTAGTTCAATTTACGTCGTTCCTATTTCAGATAGCGTACTGGGCTATGCGGCATCTTAAAGCGCGTGGAATGGCGAGTAAAATTCACTATTAAACTTCTATGATATGGCAATCAGAGACCCGATTAGATCATTTTATATTTTTGGTTAATATAAGAATTCAGCGAAATTCTATCACATTTGTTCAATTTACGTCGCTCCTATTTCAGATAGCTTATTGGGCTAAGCGGCATCTCAATGCGCATGAAATGGCGAGTAACATGCACTATTACACTTCTAGGATAAGGCAAACAGAGACCCGATTAGATCATTTTATATTACGGTTAACATAAGAATTCAGCGTAATTCTATCACATTTGATCAACTTACGTCGCTCCCCTTTCAGATAGCGTACTGGGCTAGGCGGCATCTTAAAGCGCGTGGAATGGCGAGTAAAATGCACTATTAAACTTCTATGATAGAGCTAACAGAGACCCGATTAGATCATTTTATATTTTGGTTAATATAAGAATTCAGCGAAATTCTATCACATTTGTTCAATTTACGTCGCTCCTATTTCAGATAGCGTATTGGGCTAAGCGGCATCTCAAAGCGCATGAAATGGCGAGTAAAATGCACTACTAAGCTTCTAGGGTAAGGCAAACAGATACCCGATTAGATCATTTTATATTATGGTTAATATAAGAATTCAGCGTAATTCTATCACATTTGTTCAACTTACATCGCTCCTATTTCAGATAGCGTACAGGGCTAGGCGGCATCTTAAAGCGCGTGGAAGGGCGAGTAAAATGCACTACTAAACTTCTAGGGTAGGGCAAACAGAGACCCGATTAGATCATTTTATATTATGGTTAATTTAAGAATTCAGCAAAATTCTATCACATTTGTTCAATTTACGTCGCTCCTATTTCAGATAGCGTACTGTGCTAGGCGGCATCCTAAAGCGCGCGGAATGGCGAGTAAAATGCACTATTAAACTTCTATGCTAGGGCAATCAGAGACCCGATTAGATCATTTTATATTTTGTTTAATATAAGATTTCAGGGAAATTCTATCACATTTGTTCAATTTACGTCGCTCCTATTGCAGATAGCGTACTGGGCTAGGCGGCATCTTAAAGCGCGTGGAAAGGCGAGTAAAATGCACTATTAAACTTCTATGATAGGGCAATCAGAGATCCGATTAGATCATTTTATATTACGGTTAATATAAGAATTCAGGCGTAATTCTATCACATTTGTTTCAACTTACGTCGCTCCTATTTCAGATAGCGTACTGGGCTAGGTGGCATCTTAAAGCGCGTGGAATGGCGAGTAAAATGCACTACTAAACTACTATGATAGGGCAATCAGAGACCCGATCAGGTCATTTTATATTTGGTTAATATAAGTATTCAGCGAAATTCTATCACATTTGTTCAATTTACGTCGCTCCTATTTCAGATAGCGTATTGGGCTAAGCGGCATCTCAAAGCGCATGAAATGGCGAATAAAATGAGCTCTTAAACTTCTAGGCTAGGGCGAACAGAGACCTCGATTAGATCATTTTACATTATGGTTAATAAAAGAATTCAGCGAAATTCTATCACATTTGTTCAACTTACGTCGCTCCTATTGCAGATAGCGTATTGGGCTAAGTGGCATCTCAAAGCGCATGAAATGGCGAGTAAAATGCACTATTAAACTTCTAGGGTAGAGCAAACAGAGACCCGATTAGATCATTTTATATTTTGGTTAATATTAGAATTCAGCGAAATTCTATTACATTTGTTCAATTTACGTCGCTCCTATTTCAGATAGCGTATTGGGCTAAGCGGCATCTCAAAGCGCATGAAATGGCGAGTAAAATGCACTACTAAGCTTCTAGGATAAGGCAAACAGAGACCCGATTAGATCATTTTATATTACGGTTAATATAAGAATTCAGCGTAATTCTGTCACATTTGTTCAACTTACGTAGCTCCTATTTCAGATAGCGTACTGGGCTAGGCGGCAACTTAAAGCGCGTGGAATATCGAGTTAAATACACTATCAAACTTCTATGATAGGGCAATCAGAGACCCGATTAGATCATTTCATATTTTGGTTAATATTAGAATTCAGCGAAATTCTATCACATTTGTTCAATTTACGTCGCTCCTATTTCAGATAGCGTATTGGGCTAAGCGGCATCTCAAAGCGCATGAAATGGCGAGTAAAATGCACTACTAAACTTCTAGGATAAGGCAAACAGAGATCCGATTAGATCATTTTATATTACGGTTAATATAAGAATTCAGCGTAATTCTGTCACATTTGTTCAATTTACGTTGCTCCTATTTCAAATAGCGTACTCGGATAGGCGGCATCTTAAAGCGCGTGGAATGGCGAGTAAAATGCACTATTATACTTCTAGTGTAGGGCAATCAGAGACCCGATTAGATCATTTTATATTTTGGTTAATATAAGAATTCAGCGAAATTCTATCACATTTGTTCAATTTACGTCGCTCCTATTTCAGATAGCTTATTGGGCTAAGCGGCATCTCAATGCGCATGAAATGGCGAGTAACATGCACTATTAAACTTCTAGGATAAGGCAAACAGAGACCCGGTTAGATCATTTTATATTACGGTTAACATAAGAATTCAGCGTAATTCTATCACATTTGATCAACTTACGTCGCTCCCCCTTTCAGATAGCGTACTGGGCTAGGCGGCATCTTAAAGCGCGTGGAATGGCGAGTAAAATGCACTATTAAACTTCTATGATAGAGCTATCAGAGACCCGATTAGATCATTTTATATTTTGGTTAATATAAGAATTCAGCGAAATTCTATCACATTTGTTCAATTTACGTCGCTCCTATTTCAGATAGCGTATTGGGGTAAGCTGCATCTCAAAGCGCAAGACATGGCGAGTAAAATGCACTAATAAACTTCTAGGGTAGGGCAAACAGAGACACGATTAGATCATTTCATATTTTGGTTAATATTACAATTCAGCGAAATTCTATCACATTTGTTCAATTTACGTCGCTCCTATTTCAGATAGCGTATTGGGCTAAGCGGCATCTCAAAGCGCATGAAATGGCGAGTAAAATGCACTACTAAGCTTCTAGGGTAAGGCAAACAGATACGCGATTAGATCATTTTATATTACGGTTAATATAAGAATTCAGCGTAATTCTATCACATTTGTTCAACTTACATCGCTCCTATTTCAGATAGCGTACAGGGCTAGGCGGCATCTTAAAGCGCGTGGAAGGGCGAGTAAAATGCACTACTAAACTTCTAGGGTAGGGCAAACAGAGACCCGATTAGATCATTTTATATTATGGTTAATTTAAGAATTCAGCAAAATTCTATCACATTTGTTCAATTTACGTCGCTCCTATTTCAGATAGCGTACTGTGCTAGGCGGCATCCTAAAGCGCGCGGAATGGCGAGTAAAATGCACTATTAAACTTCTATGCTAGGGCAATCAGAGACCCGATTAGATCATTTTATATTTTGTTTAATATAAGATTTCAGGGAAATTCTATCACATTTGTTCAATTTACGTCGCTCCTATTGCAGATAGCGTACTGGGCTAGGCGGCATCTTAAAGCGCGTGGAATGGCGAGTAAAATGCACTATTAAACTTCTATGATAGGGCAATCAGAGATCCGATTAGATCATTTTATATTACGGTTAATATAAGAATTCAGCGTAATTCTATCACATTTGTTCAACTTACGTCGCTCCTATTTCAGATAGCGTACTGGGCTAGGTGGCATCTTAAAGCGCGTGGAATGGCGAGTAAAATGCACTACTAAACTACTATGATAGGGCAATCAGAGACCCGATCAGGTCATTTTATATTTTGATTAATATAAGTATTCAGCGAAATTCTATCACATTTGTTCAATTTACGTCGTTCCTATTTCAGATAGCGTATTGGGCTAAGCGGCATCTCAAAGCGCATGAAATGGCGAATAAAATGAGCTCTTAAACTTCTAGGCTAGGGCGAACAGAGACCCGATTAGATCATTTTACATTATGGTTAATAAAAGAATTCAGCGAAATTCTATCACATTTGTTCAACTTACGTCGCTCCTATTGCAGATACCGTATTGGGCTAAGTGGCATCTCAAAGCGCATGAAATGGCGAGTAAAATGCACTATTAAACTTCTAGGGTAGAGCAAACAGAGACCCGATTAGATCATTTTATATTATGGTTAATTTAAGAATTCAGCAAAATTCTATCACATTAGTTCAATTTACGTCGTTCCTATTTCAGATAGCGTACTGGGCTATGCGGCATCTTAAAGCGCGTGGAATGGCGAGTAAAATTCACTATTAAACTTCTATGATATGGCAATCAGAGACCCGATTAGATCATTTTATATTTTGGTTAATATAAGAATTCAGCGAAATTCTATCACATTTGTTCAATTTACGTCGCTCCTATTTCAGATAGCTTATTGGGCTAAGCGGCATCTCAATGCGCATGAAATGGCGAGTAACATGCACTATTACACTTCTAGGATAAGGCAAACAGAGACCCGATTAGATCATTTTATATTACGGTTAACATAAGAATTCAGCGTAATTCTATCACATTTGATCAACTTACGTCGCTCCCCTTTCAGATAGCGTACTGGGCTAGGCGGCATCTTAAAGCGCGTGGAATGGCGAGTAAAATGCACTATTAAACTTCTATGATAGAGCTATCAGAGACCCGATTAGATCATTTTATATTTTGGTTAATATAAGAATTCAGCGAAATTCTATCACATTTGTTCAATTTACGTCGCTCCTATTTCAGATAGCGTATTGGGGTAAGCTACATCTCAAAGCGCAAGACATGGCGAGTAAAATGCACTAATAAACTTCTAGGGTAGGGCAAACAGAGACACGATTAGATCATTTCATATTTTGGTTAATATTACAATTCAGCGAAATTCTATTACATTTGTTCAATTTACGTCGCTCCTATTTCAGATAGCGTATTGGGCTAAGCGGCATCTCAAAGCGCATGAAATGGCGAGTAAAATGCACTACTAAGCTTCTAGGATAAGGCAAACAGAGACCCGATTAGATCATTTTATATTACGGTTAATATAAGAATTCAGCGTAATTCTGTCACATTTGTTCAACTTACGTAGCTCCTATTTCAGATAGCGTACTGGGCTAGGCGGCAACTTAAAGCGCGTGGAATATCGAGTTAAATACACTATCAAACTTCTATGATAGGGCAATCAGAGACCCGATTAGATCATTTTATATTTTGGTTAATATTAGAATTCAGAGAAATTCTATCACATTTGTTCAATTTACGTCGCTCCTATTTCAGATAGCGTATTGGGCTAAGCGGCATCTCAAAGCGCATGAAATGGCGAGTAAAATGCACTACTAAACTTCTAGGATAAGGCAAACAGAGATCCGATTAGATCATTTTATATTACGGTTAATATAAGAATTCAGCGTAATTCTGTCACATTTGTTCAATTTACGTTGCTCCTATTTCAAATAGCGTACTCGGATAGGCGGCATCTTAAAGCGCGTGGAATGGCGAGTAAAATGCACTATTATACTTCTAGTGTAGGGCAATCAGAGACCCGATTAGATCATTTTATATTTTGGTTAATATAAGAATTCAGCGAAATTCTATCACATTTGTTCAATTTACGTCGCTCCTATTTCAGATAGCTTATTGGGCTAAGCGGCATCTCAATGCGCATGAAATGGCGAGTAACATGCACTATTACACTTCTAGGAGAAGGCAAACAGAGACCCGATTAGATCATTTTATATTACGGTTAACATAAGAATTCAGCGTAATTCTATCACATTTGATCAACTTACGTCGCTCCCCTTTCAGATAGCGTACTGGGCTAGGCGGCATCTTAAAGCGCGTGGAATGGCGAGTAAAATGCACTATTAAACTTCTATGATAGAGCTATCAGAGACCCGATTAGATCATTTTATATTTTGGTTAATATAAGAATTCAGCGAAATTCTATCACATTTGTTCAATTTACGTCGCTCCTATTTCAGATAGCGTATTGGGGTAAGCTGCATCTCAAAGCGCAAGACATGGCGAGTAAAATGCACTAATAAACTTCTAGGGTAGGGCAAACAGAGACACGATTAGATCATTTCATATTTTGGTTAATATTACAATTCAGCGAAATTCTATCACATTTGTTCAATTTACGTCGCTCCTATTTCAGATAGCGTATTGGGCTAAGCGGCATCTCAAAGCGCATGAAATGGCGAGTAAAATGCACTACTAAGCTTCTAGGGTAAGGCAAACAGATACGCGATTAGATCATTTTATATTACGGTTAATATAAGAATTCAGCGTAATTCTATCACATCTGTTCAACTTACATCGCTCCTATTTCAGATAGCGTACAGGGCTAGGCGGCATCTTAAAGCGCGTGGAAGGGCGAGTAAAATGCACTACTAAACTTCTAGGGTAGGGCAAACAGAGACCCGATTAGATCATTTTATATTATGGTTAATTTAAGAATTCAGCAAAATTCTATCACATTTGTTCAATTTACGTCGCTCCTATTTCAGATAGCGTACTGTGCTAGGCGGCATCCTAAAGCGCGCGGAATGGCGAGTAAAATGCACTATTAAACTTCTATGCTAGGGCAATCAGAGACCCGATTAGATCATTTTATATTTTGTTTAATATAAGATTTCAGGGAAATTCTATCACATTTGTTCAATTTACGTCGCTCCTATTGCAGATAGCGTACTGGGCTAGGCGGCATCTTAAAGCGCGTGGAAAGGCGAGTAAAATGCACTATTAAACTTCTATGATAGGGCAATCAGAGATCCGATTAGATCATTTTATATTACGGTTAATATAAGAATTCAGCGTAATTCTATCACATTTGTTCAACTTACGTCGCTCCTATTTCAGATAGCGTACTGGGCTAGGTGGCATCTTAAAGCGCGTGGAATGGCGAGTAAAATGCACTACTAAACTACTATGATAGGGCAATCAGAGACCCGATCAGGTCATTTTATATTTTGGTTAATATAAGTATTCAGTGAAATTCTATCACATTTGTTCAATTTACGTCGTTCCTATTTCAGATAGCGTATTGGGCTAAGCGGCATCTCAAAGCGCATGAAATGGCGAATAAAATGAGCTCTTAAACTTCTAGGCTAGGGCGAACAGAGACCCGATTAGATCATTTTACATTATGGTTAATAAAAGAATTCAGCGAAATTCTATCACATTTGTTCAACTTACGTCGCTCCTATTGCAGATAGCGTATTGGGCTAAGTGGCATCTCAAAGCGCATGAAATGGCGAGTAAAATGCACTATTAAACTTCTAGGGTAGAGCAAACAGAGACCCGATTAGATCATTTTATATTTTGGTTAATATTAGAATTCAGCGAAATTCTATCACATTTGTTCAATTTACGTCGCTCCTATTTCAGATAGCGTATTGGGCTAAGCGGCATCTCAAAGCGCATGAAATGGCGAATAAAATGAGCTCTTAAACTTCTAGGCTAGGGCGAACAGAGACCCGATTAGATCATTTTACATTATGGTTAATAAAAGAATTCAGCGAAATTCTATCACATTTGTTCAACTTACGTCGCTCCTATTGCAGATAGCGTATTGGGCTAAGTGGCATCTCAAAGCGCATGAAATGGCGAGTAAAATGCACTATTAAACTTCTAGGGTAGAGCAAACAGAGACCCGATTAGATCATTTTATATTATGGTTAATTTAAGAATTCAGCAAAATTCTATCACATTTGTTCAATTTACGTCGCTCCTATTTCAGATAGCGTACTGGGCTAGGCGGCATCCTAAAGCGCGCGGAATGGCGAGTAAAATCCACTATTAAACTTCTATGCTAGGGCAATCAGAGACCCGATTAGATCATTTAATATTTTGGTTAATATAAGAATTCAGCGTAATGCTATCACATTTGTTCAATTTACGTCGCTCCTATTACAGACAGCTTATTGGGCTTAGCGGCATCTCAAAGCGCATGAAATGACGAGTGAAATGCACTATTAAACTTCTGGGGTTGGTCGAAGAAAGACCCAATTAGATCATTTTACATTAAGGTTAATATAAGAATTCAGGGAAATTCTATCACATTTGTTCAATTTACGTCGCTCCTATTTCAGATAGCGTATTGGGCTAAGCGGCATCTCAAAGCGCATGAAATGACGAATAAAATGCACAATTAAGCTTCTACGCTAGGGCGAACAGAGACCCGATTAGATCATTTTACGTTATGGTTAATAAAAGAATTCAGCGAAATTCTATCACATTTGTTCAATTTACGTCGCTCCTATTGCAGATAGCGTATTGGGCTAAGCGGCATCTCAAAGCGCATGAAATGGCGAGTAAAATGCACTGTTAAACTTCTATGGTAGGGCAAACAGAGACCCGATTAGATCATTTTATATTACGGTTAATATAAGAATTCAGGGAAATTCTATCACATTTGTTCAATTTACGTCGCTCCTATTTCAAATAGCGTACTCGGATAGGCGGCATCTTAAAGCGCGTGGAATAGCGAGTAAAATGCACTATTAAACTTCTATGATAGGGCAATCAGAGACCCGATTAGATCATTTTATATTTTGGTTAATATTAGAATTCAGCGAAATTCTATTACATTTGTTCAATTTACGTCGCTCCTATTTCAGATAGCGTATTGGGCTAAGCGGCATCTCAAAGCGCATGAAATGGCGAGTAAAATACACTACTGAGCTTCTAGGATAAGGCAAACAGAGACCCGATTAGATCATTTTATATTACGGTTAATATAAGAATTCAGCGTAATTCTGTCACATTTGTTCAACTTACGTAGCTCCTATTTCAGATAGCGTACTGGGCTAGGCGGCAACTTAAAGCGCGTGGAATATCGAGTAAAATACACTATCAAACTTCTATGATAGGGCAATCAGAGACCCGATTAGATCATTTTATATTACGGTTAATATAAGAATTCAGCGTAATTCTGTCACATTTGTTCAATTTACGTTGCTCCTATTTCAAATAGCGTACTCGGATAGGCGGCATCTTAAAGCGCGTGGAATGGCGAGTAAAATGCACTATTATACTTCTAGTGTAGGGCAATCAGAGACCCGATTAGATCATTTTATATTATGCTTAATTTAAGAATTCAGCAAAATTCTATCACATTTATTCAATTTACGTAGTTCCTATTTCAGATAGCATACTGGGCTAGGCGGTATCTTAAAGCGCGCGGAATGGCGAGTAAAATGCACTATTAAACTTCTATGATAGGGCAATCAGAGACCCGATTAGATCATTTTATATTTTGGTTAATATAAGAATTCAGCGAAATTCTATCACATTTGTTCAATTTACGTCGCTCCTATTTCAGATAGCTTATTGGGCTAAGCGGCATCTCAAAGCGCATGAAATGACGAGTGAAATGCACTATTAAACTTCTAGGGTAGGACAAACAGAGACCCGATTAGATCATTTTATATTACGGTTAATATAAGAATTAAGCGTAATTCTATCACATTTGTTCAATTTACGGCGCTCCTATTTCAGATAGCGTACTGGGCGAGGCGGCATCTCAAAGCGCATGAAATGGCGGGTAAAATGCACTATTATACTTCTAGGCTAGGGCGAACAGAGACCCGATTAGATCATTTTACATTATGGTTAATAAAAGAATTCAGCGAAATTCTATCACATTTGTTCATCTTGCGTCGCTCCTATTTCAGATAGCGTATTGGGCTAAGCGGCATCTCAAAGCGCATGAAATGGCGAGTAAAACGCACTATTAAACTTCTAGGGTAGGGCAAACTGAGACCCGATTAGATCATTTTATATTATGGTTAATTTAAGAATTCAGCAAAATTCAATCACATTTGTTCAATTTACGTCGCTCCTATTTCAGATAGCGTACTGGGCTAAGCGGCATCTTAAAGCGCGCGGAATGTCGAGTAAAATGCACTATTAAACTTCTATGATAGGGCAATCAGAGACCCGATTAGATCATTTTATATTTTGGTTAATATAAGAATTCAGCGAAATTCTATCACCTTTGTTCAACTTTCGTCGCTCCTATTTCAGATAGCGTATTGTGCTAAGCGGCATCTCAGAGCGCATGAAATGGCGAGTAAAATGCACTCTTAAACTTCTAGGCTAGGGCAAACACAGACCCGATTAGATCATTTTATATTACGGTTAATTTAAGAATTCAGCAAAATTCTATCACATTTGTTCAATTTACGTCGCTCCTATTTCAGATAGCGTATTGGGCTCGGCGGCATCTTAAAGCGCGTGGAATGGCGAGTGAAATGCACTATTAGACTTCTATGGTAGGGCGAACAGAGACCCGATTAGATCATTTTATATTATGGTTAATTTATGAATTCAGCAAAATTCTATCACACTTGTTCAACTTACGTCGCTCCTATTTCGGATAGCGTACTGGGATAGGCGGCATCCTAAACCGCGTGGAGTGGCGAGTAAAATTCACTATTAATCTTCTATGATAGGGCAATCAGAGACCCGATTAGATCATTTTATATTTTGGTTAATATAAGAATTCAGCGAAATTCTATCACATTTGTTCAATTTACGTCGCTCCTATTTCAGATAGCGTACTGGGCTAGGCGGCATCTTAAAGCGCGTGGAATGGCGAGTAAAATGCACTACTAAACTTCTATGATAGGGCAATCAGAGACCCGATTAGATCATTTTATATTTTGTATAATATCAGATTTCAGGGAATTTCTATCACATTTGTTCAATTTACGTCGCTCCTATTTCAGATAGCGCATTGGGCTAAGCGGCATCTCAAAGCGCATGAAATGGAGATTATAATGCACTATTAAACTTCTAGGCTAGGGAGAACAGAGACCCGATTAGATCATTTTACATTATGGTTCATAAAAGAATTCAGCGAAACTCTATCACATTTTTTCAACTTACGTCGCTCCTATTTCCGATATAGTATTGGGCTAAGCGGCAGCTCAAAGCGCATGAAATGGCGAGTAAAATGCAATATTAAGCTTCTAGGGTAGGGCAAACAGACACCCGATTAGATCATTTTATATTATGGTTAATTTAAGAATTCAGCAAAATTCTATCACATTTGTTCAATTTACGTCGCTCCTATTTCAGATAGCGTACTGGGTTCGGCCGCATCTTAAAGCGCGTGGAATGGCGAGTGAAATGCACTATTAGACTTCTATGGTAGGGCGAACAGAGACCCGATTAGATCATTTTATATTATGGTTAATTTAAGAATTCAGCGAAATTCTATCACATTTGTTCAATTTACGTCGCTCCTATTTCAGATAGCGCATTGGGCTAAGCGGCATCTCAAAGCGCATGAAGTGGCGAGTAAAATGCACTATTAAACTTCTAGGATAAGGCAAACAGAGACCTGATTAGATCATTTTATATTACGGTAAATATAAGAATACGGCGTAATTCTATCACATTTGTTCAATTTACGTCGCTGCTATTCCAGATAGCTTATTGTGCTTAGCGGCATCTGAAGGCGCATGAAATGGCGAGTAAAATGCACTATTAAACTTCTAGGGTAGGGCAAACAGATACCCGATTAAATCATTTTATATTATGGTTAATTTAAGATGTCTGCAAAATTTTATCACATTTGTTCAATTTACGTCGCTCCTATTTCAGATAGCGTACTGGGCTAGGCGGCATCTTAAAGCGCGTGGAATGGCGAGTATAATGCACTATTAAACTTCTAGGGTAGGGCAAACAGAGACCCGATTAGATCATTTTGTACTATGGTTAATTTAAGAATTCAACGAAATTCTATCACATTTGTTCAACTTACGTCGCTCCTATTTCAGGTAGCGTACTGGGCTTGGCGGCATCTTAAAGCGCGTGGAATGGCGAGTAAAATGCACTATCAAACTTCTAGGATAAGGCAAACAGAGACCCGATTAGATCATTGTATATTACGGTTAATATAAGAATTCAGCGTAATTCTATCACAGTTGTTCAACTTACGTCGCTCCTATTTCAGGTAGCGTACTGGGCTTGGCGGCATCTTAAAGCGCGTGGAATGGCGAGTAAAATTCACTATTAAACTTCTAGGATAAGGCAAACAGAGACCCGATTAGATCATTTTATATTACGGTTAATATAAGAATGCGGCGTAATTCTTTCACATTTGTTCAATTTACGTCGCTGCTATTCCAGATAGCTTATTGTGCTTAGCGGCATCTCAAAGCGCATGAAATGACGAGTAAAATGCACTATTAAACTTCTAGGGTAGGGAAACCAGAGACCCGATTAGATCATTTTATATTAAGGTTACTTTAAGAATTCAGCGAAATTCTATCACATTTGTTCAATTTACGTCGCTCCTATTTCAAATAGCTTATTGGGCGAAGCGGCGTCTCAAAGCGAATGAAATGACGAGTGAAATGCACTATTAAACTTCTAGGGTAGGGCAAACAGAGACCCGATTAGATCATTTTATATTATGGTTAATTTAAGAATTCAGCAAAATTCTATCACATTTGTTCAACTTACGTCGCTCCTATTTCAGATAGCGTACTGTGCTAGGCGGCATCTTAAAGCTCGTGGAATGGCGAGTAAAATGCACTACTAAACTTCTATGATAGGGCAATCAGAGACCCGATTAGATCATTTTATATTTTGTTTAATATAAGATTTCAGGGATATTGTATCACATTTGTTCAATTTACGTCGCTCCTATTTCAGATAGCGTATTCGGCTAAGCGGCATCTCAAAGCGCATGAAATGGCGAATAAAATGCACTATTAAACTTCTAGGCTAGGGCGAACAGAGACCCGATTAGATCATTTTACATTATGGTTAATAAAAGAATTCAGCGAAATTCTATCACATTTGTTCAACTTACGTCGCTCCTATTTCAGATAGCGTACTGGGCTAGGCGCCATCTTAAAGCGCGTGGAATGGCGAGTAAAATGCACAGCTCAACTTTTATGACAGGGCAATCAGAGACCCGATTAGCTGATTTTATATTTTGTTTAATATAAGATTTCATGGAAATTCTATCACATTTGTTCAATTTACGTCGCTCCTATTTCAGATAGCTTATTGGGCTAAGCGGCATGTCAAAGCGCATGAAATGACGAGTGAAATGCACTGTTAAACTTCTATGATATTGCAATCAGAGACCCGATTAGATCATTTTATATTTTGTTTAATATAAGATTTCAGGGAAATTCTATCACATTTGTTCAATTTACGTCGCTCCTATTTCAGATAGCTTATTGGGCTAAGCGGCATCTGAAGGCGCATGAAATGGCGAGTAAAATGCACTATTAAACTTCTAGGGTAGGGCAAACAGAGACCCGATGAGATCATTTTATATTATGGTTAATTTAAGATGTCAGCAAAATTTTATCACATATGTTCAATTTACGTCGCTCCTATTTCAGATAGCGTACTGGGCTAGGCGGCATCTTAAAGCGCGTGGAATGGCGTGTAATATGCACTACTAAACTCCTATGATAGGGCAATCAGAGACCCGATTAGATCATTTTATATTTTGTTTAATATAAGATTTCAGGGATATTGTATCACATTTGTTCAATTTACGTCGCTCGTATTTCAGATACCGTATTCGGCTAAGCGGCTTCTCAAAGCGCATGAAATGGCGAATAAAATGCACTACTAAACTTCTAGGCTAGGGCGAACAGAGACCCGATCAGATCATTTTACATTATGCTTAATAAAAGAATTAAGCGAAATTCTATCACATTTGTTCAAATTACGTCGCTCCTATTTCAGATAGCGTATTGGGCTAAGCGGCATCTCAAAGTGCATGAAATGGCGAGTAAAATGCACTATTAAACATCTAGGATAAGGCAAACAGAGACCCGATTAGATCATTTTATATTACGGTTAATATAAGAATTCAGCGTAATTCTATCACATTTGTTCATCTTACGTCGCTCCTATTTCAGATAGCGTACTGGGCTAGGCGGCATCTTAAAGCGCGTGGAAGGGCGAGTAAAATGCAATACTAAACTTCTAGGATAAGGCAAACAGAGACCCGATTAGATCATTTTATATTTTGGTTAATATAAGAATTCAGCGAAATTCTATCACATTTGTTCAACTTACGTCGCTCCTATTTCAGATAGCGTATTGGGATAAGCGGCATCTCAAAGCGCATGAAATGGCGAGTAAAATGCACAATTAAACTACTAGGGTAGGGCAAACAGAGACCCGATTAGATCATTTTATATTGTGGTTAATTTAAGCATTCAGCAAAATTCTATCACATTTGTTCAATTTACGTCGCTTCTATTTCAGATAGCGTATTGGGCTAAGCGGCATCTCAAAGCGCATGAAATGGCGAGTAAAATGCACAATCAAACTTCTAGGATAAGGCAAACAGAGACCCGATTAGATCATTTTATATTACGGTTAATATAAGAATTCAGCGTAATTCTATCACATTTGTTCAACTTACGTCGCTCCTATTTCAGGTAGCGTACTGGGCTATGCGGCATCTTAAAGTGCTTGTAATGGCGAGTAAAATGCACTATTAAACTTCTAGGATAAGGCAAACAGAGACCCGATTAGATCATTTTATATTACGGTTAATATAAGAATTCGGCGTATTTCTATCACATTTGTTCAACTTACGTCGCTCCTATTTCACGTAGCGTACTGGGCTAGGCGGCATCTTAAAGCGCGTGGAATGGCGAGTAAAATGCACTATTAAACTTCTAGGATAAGGCAAACAGAGACCCGATTAGATCATTTTATATTACGGTTAATATAAGAATTCAGCGAAATTCTATCACATTTGTTCAATTTACGTCGCTCATATTTCAGATAGCGAACTGGGCTACGCGGCATCTTAAAGCGCGCGGAATGGCGAGCAAAATGCACTGCTAAACTTCTATGATAGGGCAATCAGAGACCCGATTAGATCATTTTATATTTTGTTTAATATAAGATTTCAGGGAAATTCTATCACATTTGTTTAATTTACGTCGCTCCTATTTCAGATAGCGTATTGGGCGAAGCGGCATCTCAAAGCGCATGAAATGGCGACTAAAATGCACTATTAAACTTCTAGGGTAGGGCAAGCAGAGACCCGATTAGATCATTTTATATTATGGTTAATTTAAGAATTCAGCAAAATTCTATCACATTCGTTCAATTTAGGTCGCTCCTATTTCAGATAGCGTACTGTGCTAGACGGCATCTTAAGGCGCGTGGAATGCCGAGTAAAATGCACTATTAAACTTCTATGGTAGGGAAACCAGAGACCCGATTAGATCATTTTATATTAAGGTTACTTTAAGAATTCAGCGAAATTCTATCACATTTGTTCAATTTACGTCGCTCCTATTTCAAATAGCGTATTGGGCTAAGCAGCATCACAAAGCGCATGAAATGGCGAGTGAAATGCACCATTAGACTTCTATGGTAGAGCGAACAGAGACCCGATTAGATCATTTTACATTAAGGTTAATATACGGATTCACGGAAATTCTATCACATTTGTTCAACTTTCGTTGCTCCTATTTCAGATAGCGTATTGGGTTAAGCGGCATCTCAAAGCGCATGAAATGGCGAGTACAATGCACTATTAAACTTCTAGGGTAGGGGCAAACAGAGACCCGATTAGATCATTTTATATTATGGTTAATTTAAGAATTCAGCAAAATTCTATCACATTTGTTCAATTTACGTCGCTCCTATTTCGGATAGCGTACTGGGCTAGGCGGCATCCTAAAGCGCGTGGAGTGGCGAGTAAAATGCACTATTAAACTTGTATGATAAGGCAATCAGAGACGCGATTAGATCATTTTATATTTTGTTTAATACAAGATTTCAGGGAAATTCTATCACATTTGTTCAATTCGTGTCGCTCATATTTCAGATAGAGTATTGGGCTAAGCGGCATCTCAAAGCGCATGAAATGGCGAGTAAGATGCACTATTAAACTCCTAGGGTAGGGCAAACAGAGACCCGATTAGATCATTTTATATTATGGTTAATTTAAGAATTCAGCAAGATTCTATCACATTTGTTGAATTTACGTCGCTCCTATTTCAGATAGCGTACTGGGCTAGGCGGCATCTTAAAGCGCGTGGAATGGCGAGTAAAATGCACTGTTAAACTTCAATAATAGGGCAGTCAGAGACCCGATTAGATCATTTTATATTTTGTTTAATATAAGATTTCAGGGAAATCCTATCACATTTGTTCTATTTACGTCGCTCCTATTTCAGTTAGCGTATCGGGCTAACAGGCATCTCAAAGCGCATGAAATGGCGAATAAAATGGACTATTAAACTTCTAGGGTAGGGCAAACAGAGACCCGATTAGATCATTTTATATTACGGCTAATATAAGAATTCAGCGTAATTCTATCACATTTCTTCAAATTACGTCGCTCCTATTTCAGGTAGCGTACTGGGCTGGCCGGCATCTCAAAGCGCGTGGAATGGGGAGTAAAATGCACTATTAAACTTCTAGGGTAGGGCGAACAGAGTCCCGATTAGATCATTTTACATTAAGGTTAATATAAGTATTCAGGGAGATTCTATCACATTTGTTCAAGTTACGTCGCTCCTATTTCAGATAGCGTACTGGGCTGGCCGGCATCTTAAAGCGCGTGGAATGGCGTGTAAAATGCACTATTAAGCTTCTATGATAGGGCAATCAGTGACCTGATTAGATCATTTTATATTATAGTTAATTTAACAATTCAGCGAAATTCTATCACATTTGTTCAATTTACGTCGCTCCTATTTCAGATAGCGTATTGGGCTAAGCGGCATCTCAAAGCGCATGAAATGGCGAGTAAAATGCACTAAACTTCTAGGATAATGCAAACAGAGACCCGATTAGATCATTTTATATTTTTGTTAATATAAGAATTCAGCGAAATTCTATCACATTTGTTCAATTTACGTCGCTCATATTTCCCATAGCGTATTGGGCTAAGCGGCATCTCAAAGCGCATGAAATGGCGAGTAAAATGCACTATTAAACATCTAGGGTAGGGCAATCAGTGACCCGATTAGATCATTTTATATTATAGTTAATTTAAGAATTCAGCGATATTCTATCACGTTTGTTCAATTTACGTCGCTGCTATTGCAGATAGCGTGTTGGGTTAAGCGGCATCTCGAAGCGCATGAAATGGCGAGAATAATGCACTATTAAACTTCTAGGATAAGGCAAACAGATACCCGATTAGATCACTTTATATTATGGTTAATATAAGAATTCAGCGAAATTCTATCACATTTGTTAAATTTACGTCGCTCCTATTTCAGATAGCGTATTGGGCCATGCGGCATCTTAAAGCGCTCGGAATGGCGAGTAAAATGCAAAATTAAAATTCTATGCTAGGGCAATCAGAGACCCGATTAGATCATTTTATATTTTGGTTAATATAAGAATTCAGTGAAATTCTATCACATTTGTTCAATTTACGTCGCTCCTATTTCAGATAGCGTATTGGGCAAAGCGGCATCTCAAAGCGCATGAAATGACGAGTAAAATGCACTATTAAAGTTCTAGGGTAGGGCAAACAGAGACCCGATTAGATCATTTTATATTATGGTTAATTTAAGAATTGAGCGAAATTCTATCACATTCGTTCAATTTAGGTCGCTCCTATTTCAGATAGCGTTCTGGGATAGGCGGCATCTTAAAGCGCGTGGAATGGCGAGTAGAATGCACTACTAAACTTCTATGATAGGGCAATCAGAGACCCGATTAGATCATTTTGTATTTTGTTTAATATACGATTTCAGGGAAATTCTATCACATTTGTTCAATTTACGTCGCTCCTATTTCAGATAGCGTATTGAGCTAAGCGGAATCTCGAAGCGCATGAAATGGCGAGTACAATGCACTATTAAACTTCTAGGGTAGGGCAAACAGAGACCCGATTAGATCATTTTATATTATGGTTAATTTAAGAATTCAGCAAAATTCTATCACATTTGTTCAATTTACGTCGCTCGTATTTCGGATAGCGTACTGGGCTAGGCGGTATCCTAAAGCGCGTGGAGTGGCGAGTAAAATGCACTATTAAACTTGTATGATAGGGCAATCAGAGACGCGATTAGATCATTTTATATTTTGTTTAATACAAGATTTCAGGTAAATTCTATCACATTTGTTCAATTCGTGTCGCTCATATTTCAGATAGAGTATTGGGCTAAGCGTCATCTCAAAGCGCATGAAATGGCGAGCAAAATGCACTATTAAACTTCTAGGGTAGGGCAAACAGAGACCCGATTAGATCATTTTGTACTATGGTTAATTTAAGAATTCAGCAAAATTCTATCACGTTTGTTCAATTTACGTCGCTGCTATTGCAGATAGCGTGTTGGGTTAAGCGGCATCTCGAAGCGCATGAAATGGCGAGAATAATGCACTATTCAACTTCTAGGATAAGGCAAACAGATACCCGATTAGATCATTTTATATTATGGTTAATATAAGAATTCAGCGAAATTCTATCACGTTTGTTCAATTTACGTCGCTCATATTTCAGATAGCGTATTGGGCTAAGCGGCATCTCAAAGCGCATGAAATGACAAGTAAAATGCACTATTAAACTTCTAGGGTAGGGCAATCAGTGACCCGATGAGATCATTTTATATTATAGTTAATTTAAGAATTCAGCGAAATTCTATCACATTTGTTCAATTTACGTCGCTCCTATTTCAGATAGCGTATTGGGCTAAGCGGCCTCTCAAAGCGCATGAAATGGAGCGTAAAATGCAATACTAAACTTCTAGGATAATGCAAACAGAGACCCGATTAGATCATTTTATATTTTTGTTAATATAAGAATTCAGCGAAATTCTATCACATTTGTTCAATTTACGTCGCTCATATTTCCCATAGCGTATTGGGCTAAGCGGCATCTCAAAGCGTATGAAATGGCGAGTAAAATGCACTATTAAACATCTAGGGTAGGGCAATCAGTGACCCGATTAGATCATTTTATATTATAGTTAATTTAAGAATTCAGCGATATTCTATCACATTTGTTCAATTTACGTCGCTCCTATTTCAGATAGGGTATTGGGCTAAGCGTCATCTCAAAGCGCATGAAATGGCGAGCAAAATGCACTATTAAACTTCTAGGGTAGGGCAAACAGAGACCCGATTAGATCATTTTGTACTATGGTTAATTTAAGAATTCAGAAAAATTCTATCACGTTTGTTCAATTTACGTCGCTGCTATTGCAGATAGCGTGTTGGGTTAAGCGGCATCTCGAAGCGCATGAAATGGCGAGAATAATGCACTATTAAACTTCTAGGATAAGGCAAACAGATACCCGATTAGATCATTTTATATTATGGTTAATATAAGAATTCAGCGAAATTCTATCACGTTTGTTCAATTTACGTCGCTCATATTTCAGATAGCGTATTGGGCTAAGCGGCATCTCAAAGCGCATGAAATGACAAGTAAAATGCACTATTAAACTTCTAGGGTAGGGCAATCAGTGACCCGATGAGATCATTTTATATTATAGTTAATTTAAGAATTCAGCGAAATTCTATCACATTTGTTCAATTTACGTCGCTCCTATTTCAGATAGCGTATTGGGCTAAGCGGCCTCTCAAAGCGCATGAAATGGCGAGTAAAATGCAATACTAAACTTCTAGGATAATGCAAACAGAGACCCGATTAGATCATTTTATATTTTTGTTAATATAAGAATTCAGCGAAATTCTATCACATTTGTTCAATTTACGTCGCTCATATTTCCCATAGCGTATTGGGCTAAGCGGCATCTCAAAGCGTATGAAATGGCGAGTAAAATGCACTATTAAACATCTAGGGTAGGGCAATCAGTGACCCGATTAGATCATTTTATATTATAGTTAATTTAAGAATTCAGCGATATTCTATCACATTTGTTCAATTTACGTCGCTCCTATTTCAGATAGGGTATTGGGCTAAGCGTCATCTCAAAGCGCATGAAATGGCGAGCAAAATGCACTATTAAACTTCTAGGGTAGGGCAAACAGAGACCCGATTAGATCATTTTGTACTATGGTTAATTTAAGAATTCAGCAAAATTCTATCACGTTTGTTGAATTTACGTCGCTGCTATTGCAGATAGCGTGTTGGGTTAAGCGGCATCTCGAAGCGCATGAAATGGCGAGAATAATGCACTATTAAACTTCTAGGATAAGGCAAACAGATACCCGATTAGATCATTTTATATTATGGTTAATATAAGAATTCAGCGAAATTCTATCACGTTTGTTCAATTTACGTCGCTCATATTTCAGATAGCGTATTGGGCTAAGCGGCATCTCAAAGCGCATGAAATGACAAGTAAAATGCACTATTAAACTTCTAGGGTAGGGCAATCAGTGACCCGATGAGATCATTTTATATTATAGTTAATTTAAGAATTCAGCGAAATTCTATCACATTTGTTCAATTTACGTCGCTCCTATTTCAGATAGCGTATTGGGCTATGCGGCATCTTAAAGCGCTCGGAATGGCGAGTAAAATGCACTATTAAACTTCTATGCTAGGGCAATCAGAGACCCGATTAGATAATTTTATATTATGGTTAATATAAGAATTCAGTGAAATTCTATCACATTTGTTCAATTTACGTCGCTCCTATTTCAGATAGCATATTGGGCAAAGCGCATCTCAAAGCGCATGAAATGACGAGTAAAATGCACTATTAAAGTTCTAGGGTAGGGCAAACAGAGACCCGATTAGATCATTTTATATTATGGTTAATTTAAGAATTGAGCGAAATTCTATCACATTCGTTCAATTTAGGTCGCTCCTATTTCAGATAGCGTTCTGGGATAGGCGGCATCTTAAAGCGCGTGGAATGGCGAGTAGAATGCACTACTAAACTTCTATGATAGGTCAATCAGAGACCCGATTAGATCATTTTGTATTTTGTTTAATATAAGATTTCAGGGAAATTCTATCACATTTGTTCAATTTACGTCGCTCCTATTTCAGATAGCGTATTGAGCTAAGCGGCATCTCGAAGCGCATGAAATGGCGAGTACAATGCACTATTAAACTTCTAGGGTAGGGCAAACAGAGACCCGATTAGATCATTTTATATTATGGTTAATTTAAGAATTCAGCAAAATTCTATCACATTTGTTCAATTTACGTCGCTCCTATTTCAGATAGCGTATTGGGCTAAGCGGCATCTCAAAGCGCATGAAATGGCGAGTGAAATGCACTATAAGACTTCTATGGTAGGGCGAACAGAGACCAGATTAGATCATTTTACATTCTGGTTAATAAAATAATTCAGCGAAATTCTATCACATTTGTTCAACTTTCGTCGCTCCTATTTCAGATAGCATATTGAGCTAAGCGGCATCTCGAAGCGCATGAAATGAAGAGTAAAATGCACTGTTAAACTTCTAGGGTAGGGCAAGCAGAGACCCGATTAGATCATTTTATATTATAGTTAATTTAAGAATTGAGCGAAATTCTATCACATTCGTTCAATTTACGTCGCTCCTATTTCAGATAGCGTATTGGGCAAAGCGGCATCTCAAAGCGCATGATATGACGAGTAAAATGCATTGTTAAACTTCTAGGGTAGGGCAAGCAGAGACCCGATTAGATCATTTTATACTATGGTTAATTTAAGAATTCAGCAAAATTCTATCACATTCGTTCAATTTAGGTCGCTCCTATTTCAGATAGCGTACTGGGCTGGCCGGAATCTTAAAGCGCGTGGAATGGCGTGTAAAATGCACTATTAAACTTCTATGATAGGGCAATCAGTGACCTGATTAGATCATTTTATATTATAGCTAATTAAGAATTCAGCGAAATTCTATCACATTTGTTCAATTTACGTCGCTCATATTTCCCATAGCGTATTGGGCTAAGCGGCATCTCAAAGCGCATGAAATGGCGAGTAAAATGCACTATTAAACTTCTAGGGTAGGGTAATCAGTGACCCGATGAGATCATTTTATATTATAGTTAATTTAAGAATTGAGCGAAATTCTATCACATTCGTTCAATTTACGTCGCTCCTATTTCAGATAGCGTATTGGGCAAAGCGGCATCTCAAAGCGCATGATATGACGAGTAAAATGCATTGTTAAACTTCTAGGGTAGGGCAAGCAGAGACCCGATTAGATCATTTTATACTATGGTTAATTTAAGAATTCAGCAAAATTCTATCACATTCGTTCAATTTAGGTCGCTCCTATTTCAGATAGCGTACTGGGCTGGCCGGAATCTTAAAGCGCGTGGAATGGCGTGTAAAATGCACTATTAAACTTCTATGATAGGGCAATCAGTGACCTGATTAGATCATTTTATATTATAGCTAATTTAAGAATTCAGCGAAATTCTATCACATTTGTTCAATTTACGTCGCTCATATTTCCCATAGCGTATTGGGCTAAGCGGCATCTCAAAGCGCATGAAATGGCGAGTAAAATGCACTATTAAACTTCTAGGGTAGGGTAATCAGTGACCCGATGAGATCATTTTATATTATAGTTAATTTAAGAATTCAGCGAAATTCTATCACATTTGTTCAATTTACGTCGCTCCTATTTCAGATATCGTATTTGGTGAAACGGCATCTCAAAGCGCATGAAATGGCGAGTAAAATGCACTATTAAACTTCTAGGGTAGGGCAATCAGTGACCCGATTAGTTCATTTTATATTACGGTTAATATAAGAATTCAGCGTAATTCTATCACATATCTTCAAATTACGTCGCTCCTATTTCAGATAGCGTACTGGGCTTGCCGGCATCTTAATCCGCGTGGAATGCCGAGTAAAATGCACTATTAAGCTTCTATGATAGGGCATTCACAGACCCGATTAGATCATTTTATATTTTGTTTAATATAAGATTTCAGGGAAATTCTATCACATTTGTTCAATTTACGTCGCTCATATTTCAGATAGCGTATTGGGCTAAGCGGCATCTCAAAGCGCATGAAATGGCGAGTAGAATGCACTATTAAACTTCTAGGGTAGTGCAAACAGAGACCCGAATAGATCATTTTATATTTTGGTTAACATAAGAATTCAACGAAATTCTATCACATTTGTAAAATTTACGTCGCTCCTATTTCAGATAGCATATTGGGCTTAGCGGCATCTCAAAGCGCATGAAGTGACGAGTGAAATGCACTATTAAACTTCTAGGGTAGGGCAAGCAGAGACCCGATTAGATCATTTTATATTATGGTTAATTTAAGAATTCAGCGAAATTCTATCACATTTGTTCCATTTGCGTCGCTCCAATTTCAGATAGCGTATTGGGCTGGCCTGCATCTTAATCCGCGTGGAATGGCGAGTAAAATGCACTATTAAGCTTCTATGATAGGGCATTCACAGACCCGATTAGATCATTTTATATTTTGTTTAATATAAGATTTCAGGGAAATTCTATCACATTTTTTCAATTTACGTCGCTCCTATTTCAGTTAGCGTATTGGGCTAACCGGCATCTCAAAGCGCATGAAATGGCGAACAAAATGGACAGTTAAACTTCTAGGGTAGGGCAAACGGAGACCCGATTAGATCATTTTATATTACGGTTAATATAAGAATTCAGCGTAATTCTATCACATTTCTTCAAATTACGTCGCTCCTATTTCAGATAGCGTACTGGGCTAGCCGGCATCTTAAAGCGCGTGGAATGGCGAGTAAAATGCACTATTAAACTTCTATGATAGGGCAATCAGTGACCCGATTAGATCATTTATATTATAGTTAATTTAAGAATTCAGCGAAATTCTATCACATTTGTTCAATTTACGTCGCTCCTATTTCAGATAGCGTATTGGGCTAAGCGGCATCTCAAAGCGCATGAAATGGCGAGTAAAATGCACTATTAAACTTCTATGATAGGGCAATCAGTGACCCGATTAGATCCTTTTATATTATAGTTAATTTAAGAATTCAGCGATATTCTATCACATTTGTTCAATTTACGTCGCTCCTATTTCAGATAGGGTATTGGGCTAAGCGTCATCTCAAAGCGCATGAAATGGCGAGCAAAATGCACTATTAAACTTCTAGGGTAGGGCAAACAGAGACCCGATTAGATCATTTTGTACTATGGTTAATTTAAGAATTCAGCAAAATTCTATCACGTTTGTTCAATTTACGTCGCTGCTATTGCAGATAGCGTGTTGGGTTAAGCGGCATCTCGAAGCGCATGAAATGGCGAGAATAATGCACTATTAAACTTCTAGGATAAGGCAAACAGATACCCGATTAGATCATTTTATATTATGGTTAATATAAGAATTCAGCGAAATTCTATCACGTTTGTTCAATTTACGTCGCTCATATTTCAGATAGCGTATTGGGCTAAGCGGCATCTCAAAGCGCATGAAATGGCAAGTAAAATGCACTATTAAACTTCTAGGGTAGGGCAATCAGTGACCCGATGAGATCATTTTATATTATAGTTAATTTAAGAATTCAGCGAAATTCTATCACAGTTGTTCAATTTACGTCGCTCCTATTTCAGATAGCGTATTGGGCTATGCGGCATCTTAAAGCGCTCGGAATGGCGAGTAAAATGCACTATTAAACTTCTATGCTAGGGCAATCAGAGACCCGATTAGATAATTTTATATTATGGTTAATATAAGAATTCAGTGAAATTCTATCACATTTGTTCAATTTACGTCGCTCCTATTTCAGATAGCATATTGGGCAAAGCGGCATCTCAAAGCGCATGAAATGACGAGTAAAATGCACTATTAAAGTTCTAGGGTAGGGCAAACAGAGACCCGATTAGATCATTTTATATTATGGTTAATTTAAGAATTGAGCGAAATTCTATCACATTCGTTCAATTTAGGTCGCTCCTATTTCAGATAGCGTTCTGGGATAGGCGGCATCTTAAAGCGCGTGGAATGGCGAGTAGAATGCACTACTAAACTTCTATGATAGGTCAATCAGAGACCCGATTAGATCATTTTGTATTTTGTTTAATATAAGATTTCAGGGAAATTCTATCACATTTGTTCAATTTACGTCGCTCCTATTTCAGATAGCGTATTGAGCTAAGCGGCATCTTGAAGCGCATGAAATGGCGAGTACAATGCACTATTAAACTTCTAGGGTAGGGCAAACAGAGACCCGATTAGATCATTTTATATTATGGTTAATTTAAGAATTCAGCAAAATTCTATCACATTTGTTCAATTTACGTCGCTCCTATTTCAGATAGCGTATTGGGCTAAGCGGCATCTCAAAGCGCATGAAATGGCGAGTGAAATGCACTATAAGACTTCTATGGTAGGGCGAACAGAGACCAGATTAGATCATTTTACATTCTGGTTAATAAAATAATTCAGCGAAATTCTATCACATTTGTTCAACTTTCGTCGCTCCTATTTCAGATAGCGTATTGAGCTAAGCGGCATCTCGAAGCGCATGAAATGAAGAGTAAAATGCACTGTTAAACTTCTAGGGTAGGGCAAGCAGAGACCCGATTAGATCATTTTATATTATAGTTAATTTAAGAATTGAGCGAAATTCTATCACATTCGTTCAATTTACGTCGCTCCTATTTCAGATAGCGTATTGGGCAAAGCGGCATCTCAAAGCGCATGCTATGACGAGTAAAATGCATTGTTAAACTTCTAGGGTAGGGCAAGCAGAGACCCGATTAGATCATTTTATACTATGGTTAATTTAAGAATTCAGCAAAATTCTATCACATTCGTTCAATTTAGGTCGCTCCTATTTCAGATAGCGTACTGGGCTGGCCGGAATCTTAAAGCGCGTGGAATGGCGTGTAAAATGCACTATTAAACTTCTATGATAGGGCAATCAGTGACCTGATTAGATCATTTTATATTATAGCTAATTTAAGAATTCAGCGAAATTCTATCACATTTGTTCAATTTACGTCGCTCATATTTCCCATAGCGTATTGGGCTAAGCGGCATCTCAAAGCGCATGAAATGGCGAGTAAAATGCACTATTAAACTTCTAGGGTAGGGTAATCAGTGACCCGATGAGATCATTTTATATTATAGTTAATTTAAGAATTCAGCGAAATTCTATCACATTTGTTCAATTTACGTCGCTCCTATTTCAGATATCGTATTTGGTTAAACGGCATCTCAAAGCGCATGAAATGGCGAGTAAAATGCACTATTAAACTTCTAGGGTAGGGCAATCAGTGACCCGATTAGTTCATTTTATATTACGGTTAATATAAGAATTCAGCGTAATTCTATCACATTTCTTCAAATTACGTCGCTCCTATTTCAGATAGCGTACTGGGCTGGCCGGCATCTTAATCCGCGTGGAATGCCGAGTAAAATGCACTATTAAGCTTCTATGATAGGGCATTCACAGACCCGATTAGATCATTTTATATTTTGTTTAATATAAGATTTCAGGGAAATTCTATCACATTTGTTCAATTTACGTCGCTCATATTTCAGATAGCGTATTGGGCTAAGCGGCATCTCAAAGCGCATGAAATGGCGAGTAGAATGCACTATTAAACTTCTAGGGTAGTGCAAACAGAGACACGAATAGATCATTTTATATTTTGGTTAACATAAGAAATCAACGAAATTCTATCACATTTGTAAAATTTACGTCGCTCCTATTTCAGATAGCATATTGGGCTTAGCGGCATCTCAAAGCGCATGAAGTGACGAGTGAAATGCACTATTAAACTTCTAGGGTAGGGCAAGCAGAGACCCGATTAGATCATTTTATATTATGGTTAATTTAAGAATTCAGCGAAATTCTATCACATTTGTTCCATTTGCGTCGCTCCAATTTCAGATAGCGTATTGGGCTGGCCTGCATCTTAATCCGCGTGGAATGGCGAGTAAAATGCACTATTAAGCTTCTATGATAGGGCATTCACAGACCCGATTAGATCATTTTATATTTTGTTTAATATAAGATTTCAGGGAAATTCTATCACATTTTTTCAATTTACGTCGCTCCTATTTCAGTTAGCGTATTGGGCTAACCGGCATCTCAAAGCGCATGAAATGGCGAACAAAATGGACAGTTAAACTTCTAGGGTAGGGCAAACGGAGACCCGATTAGATCATTTTATATTACGGTTAATATAAGAATTCAGCGTAATTCTATCACATTTCTTCAAATTACGTCGCTCCTATTTCAGATAGCGTACTGGGCTAGCCGGCATCTTAAAGCGCGTGGAATGGCGAGTAAAATGCACTATTAAACTTCTATGATAGGGCAATCAGTGACCCGATTAGATCATTTTATATTATAGTTAATTTAAGAATTCAGCGAAATTCTATCACATTTGTTCAATTTACGTTGCTCCTATTTCAGATAGCGTATTGGGCTAAGCGGCATCTCAAAGCGCATGAAATGGCGAGCAAAATGCACTATTAAACTTCTATGATAGGGCAATCAGTGACCCGATTAGATCCTTTTATATTATAGTTAATTTAAGAATTCAGCGATATTCTATCACATTTGTTCAATTTACGTCGCTCCTATTTCAGATAGGGTATTGGGCTAAGCGTCATCTCAAAGCGCATGAAATGGCGAGCAAAATGCACTATTAAACTTCTAGGGTAGTGCAAACAGAGACCCGATTAGATCATTTTGTACTATGGTTAATTTAAGAATTCAGCAAAATTCTATCACGTTTGTTCAATTTACGTCGCTGCTATTGCAGATAGCGTGTTGGGTTAAGCGGCATCTCGAAGCGCATGAAATGGCGAGAATAATGCACTATTAAACTTCTAGGATAAGGCAAACAGATACCCGATTAGATCATTTTATATTATGGTTAATATAAGAATTCAGCGAAATTCTATCACGTTTGTTCAATTTACGTCGCTCATATTTCAGATAGCGTATTGGGCTAAGCGGCATCTCAAAGCGCATGAAATGACAAGTAAAATGCACTATTAAACTTCTAGGGTAGGGCAATCAGTGACCCGATGAGATCATTTTATATTATAGTTAATTTAAGAATTCAGCGAAATTCTATCACATTTGTTCAATTTACGTCGCTCCTATTTCAGATAGCGTATTGGGCTATGCGGCATCTTAAAGCGCTCGGAATGGCGAGTAAAATGCACTATTAAACTTCTATACTAGGGCAATCAGAGACCCGATTAGATAATTTTATATTATGGTTAATATAAGAATTCAGTGAAATTCTATCACATTTGTTCAATTTACGTCGCTCCTATTTCAGATAGCATATTGGGCAAAGCGGCATCTCAAAGCGCATGAAATGACGAGTAAAATGCACTATTAAAGTTCTAGGGTAGGGCAAACAGAGACCCGATTAGATCATTTTATATTATGGTTAATTTAAGAATTGAGCGAAATTCTATCACATTCGTTCAATTTAGGTCGCTCCTATTTCAGATAGCGTTCTGGGATAGGCGGCATCTTAAAGCGCGTGGAATGGCGAGTAGAATGCACTACTAAACTTCTATGATAGGTCAATCAGAGACCCGATTAGATCATTTTGTATTTTGTTTAATATAAGATTTCAGGGAAATTCTATCACATTTGTTCAATTTACGTCGCTCCTATTTCAGATAGCGTATTGAGCTAAGCGGCATCTCGAAGCGCATGAAATGGCGAGTACAATGCACTATTAAACTTCTAGGGTAGGGCAAACAGAGACCCGATTAGATCATTTTATATTATGGTTAATTTAAGAATTCAGCAAAATTCTATCACATTTGTTCAATTTACGTCGCTCCTATTTCAGATAGCGTATTGGGCTAAGCGGCATCTCAAAGCGCATGAAATGGCGAGTGAAATGCACTATAAGACTTCTATGGTAGGGCGAACAGAGACCAGATTAGATCATTTTACATTCTGGTTAATAAAATAATTCAGCGAAATTCTATCACATTTGTTCAACTTTCGTCGCTCCTATTTCAGATAGCGTATTGAGCTAAGCGGCATCTCGAAGCGCATGAAATGAAGAGTAAAATGCACTGTTAAACTTCTAGGGTAGGGCAAGCAGAGACCCGATTAGATCATTTTATATTATAGTTAATTTAAGAATTGAGCGAAATTCTATCACATTCGTTCAATTTACGTCGCTCCTATTTCAGATAGCGTATTGGGCAAAGCGGCATCTCAAAGCGCATGATATGACGAGTAAAATGCATTGTTAAACTTCTAGGGTAGGGCAAGCAGAGACCCGATTATATCATTTTATACTATGGTTAATTTAAGAATTCAGCAAAATTCTATCACATTCGTTCAATTTAGGTCGCTCCTATTTCAGATAGCGTACTGGGCTGGCCGGAATCTTAAAGCGCGTGGAATGGCGTGTAAAATGCACTATTAAACTTCTATGATAGGGCAATCAGTGACCTGATTAGATCATTTTATATTATAGTTAATTTAAGAATTCAGCGAAATTCTATCACATTTGTTCAATTTACGTCGCTCATATTTCCCATAGCGTATTGGGCTAAGCGGCATCTCAAAGCGCATGAAATGGCGAGTAAAATGCACTATTAAACTTCTAGGGTAGGGCAATCAGTGACCCGATGAGATCATTTTATATTATAGTTAATTTAAGAATTCAGCGAAATTCTATCACATTTGTTCAATTTACGTCGCTCCTATTTCAGATATCGTATTTGGTGAAACGGCATCTCAAAGCGCATGAAATGGCGAGTAAAATGCACTATTAAACTTCTAGGGTAGGGCAATCAGTGACCCGATTAGTTCATTTTATATTACGGTTAATATAAGAATTCAGCGTAATTCTATCACATTTCTTCAAATTACGTCGCTCCTATTTCAGATAGCGTACTGGGCTGGCCGGCATCTTAATCCGCGTGGAATGCCGAGTAAAATGCACTATTAAGCTTCTATGATAGGGCATTCACAGACCCGATTAGATCATTTTATATTTTGTTTAATATAAGATTTCAGGGAAATTCTATCACATTTGTTCAATTTACGTCGCTCATATTTCAGATAGCGTATTGGGCTAAGCGGCATCTCAAAGCGCATGAAATGGCGAGTAGAATGCACTATTAAACTTCTAGGGTAGTGCAAACAGAGACCCGAATAGATCATTTTATATTTTGGTTAACATAAGAAATCAACGAAATTCTATCACATTTGTAAAATTTACGTCGCTCCTATTTCAGATAGCATATTGGGCTTAGCGGCATCTCAAAGCGCATGAAGTGACGAGTGAAATGCACTATTAAACTTCTAGGGTAGGGCAAGCAGAGACCCGATTAGATCATTTTATATTATGGTTAATTTAAGAATTCAGCGAAATTCTATCACATTTGTTCCATTTGCGTCGCTCCAATTTCAGATAGCGTATTGGGCTGGCCTGCATCTTAATCCGCGTGGAATGGCGAGTAAAATGCACTATTAAGCTTCTATGATAGGGCATTCACAGACCCGGTTAGATCATTTTATATTATGGTTAATATAAGAATTCAGCCAAATTCTATCACATTTGTTCAATTTGCGTCGCTCATATTTCAGATAGCGTATTGGGCTAAGCGGCATCTCAAAGCGCATGAAATGGCGCGTAAAATGCGCTATTAAACTTCTAGGATAAGGCAAACGGAGACCCGATTAGTTCATTTTATATTACGGTTAATATAAGAATTCAGCGTAATTCTATCACATTTCTTCAAATTACGTCGCTCCTATTTCAGATAGCGTACTGGGCTGGCCGGCATCTTAATCCGCGTGGAATGGCGAGTAAAATGCACTATTAAGCTTCTATGATAGGGCATTCACAGACCCGATTAGATCATTTTATATTTTGTTTAATATAAGATTTCAGGGAAATTCTATCACATTTTTTCAATTTACGTCGCTCCTATTTCAGTTAGCGTATTGAGCTAACCGGCATCTCAAAGCGCATGAAATGGCGAACAAAATGGACAGTTAAACTTCTAGGGTAGTGCAAACGGACACCCGATTAGATCATTTTATATTACGGTTAATATAAGAATTCAGCGTAATTCTATCACATTTCTTCAAATTACGTCGCTCCTATTTCAGATAGCGTACTGGGCTAGCCGGCATCTTAAAGCGCGTGGAATGGCGAGTAAAATGCACTATTAAACTTCTATGATAGGGCAATCAGTGACCCGATTAGATCATTTTATATTATAGTTAATTTAAGAATTCAGCGAAATTCTATCACATTTGTTCAATTTACGTTGCTCCTATTTCAGATAGCGTATTGGGCTAAGCGGCATCTCAAAGCGCATGAAGGCATCTCAAAGCGCATGAAATGGCGAGCAAAATGCACTATTAAACTTCTATGATAGGGCAATCAGTGACCCGATTAGATCCTTTTATGTTATAGTTAATTTAAGAATTCAGCGAAATTCTATCACATTTGTTCAATTTACGTCGCTCCTATTTCAGATAGCGTATTGGGCTAAGCGGCATCTCAAAGCGCATGAAATGGCGAGCAGAATGCACTATTAAACTTCTAGGGTAGGGCAAACAGAGACCCGATTAGATCATTTTATATTTTTGTTAATATAAGAATTCAGCGAAATTCTATCACATTTGTTCAATTTACGTCGCTCATATTTCCGATAGCGTATTGGGCTAAGCGGCATCTCAAAGCGCATGAAATGGCGAGTAAAATGCACTATTAAACTCCTAGGGTAGGGCAATCAGTGACCCGATTAGATCATTTTATATTATAGTTAATTTAAGAATTCAGCGATATTCTATCACATTTGTCCAATTTACGTCGCTCCTATTTCAGATAGCGTATTGGGCTAAGCGGCATCTCAAAGCGCATGAAATGGCGTGTAAAATGCACTATTAAACTTCTAGGGTAGGGCAAACAAAGACCCGATTAGATCATTTTATGTTTTGGTTAATACAAGAATTCAGCGAAATTCTATCACATTTGGTCAATTTACGTCGCTCCTATTTCACATAGCTTATTGGGCTAAGCGGCATCTCAAAGCGCATGAAATGGCGAGTAAAATGCACTATTAAACTTCTAGGATAAGGCAAACAGAGACCCGATTAGATCATTTTATATTGCGGTTAATATAAGAATTCAGCGTAAATCTGACACATTTGTTCAACTTACGTAGCTCCTATTTCAGATAGCGTACTGTGCTAGGCGGCATCCTAAAGCGCGCGGAATGGCGAGTAAAATGCACTATTAAACTTCTACGCTAGGGCAATCAGAGACCGATTAGATCATTTTATATTTCGTTTAATATAAGATTTCAGGGAAATTCTATCACATTTGTTCAATTTACGTCGCTCCTATTTCAGATAGCTTACTGGGCTAGGCGGCATCTTAAAGCGCGTGGAATGGCGAGTAAAATGCACTACTAAACTACTATGATAGGGCAATCAGAGACCCGATTAGGTCATTTTATATTTTGGTTAATATAAGAATTCAGCGAAATTCTATCACATTTGTTCAATTTACGTCGCTCCTATTACAGATAGCTTATTGTGCTTAGCGGCATCTCAAAGCGCATGAAGTGACGAGTGAAATGCACTATTAAACTTCTAGGGTTGGTCGAAGAAAGACCCAATTAGATCATTTTACATTAAGGTTAATATAAGAATTCAGGGAAATTCTATCACATTTGTTCAATTTACGTCGCTCGTATTACAGATAGCTTATTGTGCTTAGCGGCATCTCAAAGCGCATGATGTGACGAGTGAAATGCACTATTAAACTTCTAGGGTTGGTCGAAGAAAGACCCAATTAGATCATTTTACATTAAGGTTAATATAAGAATTCAGGGAAATTCTATCACATTTGTTCAATTTACGTCGCTCCTATTTCAGATAGCGTATTGGGCTAAGCGGCATCTCAAAGCGCATGAAATGGCGAATAAAATGAGCTATTAAACTTCTAGGCTAGGGCGAACAGGGACCCGATTAGATCATTTTACATTATGGTTAATAAAAGAATTCAGCGAAATTCTATCACATTTGTTCAACTTACGTCGCTCCTATTTCAGATAGCGTACTGGGCTAGGCGGTATCTCAAAGCGCGTGGAAGTGCGAGTAAAATGCACTACTATACTTCTATGATAGGGCAATCAGAGACCCGATTAGATCATTTTATATTTTGGTTAATATAAGAATTCAGCAAAATTCTATCACATTTGTTCAATTTACGTCGCTCCTATTTCAGATAGCGTATTGGGGTAAGCTGCATCTCAATGCGCAAGACATGGCGAGTAAAATGCACTACTAAACTTCTAGGGTAGGCAAACAGAGACCCGATTAGATCATTTTATATTGCGGTTAATATAAGAATTCAGCGTAACCCTGTCATATTTGTTCAACTTACGTAGCTCCTATTTCAGATAGCGTCCTGGGCTAGGCGGCATCTTAAAGCGCGTGGAATGGCGAGTAAAATGCACTACTAAACTTCTAGGGTAGGCAAACAGAGACCCGATTAGATCATTTTATATTGCGGTTAATATAAGAATTCAGCGTAACCCTGTCATATTTGTTCAACTTACGTAGCTCCTATTTCAGATAGCGTCCTGGGCTAGGCGGCATCTTAAAGCGCGTGGAATGGCGAGTAAAATTCACTATTAAACTTCTATGATAGGGCAATCAGAGACCCGACTAGATCATTTTATATTATGGTTAATTTAAGAATTCAGCAAAATTCTATCACATTTGTTCAGTTTACGTCGCTCCTATTTCAGATAGCGTACTGGGCTAGGCGGAATCTTAAAGCGCATGGAATGGCGAGTAAAATGCACTATTAAACTTCTATGATAGGGCAATCAGAGACCCGATTAGATCATTTTATATTTTGATTAATATAAGAATTCAGCGAAATTCTATCACATTTGTTCAATTTACGTCGCTCCTATTTCAGATAGCGTATTGGGCTAAGCTGCATCTCAAAGCGCATGAAATGGCGAGTAAAATGGACTAGTAAACTTCTAGGGTAGGGCAATCAGAGACCCGATTAGATCATTTTATATTATGGTTAATTTAAGAATTCAGCAAAATTCTATCACATTAGTTCAATTTACGTCGTTCCTATTTCAGATAGCGTACTGGGCTATGCGGCATCTTAAAGCGCGTGGAATGGCGAGTAAAATTCACTATAAAAGTTCTATGATAGGTTAATCAGAGACCCGATTAGATCATTTTATATTATGGTTAATATAAGAATTCAGCGAAGTTCTATCACATTTGGTCAATTTACGTCGCTCCTATTTCAGATAGCTTATTGGGCTAAGCGGCATCTCAAAGCGCATGAAATGACGAGTGAAATGCACTATTAAACTTCTAGGATAAGGCAAACAGAGACCCGATTAGATCATTTTATATTGCGGTTAATATAAGAATTCAGCGTAACTCTGACACATTTGTTCAACTTACGTAGCTCCTATTTCAGATAGCGTACTGGGCTAGGCGGCATCTTAAAGCGCGTGGAATGGCGGGTAAAATGCACTATTAAACTTCTATGATAGGGCAATCAGAGACCCGATTAGATCATTTTATATTTTGGTTAATATAAGAATTCAGCGAAGTTCTATCACATTTGGTCAATTTACGTCGCTCCTATTTCAGATAGCTTATTGGGCTAAGCGGCATCTCAAAGGGCATGAAATGACGAGTGAAATGCACTATTAAACTTCTAGGGTTGGTCGAAGAAAGACCCAATTAGATCATTTTACATTAAGGTTAATATAAGAATTCAGGGAAATTCTATCACATTTGTTCAATTTACGTCGCTCCTATTTCAGATAGCGTATTGGGCTAAGCGGCATCTCAAAGCGCATGAAATGGCGAATAAAATTAGCTATTAAACTTCTAGGCTAGGGCGAACAGGGACCTGATTAGATCATTTTACATTATGGTTAATAAAAGAATTCAGCGAAATTCTATCACATTTGTTCAACTTACGTCGCTCCTATTTCAGATAGCGTACTGGGCTAGGCGGTATCTCAAAGCGCGTGGAAGTGCGAGTAAAATGCACTACTAAACTTCTATGATAGGGCAATCAGAGACCCGATTAGATCATTTTACATTGAGGTTAATATAAGAATTCAGCGAAATTCTATCACATTTGTTAAATTTACGTCGCTCCTATTTCAGATAGCGTATTGGGCTAGGCGGCATCTTAAAGCGCGTGGAATGGCGGGTAAAATGCACTATTAAACTTCTATGATAGGGCAATCAGAGACCCGATTAGATCATTTTATGTTTTGGTTAATACAAGAATTCAGCGAAATTCTATCACATTTGGTCAATTTACGTCGCTCCTATTTCAGATAGCTTATTGGGCTAAGCGGCATCTCAAAGCGCATGAAATGGCGCGTAAAATGCACTATTAAACTTCTAGGATAAGGCAAACAGAGACCCGATTAGATCATTTTATATTGCGGTTAATATAAGAATTCAGCGTAACTCTGACACATTTGTTCAACTTACGTCGCTCCTATTTCAGATAGCGTACTGGGCTAGGCGGCATCTTAAAGCGCGTGGAATGGCGGGTAAAATGCACTATTAAACTTCTATGATAGGGCAATCAGAGACCCGATTAGATCATTTTATGTTTTGGTTAATATAAGAATTCAGCGAAATTCTATCACATTTGTTCAATTTACGTCGCTCCTATTTCAGATAGCGTATTGGGGTAAGCTGCATCTCAAAGCGCAAGACATGGCGAGTAAAATGCACTACTAAACTTCTAGGGTAGGCAAACAGAGACCCGATTAGATCATTTTATATTGCGGTTAATATAAGAATTCAGCGTAACTCTGTCACATTTGTTCAACTTACGTAGCTCCTATTTCAGATAGCGTCCTGGGCTAGGCGGCATCTTAAAGCGCGTGGAATGGCGAGTAAAATGCACTATTATACTTCTATGATAGGGCAATCAGAGACCCGATTAGATCATTTTATGTTTTGGTTAATATAAGAATTCAGCGAAATTCTATCACATTTGTTCAATTTACGTCGCTCCTATTTCAGATAGCGTATTGGGGTAAGCTGCATCTCAAAGCGCAAGACATGGCGAGTAAAATGCACTAATAAACTTCTAGGGTAGGGCAAACAGAGACACGATTAGATCATTTCATATTTTGGTTAATATTACAATTCAGCGAAATTCTATCACATTTGTTCAATTTACGTCGCTCCTATTTCAGATAGCGTATTGGGCTAAGCGGCATCTCAAAGCGCATGAAATGGCGAGTAAAATGCACTACTAAGCTTCTAGGATAAGGCAAACAGAGACCCGATTAGATCATTTTATATTACGGTTAATATAAGAATTCAGCGTAATTCTGTCACATTTGTTCAACTTACGTAGCTCCTATTTCAGATAGCGTACTGGGCTAGGCGGCAACTTAAAGCGCGTGGAATATCGAGTAAAATACACTATCAAACTTCTATGATAGGGCAATCAGAGACCCGATTAGATCATTTCATATTTTGGTTAATATTAGGATTCAGCGAAATTCTATCACATTTGTTCAATTTACGTCGCTCCTATTTCAGATAGCGTATTGGGCTAAGCGGCATCTCAAAGCGCATGAAATGGCGAGTAAAATGCACTACTAAACTTCTAGGATAAGGCAAACAGAGATCCGATTAGATCATTTTATATTACGTTTAATGTAAGAATTCAGCGTAATTCTGTCACATTTGTTCAATTTACGTTGCTCCTATTTCAAATAGCGTACTGGGCTAGGCGGCATCTTAAAGCGCGTAGAATGCCGAGTAAAATGCACTATTAAACTTCTATGATATGGCAATCAGAGACCCGATTAGATCATTTCATATTTTGGTTAATATTAGGATTCAGCGAAATTCTATCACATTTGTTCAATTTACGTCGCTCCTATTTCAGATAGCGTATTGGGCTAAGCGGCATCTCAAAGCGCATGAAATGGCGAGTAAAATGCACTATTATACTTCTAGTGTAGGGCAATCAGAGACCCGATTAGATCATTTTATATTGCGGTTAATATAAGAATTCAGCGTAACTCTGTCACATTTGTTCAACTTACGTAGCTCCTATTTCAGATAGCGTACTGGGCTAGGCGGCATCTTAAAGCGCGTAGAATGCAGAGTAAAATGCACTATTAAACTTCTATGATAGGGCAATCAGAGACCCGATTAGATCATTTTGTATTTTGGTGAATATAAGAATTCAGCGTAATTCTGTCACATTTGTTCAACATACGTAGCTCCTATTTCAGATAGCGTACTGGGCTAGGCGGCAACTTAAAGCGCGTGGAATGTCGAGTAAAATACACTATCAAACTTCTATGATAGGGCAATCAGAGACCCGATTAGATCATTTTATATTTTGGTTAATATAAGAATTCAGCGAAATTCTATCACATTTGTTCAATTTACGTCGCTCCTATTTCAGATAGCGTATTGGGCTAAGCGGCATCTCAAAGCGCATGAAATGGCGAGTAAAATGCACTAGTAGACTTCTAGGGTAGGGCAATCAGAGACCCGATTAGATCATTTTATATTATGGTTAATTTAAGAATTCAGCAAAATTCTATCACATTAGTTCAATTTACGTCGTTCCTATTTCAGATAGCGTACTGGGCTATGCGGCATCTTAAAGCGCGTGGAATGGCGAGTAAAATTCACTATTAAACTTCTATGATATGGCAATCAGAGACCCGATTAGATCATTTTATATTTTGGTTAATATAAGAATTCAGCGAAATTCTATCACATTTGTTCAATTTACGTCGCTCCTATTTCAGATAGCTTATTGGGCTAAGCGGCATCTCAATGCGCATGAAATGGCGAGTAACATGCACTATTACACTTCTAGGATAAGGCAAACAGAGACCCGATTAGATCATTTTATATTACGGTTAACATAAGAATTCAGCGTAATTCTATCACATTTGATCAACTTACGTCGCTCCCCTTTCAGATAGCGTACTGGGCTAGGCGGCATCTTAAAGCGCGTGGAATGGCGAGTAAAATGCACTATTAAACTTCTATGATAGAGCTATCAGAGACCCGATTAGATCATTTTATATTTTGGTTAATATAAGAATTCAGCGAAATTCTATCACATTTGTTCAATTTACGTCGCTCCTATTTCAGATAGCGTATTGGGCTAAGCGGCATCTCAAAGCGCATGAAATGGCGAGTAAAATGCACTACTAAGCTTCTAGGGTAAGGCAAACAGATACCCGATTAGATCATTTTATATTACGGTTAATATAAGAATTCAGCGTAATTCTATCACATTTGTTCAACTTACATCGCTCCTATTTCAGATAGCGTACAGGGCTAGGCGGCATCTTAAAGCGCGTGGAAGGGCGAGTAAAATGCACTACTAAACTTCTAGGGTAGGGCAAACAGAGACCCGATTAGATCATTTTATATTATGGTTAATTTAAGAATTCAGCAAAATTCTATCACATTTGTTCAATTTACGTCGCTCCTATTTCAGATAGCGTACTGGGCTAGGCGGCATCCTAAAGCGCGCGGAATGGCGAGTAAAATGCACTATTAAACTTCTATGCTAGGGCAATCAGAGACCCGATTAGATCATTTTATATTTTGTTTAATATAAGATTTCAGGGAAATTCTATCACATTTGTTCAATTTACGTCGCTCCTATTGCAGATAGCGTACTGGGCTAGGCGGCATCTTAAAGCGCGTGGAAAGGCGAGTAAAATGCACTATTAAACTTCTATGATAGGGCAATCAGAGATCCGATTAGATCATTTTATATTACGGTTAATATAAGAATTCAGCGTAATTCTATCACATTTGTTCAACTTACGTCGCTCCTATTTCAGATAGCGTACTGGGCTAGGTGGCATCTTAAAGCGCGTGGAATGGCGAGTAAAATGCACTACTAAACTACTATGATAGGGCAATCAGAGACCCGATCAGGTCATTTTATATTTTGGTTAATATAAGTATTCAGCGAAATTCTATCACATTTGTTCAATTTACGTCGTTCCTATTTCAGATAGCGTATTGGGCTAAGCGGCATCTCAAAGCGCATGAAATGGCGAATAAAATGAGCTCTTAAACTTCTAGGCTAGGGCGAACAGAGACCCGATTAGATCATTTTACATTATGGTTAATAAAAGAATTCAGCGAAATTCTATCACATTTGTTCAACTTACGTCGCTCCTATTGCAGATAGCGTATTGGGCTAAGTGGCATCTCAAAGCGCATGAAATGGCGAGTAAAATGCACTATTAAACTTCTAGGGTAGAGCAAACAGAGACCCGATTAGATCATTTTATATTTTGGTTAATATTAGAATTCAGCGAAATTCTATTACATTTGTTCAATTTACGTCGCTCCTATTTCAGATAGCGTATTGGGCTAAGCGGCATCTCAAAGCGCATGAAATGGCGAGTAAAATGCACTACTAAGCTTCTAGGATAAGGCAAACAGAGACCCGATTAGATCATTTTATATTACGGTTAATATAAGAATTCAGCGTAATTCTGTCACATTTGTTCAACTTACGTAGCTCCTATTTCAGATAGCGTACTGGGCTAGGCGGCAACTTAAAGCGCGTGGAATATCGAGTTAAATACACTATCAAACTTCTATGATAGGGCAATCAGAGACCCGATTAGATCATTTCATATTTTGGTTAATATTAGAATTCAGCGAAATTCTATCACATTTGTTCAATTTACGTCGCTCCTATTTCAGATAGCGTATTGGGCTAAGCGGCATCTCAAAGCGCATGAAATGGCGAGTAAAATGCACTACTAAACTTCTAGGATAAGGCAAACAGAGATCCGATTAGATCATTTTATATTACGGTTAATATAAGAATTCAGCGTAATTCTGTCACATTTGTTCAATTTACGTTGCTCCTATTTCAAATAGCGTACTCGGATAGGCGGCATCTTAAAGCGCGTGGAATGGCGAGTAAAATGCACTATTATACTTCTAGTGTAGGGCAATCAGAGACCCGATTAGATCATTTTATATTTTGGTTAATATAAGAATTCAGCGAAATTCTATCACATTTGTTCAATTTACGTCGCTCCTATTTCAGATAGCTTATTGGGCTAAGCGGCATCTCAATGCGCATGAAATGGCGAGTAACATGCACTATTACACTTCTAGGATAAGGCAAACAGAGACCCGGTTAGATCATTTTATATTACGGTTAACATAAGAATTCAGCGTAATTCTATCACATTTGATCAACTTACGTCGCTCCCCTTTCAGATAGCGTACTGGGCTAGGCGGCATCTTAAAGCGCGTGGAATGGCGAGTAAAATGCACTATTAAACTTCTATGATAGAGCTATCAGAGACCCGATTAGATCATTTTATATTTTGGTTAATATAAGAATTCAGCGAAATTCTATCACATTTGTTCAATTTACGTCGCTCCTATTTCAGATAGCGTATTGGGGTAAGCTGCATCTCAAAGCGCAAGACATGGCGAGTAAAATGCACTAATAAACTTCTAGGGTAGGGCAAACAGAGACACGATTAGATCATTTCATATTTTGGTTAATATTACAATTCAGCGAAATTCTATCACATTTGTTCAATTTACGTCGCTCCTATTTCAGATAGCGTATTGGGCTAAGCGGCATCTCAAAGCGCATGAAATGGCGAGTAAAATTCACTACTAAGCTTCTAGGGTAAGGCAAACAGATACGCGATTAGATCATTTTATATTACGGTTAATATAAGAATTCAGCGTAATTCTATCACATTTGTTCAACTTACATCGCTCCTATTTCAGATAGCGTACAGGGCTAGGCGGCATCTTAAAGCGCGTGGAAGGGCGAGTAAAATGCACTACTAAACTTCTAGGGTAGGGCAAACAGAGACCCGATTAGATCATTTTATATTATGGTTAATTTAAGAATTCAGCAAAATTCTATCACATTTGTTCAATTTACGTCGCTCCTATTTCAGATAGCGTACTGTGCTAGGCGGCATCCTAAAGCGCGCGGAATGGCGAGTAAAATGCACTATTAAACTTCTATGCTAGGGCAATCAGAGACCCGATTAGATCATTTTATATTTTGTTTAATATAAGATTTCAGGGAAATTCTATCACATTTGTTCAATTTACGTCGCTCCTATTGCAGATAGCGTACTGGGCTAGGCGGCATCTTAAAGCGCGTGGAAAGGCGAGTAAAATGCACTATTAAACTTCTATGATAGGGCAATCAGAGATCCGATTAGATCATTTTATATTACGGTTAATATAAGAATTCAGCGTAATTCTATCACATTTGTTCAACTTACGTCGCTCCTATTTCAGATAGCGTACTGGGCTAGGTGGCATCTTAAAGCGCGTGGAATGGCGAGTAAAATGCACTACTAAACTACTATGATAGGGCAATCAGAGACCCGATCAGGTCATTTTATATTTTGATTAATATAAGTATTCAGCGAAATTCTATCACATTTGTTCAATTTACGTCGCTCCTATTTCAGATAGCGTATTGGGCTAAGCGGCATCTCAAAGCGCATGAAATGGCGAATAAAATGAGCTCTTAAACTTCTAGGCTAGGGCGAACAGAGACCCGATTAGATCATTTTACATTATGGTTAATAAAAGAATTCAGCGAAATTCTATCACATTTGTTCAACTTACGTCGCTCCTATTGCAGATACCGTATTGGGCTAAGTGGCATCTCAAAGCGCATGAAATGGCGAGTAAAATGCACTATTAAACTTCTAGGGTAGAGCAAACAGAGACCCGATTAGATCATTTTATATTATGGTTAATTTAAGAATTCAGCAAAATTCTATCACATTAGTTCAATTTACGTCGTTCCTATTTCAGATAGCGTACTGGGCTATGCGGCATCTTAAAGCGCGTGGAATGGCGAGTAAAATTCACTATTAAACTTCTATGATATGGCAATCAGAGACCCGATTAGATCATTTTATATTTTGGTTAATATAAGAATTCAGCGAAATTCTATCACATTTGTTCAATTTACGTCGCTCCTATTTCAGATAGCTTATTGGGCTAAGCGGCATCTCAATGCGCATGAAATGGCGAGTAACATGCACTATTACACTTCTAGGATAAGGCAAACAGAGACCCGATTAGATCATTTTATATTACGGTTAACATAAGAATTCAGCGTAATTCTATCACATTTGATCAACTTACGTCGCTCCCCTTTCAGATAGCGTACTGGGCTAGGCGGCATCTTAAAGCGCGTGGAATGGCGAGTAAAATGCACTATTAAACTTCTATGATAGAGCTATCAGAGACCCGATTAGATCATTTTATATTTTGGTTAATATAAGAATTCAGCGAAATTCTATCACATTTGTTCAATTTACGTCGCTCCTATTTCAGATAGCGTATTGGGGTAAGCTGCATCTCAAAGCGCAAGACATGGCGAGTAAAATGCACTAATAAACTTCTAGGGTAGGGCAAACAGAGACACGATTAGATCATTTCATATTTTGGTTAATATTACAATTCAGCGAAATTCTATTACATTTGTTCAATTTACGTCGCTCCTATTTCAGATAGCGTATTGGGCTAAGCGGCATCTCAAAGCGCATGAAATGGCGAGTAAAATGCACTACTAAGCTTCTAGGATAAGGCAAACAGAGACCCGATTAGATCATTTTATATTACGGTTAATATAAGAATTCAGCGTAATTCTGTCACATTTGTTCAACTTACGTAGCTCCTATTTCAGATAGCGTACTGGGCTAGGCGGCAACTTAAAGCGCGTGGAATATCGAGTTAAATACACTATCAAACTTCTATGATAGGGCAATCAGAGACCCGATTAGATCATTTCATATTTTGGTTAATATTAGAATTCAGAGAAATTCTATCACATTTGTTCAATTTACGTCGCTCCTATTTCAGATAGCGTATTGGGCTAAGCGGCATCTCAAAGCGCATGAAATGGCGAGTAAAATGCACTACTAAACTTCTAGGATAAGGCAAACAGAGATCCGATTAGATCATTTTATATTACGGTTAATATAAGAATTCAGCGTAATTCTGTCACATTTGTTCAATTTACGTTGCTCCTATTTCAAATAGCGTACTCGGATAGGCGGCATCTTAAAGCGCGTGGAATGGCGAGTAAAATGCACTATTATACTTCTAGTGTAGGGCAATCAGAGACCCGATTAGATCATTTTATATTTTGGTTAATATAAGAATTCAGCGAAATTCTATCACATTTGTTCAATTTACGTCGCTCCTATTTCAGATAGCTTATTGGGCTAAGCGGCATCTCAATGCGCATGAAATGGCGAGTAACATGCACTATTACACTTCTAGGAGAAGGCAAACAGAGACCCGATTAGATCATTTTATATTACGGTTAACATAAGAATTCAGCGTAATTCTATCACATTTGATCAACTTACGTCGCTCCCCTTTCAGATAGCGTACTGGGCTAGGCGGCATCTTAAAGCGCGTGGAATGGCGAGTAAAATGCACTATTAAACTTCTATGATAGAGCTATCAGAGACCCGATTAGATCATTTTATATTTTGGTTAATATAAGAATTCAGCGAAATTCTATCACATTTGTTCAATTTACGTCGCTCCTATTTCAGATAGCGTATTGGGGTAAGCTGCATCTCAAAGCGCAAGACATGGCGAGTAAAATGCACTAATAAACTTCTAGGGTAGGGCAAACAGAGACACGATTAGATCATTTCATATTTTGGTTAATATTACAATTCAGCGAAATTCTATCACATTTGTTCAATTTACGTCGCTCCTATTTCAGATAGCGTATTGGGCTAAGCGGCATCTCAAAGCGCATGAAATGGCGAGTAAAATGCACTACTAAGCTTCTAGGGTAAGGCAAACAGATACGCGATTAGATCATTTTATATTACGGTTAATATAAGAATTCAGCGTAATTCTATCACATTTGTTCAACTTACATCGCTCCTATTTCAGATAGCGTACAGGGTTAGGCGGCATCTTAAAGCGCGTGGAAGGGCGAGTAAAATGCACTACTAAACTTCTAGGGTAGGGCAAACAGAGACCCGATTAGATCATTTTATATTATGGTTAATTTAAGAATTCAGCAAAATTCTATCACATTTGTTCAATTTACGTCGCTCCTATTTCAGATAGCGTACTGTGCTAGGCGGCATCCTAAAGCGCGCGGAATGGCGAGTAAAATGCACTATTAAACTTCTATGCTAGGGCAATCAGAGACCCGATTAGATCATTTTATATTTTGTTTAATATAAGATTTCAGGGAAATTCTATCACATTTGTTCAATTTACGTCGCTCCTATTGCAGATAGCGTACTGGGCTAGGCGGCATCTTAAAGCGCGTGGAAAGGCGAGTAAAATGCACTATTAAACTACTATGATAGGGCAATCAGAGACCCGATCAGGTCATTTTATATTTTGGTTAATATAAGTATTCAGCGAAATTCTATCACATTTGTTCAATTTACGTCGTTCCTATTTCAGATAGCGTATTGGGCTAAGCGGCATCTCAAAGCGCATGAAATGGCGAATAAAATGAGCTCTTAAACTTCTAGGCTAGGGCGAACAGAGACCCGATTAGATCATTTTACATTATGGTTAATAAAAGAATTCAGCGAAATTCTATCACATTTGTTCAACTTACGTCGCTCCTATTGCAGATAGCGTATTGGGCTAAGTGGCATCTCAAAGCGCATGAAATGGCGAGTAAAATGCACTATTAAACTTCTAGGGTAGAGCAAACAGAGACCCGATTAGATCATTTTATATTTTGGTTAATATAAGAATTCAGCGAAATTCTATTACATTTGTTCAATTTACGTCGCTCCTATTTCAGATAGCGTATTGGGCTAAGCGGCATCTCAAAGCGCATGAAATGGCGAATAAAATGAGCTCTTAAACTTCTAGGCTAGGGCGAACAGAGACCCGATTAGATCATTTTACATTATGGTTAATAAAAGAATTCAGCGAAATTCTATCACATTTGTTCAACTTACGTCGCTCCTATTGCAGATAGCGTATTGGGCTAAGTGGCATCTCAAAGCGCATGAAATGGCGAGTAAAATGCACTATTAAACTTCTAGGGTAGAGCAAACAGAGACCCGATTAGATCATTTTATATTATGGTTAATTTAAGAATTCAGCAAAATTCTATCACATTTGTTCAATTTACGTCGCTCCTATTTCAGATAGCGTACTGGGCTAGGCGGCATCCTAAAGCGCGCGGAATGGCGAGTAAAATCCACTATTAAACTTCTATGCTAGGGCAATCAGAGACCCGATTAGATCATTTAATATTTTGGTTAATATAAGAATTCAGCGTAATGCTATCACATTTGTTCAATTTACGTCGCTCCTATTACAGACAGCTTATTGGGCTTAGCGGCATCTCAAAGCGCATGAAATGACGAGTGAAATGCACTATTAAACTTCTGGGGTTGGTCGAAGAAAGACCCAATTAGATCATTTTACATTAAGGTTAATATAAGAATTCAGGGAAATTCTATCACATTTGTTCAATTTACGTCGCTCCTATTTCAGATAGCGTATTGGGCTAAGCGGCATCTCAAAGCGCATGAAATGACGAATAAAATGCACAATTAAGCTTCTACGCTAGGGCGAACAGAGACCCGATTAGATCATTTTACGTTATGGTTAATAAAAGAATTCAGCGAAATTCTATCACATTTGTTCAATTTACGTCGCTCCTATTGCAGATAGCGTATTGGGCTAAGCGGCATCTCAAAGCGCATGAAATGGCGAGTAAAATGCACTGTTAAACTTCTATGGTAGGGCAAACAGAGACCCGATTAGATCATTTTATATTACGGTTAATATAAGAATTCAGGGAAATTCTATCACATTTGTTCAATTTACGTCGCTCCTATTTCAAATAGCGTACTCGGATAGGCGGCATCTTAAAGCGCGTGGAATAGCGAGTAAAATGCACTATTAAACTTCTATGATAGGGCAATCAGAGACCCGATTAGATCATTTTATATTTTGGTTAATATTAGAATTCAGCGAAATTCTATCACATTTGTTCAATTTACGTCGCTCCTATTTCAGATAGCGTATTGGGCTAAGCGGCATCTCAAAGCGCATGAAATGGCGAGTAAAATACACTACTGAGCTTCTAGGATAAGGCAAACAGAGACCCGATTAGATCATTTTATATTACGGTTAATATAAGAATTCAGCGTAATTCTGTCACATTTGTTCAACTTACGTAGCTCCTATTTCAGATAGCGTACTGGGCTAGGCGGCAACTTAAAGCGCGTGGAATATCGAGTAAAATACACTATCAAACTTCTATGATAGGGCAATCAGAGACCCGATTAGATCATTTTATATTACGGTTAATATAAGAATTCAGCGTAATTCTGTCACATTTGTTCAATTTACGTTGCTCCTATTTCAAACAGCGTACTCGGATAGGCGGCATCATAAAGCGCGTGGAATGGCGAGTAAAATGCACTATTATACTTCTAGTGTAGGGCAATCAGAGACCCGATTAGATCATTTTATATTATGCTTAATTTAAGAATTCAGCAAAATTCTATCACATTTATTCAATTTACGTAGTTCCTATTTCAGATAGCATACTGGGCTAGGCGGTATCTTAAAGCGCGCGGAATGGCGAGTAAAATGCACTATTAAACTTCTATGATAGGGCAATCAGAGACCCGATTAGATCATTTTATATTTTGGTTAATATAAGAATTCAGCGAAATTCTATCACATTTGTTCAATTTACGTCGCTCCTATTTCAGATAGCTTATTGGGCTAAGCGGCATCTCAAAGCGCATGAAATGACGAGTGAAATGCACTATTAAACTTCTAGGGTAGGACAAACAGAGACCCGATTAGATCATTTTATATTACGGTTAATATAAGAATTAAGCGTAATTCTATCACATTTGTTCAATTTACGGCGCTCCTATTTCAGATAGCGTACTGGGCGAGGCGGCATCTCAAAGCGCATGAAATGGCGGGTAAAATGCACTATTATACTTCTAGGCTAGGGCGAACAGAGACCCGATTAGATCATTTTACATTATGGTTAATAAAAGAATTCAGCGAAATTCTATCACATTTGTTCATCTTGCGTCGCTCCTATTTCAGATAGCGTATTGGGCTAAGCGGCATCTCAAAGCGCATGAAATGGCGAGTAAAACGCACTATTAAACTTCTAGGGTAGGGCAAACTGAGACCCGATTAGATCATTTTATATTATGGTTAATTTAAGAATTCAGCAAAATTCAATCACATTTGTTCAATTTACGTCGCTCCTATTTCAGATAGCGTACTGGGCTAAGCGGCATCTTAAAGCGCGCGGAATGTCGAGTAAAATGCACTATTAAACTTCTATGATAGGGCAATCAGAGACCCGATTAGATCATTTTATATTTTGGTTAATATAAGAATTCAGCGAAATTCTATCACCTTTGTTCAACTTTCGTCGCTCCTATTTCAGATAGCGTATTGTGCTAAGCGGCATCTCAGAGCGCATGAAATGGCGAGTAAAATGCACTCTTAAACTTCTAGGCTAGGGCAAACACAGACCCGATTAGATCATTTTATATTACGGTTAATTTAAGAATTCAGCAAAATTCTATCACATTTGTTCAATTTACGTCGCTCCTATTTCAGATAGCGTATTGGGCTCGGCGGCATCTTAAAGCGCGTGGAATGGCGAGTGAAATGCACTATTAGACTTCTATGGTAGGGCGAACAGAGACCCGATTAGATCATTTTATATTATGGTTAATTTATGAATTCAGCAAAATTCTATCACACTTGTTCAACTTACGTCGCTCCTATTTCGGATAGCGTACTGGGATAGGCGGCATCCTAAACCGCGTGGAGTGGCGAGTAAAATTCACTATTAATCTTCTATGATAGGGCAATCAGAGACCCGATTAGATCATTTTATATTTTGGTTAATATAAGAATTCAGCGAAATTCTATCACATTTGTTCAATTTACGTCGCTCCTATTTCAGATAGCGTACTGGGCTAGGCGGCATCTTAAAGCGCGTGGAATGGCGAGTAAAATGCACTACTAAACTTCTATGATAGGGCAATCAGAGACCCGATTAGATCATTTTATATTTTGTATAATATCAGATTTCAGGGAATTTCTATCACATTTGTTCAATTTACGTCGCTCCTATTTCAGATAGCGTATTGGGCTAAGCGGCATCTCAAAGCGCATGAAATGGAGATTATAATGCACTATTAAACTTCTAGGCTAGGGAGAACAGAGACCCGATTAGATCATTTTACATTATGGTTCATAAAAGAATTCAGCGAAACTCTATCACATTTTTTCAACTTACGTCGCTCCTATTTCCGATATAGTATTGGGCTAAGCGGCAGCTCAAAGCGCATGAAATGGCGAGTAAAATGCAATATTAAGCTTCTAGGGTAGGGCAAACAGACACCCGATTAGATCATTTTATATTATGGTTAATTTAAGAATTCAGCAAAATTCTATCACATTTGTTCAATTTACGTCGCTCCTATTTCAGATAGCGTACTGGGTTCGGCCGCATCTTAAAGCGCGTGGAATGGCGAGTGAAATGCACTATTAGACTTCTATGGTAGGGCGAACAGAGACCCGATTAGATCATTTTATATTATGGTTAATTTAAGAATTCAGCGAAATTCTATCACATTTGTTCAATTTACGTCGCTCCTATTTCAGATAGCGCATTGGGCTAAGCGGCATCTCAAAGCGCATGAAGTGGCGAGTAAAATGCACTATTAAACTTCTAGGATAAGGCAAACAGAGACCCGATTAGATCATTTTATATTACGGTAAATATAAGAATACGGCGTAATTCTATCACATTTGTTCAATTTACGTCGCTGCTATTCCAGATAGCTTATTGTGCTTAGCGGCATCTGAAGGCGCATGAAATGGCGAGTAAAATGCACTATTAAACTTCTAGGGTAGGGCAAACAGAGACCCGATTAGATCATTTTATATTATGGTTAATTTAAGATGTCTGCAAAATTTTATCACATTTGTTCAATTTACGTCGCTCCTATTTCAGATAGCGTACTGGGCTAGGCGGCATCTTAAAGCGCGTGGAATGGCGAGTATAATGCACTATTAAACTTCTAGGGTAGGGCAAACAGAGACCCGATTAGATCATTTTGTACTATGGTTAATTTAAGAATTCAACGAAATTCTATCACATTTGTTCAACTTACGTCGCTCCTATTTCAGGTAGCGTACTGGCTTGGCGGCATCTTAAAGCGCGTGGAATGGCGAGTAAAATGCACTATCAAACTTCTAGGATAAGGCAAACAGAGACCCGATTAGATCATTGTATATTACGGTTAATATAAGAATTCAGCGTAATTCTATCACAGTTGTTCAACTTACGTCGCTCCTATTTCAGGTAGCGTACTGGGCTTGGCGGCATCTTAAAGCGCGTGAATGGCGAGTAAAATTCACTATTAAACTTCTAGGATAAGGCAAACAGAGACCCGATTAGATCATTTTATATTACGGTTAATATAAGAATGCGGCGTAATTCTTTCACATTTGTTCAATTTACGTCGCTGCTATTCCAGATAGCTTATTGTGCTTAGCGGCATCTCAAAGCGCATGAAATGACGAGTGAAATGCACTATTAAACTTCTAGGGTAGGGCAAACAGAGACCCGATTAAATCATTTTATATTAAGGTTACTTTAAGAATTCAGCGAAATTCTATCACATTTGTTCAATTTACGTCGCTCCTATTTCAGATAGCGTACTGTACTAGACGGCATCTTAAGGCGCGTGGAATGGCGAGTAAAATGCACTATTAAACTTCTATGGTAGGGAAACCAGAGACCCGATTAGATCATTTTATATTAAGGTTACTTTAAGAATTCAGCGAAATTCTATCACATTTGTTCAATTTACGTCGCTCCTATTTCAAATAGCTTATTGGGCGAAGCGGCGTCTCAAAGCGAATGAAATGACGAGTGAAATGCACTATTAAACTTCTAGGGTAGGGCAAACAGAGACCCGATTAGATCATTTTATATTATGGTTAATTTAAGAATTCAGCAAAATTCTATCACATTTGTTCAACTTACGTCGCTCCTATTTCAGATAGCGTACTGTGCTAGGCGGCATCTTAAAGCTCGTGGAATGGCGAGTAAAATGCACTACTAAACTTCTATGATAGGGCAATCAGAGACCCGATTAGATCATTTTATATTTTGTTTAATATAAGATTTCAGGGATATTGTATCACATTTGTTCAATTTACGTCGCTCCTATTTCAGATAGCGTATTCGGCTAAGCGGCATCTCAAAGCGCATGAAATGGCGAATAAAATGCACTATTAAACTTCTAGGCTAGGGCGAACAGAGACCCGATTAGATCATTTTACATTATGGTTAATAAAAGAATTCAGCGAAATTCTATCACATTTGTTCAACTTACGTCGCTCCTATTTCAGATAGCGTACTGGGCTAGGCGCCATCTTAAAGCGCGTGGAATGGCGAGTAAAATGCACAGCTCAACTTTTATGATAGGGCAATCAGAGACCCGATTAGCTGATTTTATATTTTGTTTAATATAAGATTTCATGGAAATTCTATCACATTTGTTCAATTTACGTCGCTCCTATTTCAGATAGCTTATTGGGCTAAGCGGCATGTCAAAGCGCATGAAATGACGAGTGAAATGCACTGTTAAACTTCTATGATATTGCAATCAGAGACCCGATTAGATCATTTTATATTTTGTTTAATATAAGATTTCAGGGAAATTCTATCACATTTGTTCAATTTACGTCGCTCCTATTTCAGATAGCTTATTGGGCTAAGCGGCATCTGAAGGCGCATGAAATGGCGAGTAAAATGCACTATTAAACTTCTAGGGTAGGGCAAACAGAGACCCGATGAGATCATTTTATATTATGGTTAATTTAAGATGTCAGCAAAATTTTATCACATATGTTCAATTTACGTCGCTCCTATTTCAGATAGCGTACTGGGCTAGGCGGCATCTTAAAGCGCGTGGAATGGCGTGTAATATGCACTACTAAACTCCTATGATAGGGCAATCAGAGACCCGATTAGATCATTTTATATTTTGTTTAATATAAGATTTCAGGGATATTGTATCACATTTGTTCAATTTACGTCGCTCGTATTTCAGATACCGTATTCGGCTAAGCGGCTTCTCAAAGCGCATGAAATGGCGAATAAAATGCACTACTAAACTTCTAGGCTAGGGCGAACAGAGACCCGATCAGATCATTTTACATTATGCTTAATAAAAGAATTAAGCGAAATTCTATCACATTTGTTCAAATTACGTCGCTCCTATTTCAGATAGCGTATTGGGCTAAGCGGCATCTCAAAGTGCATGAAATGGCGAGTAAAATGCACTATTAAACATCTAGGATAAGGCAAACAGAGACCCGATTAGATCATTTTATATTACGGTTAATATAAGAATTCAGCGTAATTCTATCACATTTGTTCATCTTACGTCGCTCCTATTTCAGATAGCGTACTGGGCTAGGCGGCATCTTAAAGCGCGTGGAAGGGCGAGTAAAATGCAATACTAAACTTCTAGGATAAGGCAAACAGAGACCCGATTAGATCATTTTATATTTTGGTTAATATAAGAATTCAGCGAAATTCTATCACATTTGTTCAACTTACGTCGCTCCTATTTCAGATAGCGTATTGGGATAAGCGGCATCTCAAAGCGCATGAAATGGCGAGTAAAATGCACAATTAAACTACTAGGGTAGGGCAAACAGAGACCCGATTAGATCATTTTATATTGTGGTTAATTTAAGCATTCAGCAAAATTCTATCACATTTGTTCAATTTACGTCGCTTCTATTTCAGATAGCGTATTGGGCTAAGCGGCATCTCAAAGCGCATGAAATGGCGAGTAAAATGCACAATCAAACTTCTAGGATAAGGCAAACAGAGACCCGATTAGATCATTTTATATTACGGTTAATATAAGAATTCAGCGTAATTCTATCACATTTGTTCAACTTACGTCGCTCCTATTTCAGGTAGCGTACTGGGCTATGCGGCATCTTAAAGTGCGTGGAATGGCGAGTAAAATGCACTATTAAACTTCTAGGATAAGGCAAACAGAGACCCGATTAGATCATTTTATATTACGGTTAATATAAGAATTCGGCGTATTTCTATCACATTTGTTCAACTTACGTCGCTCCTATTTCACGTAGCGTACTGGGCTAGGCGGCATCTTAAAGCGCGTGGAATGGCGAGTAAAATGCACTATTAAACTTCTAGGATAAGGCAAACAGAGACCCGATTAGATCATTTTATATTACGGTTAATATAAGAATTCAGCGAAATTCTATCACATTTGTTCAATTTACGTCGCTCATATTTCAGATAGCGAACTGGGCTACGCGGCATCTTAAAGCGCGCGGAATGGCGAGCAAAATGCACTGCTAAACTTCTATGATAGGGCAATCAGAGACCCGATTAGATCATTTTATATTTTGTTTAATATAAGATTTCAGGGAAATTCTATCACATTTGTTTAATTTACGTCGCTCCTATTTCAGATAGCGTATTGGGCGAAGCGGCATCTCAAAGCGCATGAAATGGCGACTAAAATGCACTATTAAACTTCTAGGGTAGGGCAAGCAGAGACCCGATTAGATCATTTTATATTATGGTTAATTTAAGAATTCAGCAAAATTCTATCACATTCGTTCAATTTAGGTCGCTCCTATTTCAGATAGCGTACTGTGCTAGACGGCATCTTAAGGCGCGTGGAATGCCGAGTAAAATGCACTATTAAACTTCTATGGTAGGGAAACCAGAGACCCGATTAGATCATTTTATATTAAGGTTACTTTAAGAATTCAGCGAAATTCTATCACATTTGTTCAATTTACGTCGCTCCTATTTCAAATAGCGTATTGGGCTAAGCAGCATCACAAAGCGCATGAAATGGCGAGTGAAATGCACCATTAGACTTCTATGGTAGAGCGAACAGAGACCCGATTAGATCATTTTACATTAAGGTTAATATACGGATTCACGGAAATTCTATCACATTTGTTCAACTTTCGTTGCTCCTATTTCAGATAGCGTATTGGGTTAAGCGGCATCTCAAAGCGCATGAAATGGCGAGTACAATGCACTATTAAACTTCTAGGGTAGGGCAAACAGAGACCCGATTAGATCATTTTATATTATGGTTAATTTAAGAATTCAGCAAAATTCTATCACATTTGTTCAATTTACGTCGCTCCTATTTCGGATAGCGTACTGGGCTAGGCGGCATCCTAAAGCGCGTGGAGTGGCGAGTAAAATGCACTATTAAACTTGTATGATAAGGCAATCAGAGACGCGATTAGATCATTTTATATTTTGTTTAATACAAGATTTCAGGGAAATTCTATCACATTTGTTCAATTCGTGTCGCTCATATTTCAGATAGCGTATTGGGCTAAGCGGCATCTCAAAGCGCATGAAATGGCGAGTAAGATGCACTATTAAACTCCTAGGGTAGGGCAAACAGAGACCCGATTAGATCATTTTATATTATGGTTAATTTAAGAATTCAGCAAGATTCTATCACATTTGTTGAATTTACGTCGCTCCTATTTCAGATAGCGTACTGGGCTAGGCGGCATCTTAAAGCGCGTGGAATGGCGAGTAAAATGCACTGTTAAACTTCAATAATAGGGCAGTCAGAGACCCGATTAGATCATTTTATATTTTGTTTAATATAAGATTTCAGGGAAATCCTATCACATTTGTTCTATTTACGTCGCTCCTATTTCAGTTAGCGTATCGGGCTAACAGGCATCTCAAAGCGCATGAAATGGCGAATAAAATGGACTATTAAACTTCTAGGGTAGGGCAAACAGAGACCCGATTAGATCATTTTATATTACGGCTAATATAAGAATTCAGCGTAATTCTATCACATTTCTTCAAATTACGTCGCTCCTATTTCAGGTAGCGTACTGGGCTGGCCGGCATCTCAAAGCGCGTGGAATGGGGAGTAAAATGCACTATTAAACTTCTAGGGTAGGGCGAACAGAGTCCCGATTAGATCATTTTACATTAAGGTTAATATAAGTATTCAGGGAGATTCTATCACATTTGTTCAAGTTACGTCGCTCCTATTTCAGATAGCGTACTGGGCTGGCCGGCATCTTAAAGCGCGTGGAATGGCGAGTAAAATGCACTATTAAGCTTCTATGATAGGGCAATCAGTGACCTGATTAGATCATTTTATATTATAGTTAATTTAACAATTCAGCGAAATTCTATCACATTTGTTCAATTTACGTCGCTCCTATTTCAGATAGCGTATTGGGCTAAGCGGCATCTCAAAGCGCATGAAATGGCGAGTAAAATGCAATACTAAACTTCTAGGATAATGCAAACAGAGACCCGATTAGATCATTTTATATTTTTGTTAATATAAGAATTCAGCGAAATTCTATCACATTTGTTCAATTTACGTCGCTCATATTTCCCATAGCGTATTGGGCTAAGCGGCATCTCAAAGCGCATGAAATGGCGAGTAAAATGCACTATTAAACATCTAGGGTAGGGCAATCAGTGACCCGATTAGATCATTTTATATTATAGTTAATTTAAGAATTCAGCGATATTCTATCACGTTTGTTCAATTTACGTCGCTGCTATTGCAGATAGCGTGTTGGGTTAAGCGGCATCTCGAAGCGCATGAAATGGCGAGAATAATGCACTATTAAACTTCTAGGATAAGGCAAACAGATACCCGATTAGATCACTTTATATTATGGTTAATATAAGAATTCAGCGAAATTCTATCACATTTGTTAAATTTACGTCGCTCCTATTTCAGATAGCGTATTGGGCCATGCGGCATCTTAAAGCGCTCGGAATGGCGAGTAAAATGCAAAATTAAAATTCTATGCTAGGGCAATCAGAGACCCGATTAGATCATTTTATATTTTGGTTAATATAAGAATTCAGTGAAATTCTATCACATTTGTTCAATTTACGTCGCTCCTATTTCAGATAGCGTATTGGGCAAAGCGGCATCTCAAAGCGCATGAAATGACGAGTAAAATGCACTATTAAAGTTCTAGGGTAGGGCAAACAGAGACCCGATTAGATCATTTTATATTATGGTTAATTTAAGAATTGAGCGAAATTCTATCACATTCGTTCAATTTAGGTCGCTCCTATTTCAGATAGCGTTCTGGGATAGGCGGCATCTTAAAGCGCGTGGAATGGCGAGTAGAATGCACTACTAAACTTCTATGATAGGGCAATCAGAGACCCGATTAGATCATTTTGTATTTTGTTTAATATACGATTTCAGGGAAATTCTATCACATTTGTTCAATTTACGTCGCTCCTATTTCAGATAGCGTATTGAGCTAAGCGGAATCTCGAAGCGCATGAAATGGCGAGTACAATGCACTATTAAACTTCTAGGGTAGGGCAAACAGAGACCCGATTAGATCATTTTATATTATGGTTAATTTAAGAATTCAGCAAAATTCTATCACATTTGTTCAATTTACGTCGCTCGTATTTCGGATAGCGTACTGGGCTAGGCGGTATCCTAAAGCGCGTGGAGTGGCGAGTAAAATGCACTATTAAACTTGTATGATAGGGCAATCAGAGACGCGATTAGATCATTTTATATTTTGTTTAATACAAGATTTCAGGTAAATTCTATCACATTTGTTCAATTCGTGTCGCTCATATTTCAGATAGCGTATTGGGCTAAGCGGCCTCTCAAAGCGCATGAAATGGCGAGTAAAATGCACTGTTAAACTTCAATGATAGGGCAGTCAGAGACCCGGTTAGATCATTTTATATTTTGTTTAATTTAAGAATTCAGCAAGATTCTATCACATTTGTTGAATTTTCGTCGCTCCTATTTCAGATAGCGTACTGGGCTAGGCGGCATTTTAAAGCGCGTGGAATGGCGAGTAAAATGCACTGTTAAACTTCAATGATAGGGCAGTCAGAGACCCGATTAGATCATTTTATATTTTGTTTAATATAAGATTTCAGGGAAATCCTATCACATTTGTTCTATTTACGTCGCTCCTATTTCAGTTAGCGTATTGGGCTAACCGGCATCTCAAAGCGCATGAAATGGCGAATAAAATGGACTATTAAACTTCTAGGGTAGACCAAACAGAGACCCGATTAGATCATTTTATATTACGGTTAATATAAGAATTCAGCGTAATTCTATCACATTTCTTCAAATTACGTCGCTCCTATTTCAGATAGCGTACTGGGCTGGCCGGCATCTTAAAGCGCGTGGAATGGCGTGTAAAATGCACTATTAAACTTCTATGATAGGGCAATCAGTGACCTGATTAGATCATTTTATATTATAGTTAATTTAAGAATTCAGCGAAATTCTATCACATTTGTTCAATTTACGTCGCTCCTATTTCAGATAGCGTATTGGGCTAAGCGGCCTCTCAAAGCGCATGAAATGGCGCGTAAAATGCAATACTAAACTTCTAGGATAATGCAAACAGAGACCCGATTAGATCATTTTATATTTTTGTTAATATAAGAATTCAGCGAAATTCTATCACATTTGTTCAATTTACGTCGCTCATATTTCCCATAGCGTATTGGGCTAAGCGGCATCTCAAAGCGTATGAAATGGCGAGTAAAATGCACTATTAAACATCTAGGGTAGGGCAATCAGTGACCCGATTAGATCATTTTATATTGTAGTTAATTTAAGAATTCAGCGATATTCTATCACATTTGTTCAATTTACGTCGCTCCTATTTCAGATAGGGTATTGGGCTAAGCGTCATCTCAAAGCGCATGAAATGGCGAGCAAAATGCACAATTAAACTTCTAGGGTAGGGCAAACAGAGACCCGATTAGATCATTTTGTACTATGGTTAATTTAAGAATTCAGCAAAATTCTATCACGTTTGTTCAATTTACGTCGCTGCTATTGCAGATAGCGTGTTGGGTTAAGCGGCATCTCGAAGCGCATGAAATGGCGAGAATAATGCACTATTCAACTTCTAGGATAAGGCAAACAGATACCCGATTAGATCATTTTATATTATGGTTAATATAAGAATTCAGCGAAATTCTATCACGTTTGTTCAATTTACGTCGCTCATATTTCAGATAGCGTATTGGGCTAAGCGGCATCTCAAAGCGCATGAAATGACAAGTAAAATGCACTATTAAACTTCTAGGGTAGGGCAATCAGTGACCCGATGAGATCATTTTATATTATAGTTAATTTAAGAATTCAGCGAAATTCTATCACATTTGTTCAATTTACGTCGCTCCTATTTCAGATAGCGTATTGGGCTAAGCGGCCTCTCAAAGCGCATGAAATGGAGCGTAAAATGCAATACTAAACTTCTAGGATAATGCAAACAGAGACCCGATTAGATCATTTTATATTTTTGTTAATATAAGAATTCAGCGAAATTCTATCACATTTGTTCAATTTACGTCGCTCATATTTCCCATAGCGTATTGGGCTAAGCGGCATCTCAAAGCGTATGAAATGGCGAGTAAAATGCACTATTAAACATCTAGGGTAGGGCAATCAGTGACCCGATTAGATCATTTTATATTATAGTTAATTTAAGAATTCAGCGATATTCTATCACATTTGTTCAATTTACGTCGCTCCTATTTCAGATAGGGTATTGGGCTAAGCGTCATCTCAAAGCGCATGAAATGGCGAGCAAAATGCACTATTAAACTTCTAGGGTAGGGCAAACAGAGACCCGATTAGATCATTTTGTACTATGGTTAATTTAAGAATTCAGCAAAATTCTATCACGTTTGTTGAATTTACGTCGCTGCTATTGCAGATAGCGTGTTGGGTTAAGCGGCATCTCGAAGCGCATGAAATGGCGAGAATAATGCACTATTAAACTTCTAGGATAAGGCAAACAGATACCCGATTAGATCATTTTATATTATGGTTAATATAAGAATTCAGCGAAATTCTATCACGTTTGTTCAATTTACGTCGCTCATATTTCAGATAGCGTATTGGGCTAAGCGGCATCTCAAAGCGCATGAAATGACAAGTAAAATGCACTATTAAACTTCTAGGGTAGGGCAATCAGTGACCCGATGAGATCATTTTATATTATAGTTAATTTAAGAATTCAGCGAAATTCTATCACATTTGTTCAATTTACGTCGCTCCTATTTCAGATAGCGTATTGGGCTATGCGGCATCTTAAAGCGCTTGGAATGGCGAGTAAAATGCACTATTAAACTTCTATGCTAGGGCAATCAGAGACCCGATTAGATAATTTTATATTATGGTTAATATAAGAATTCAGTGAAATTCTATCACATTTGTTCAATTTACGTCGCTCCTATTTCAGATAGCATATTGGGCAAAGCGGCATCTCAAAGCGCATGAAATGACGAGTAAAATGCACTATTAAAGTTCTAGGGTAGGGCAAACAGAGACCCGATTAGATCATTGTATATTATGGTTAATTTAAGAATTGAGCGAAATTCTATCACATTCGTTCAATTTAGGTCGCTCCTATTTCAGATAGCGTTCTGGGATAGGCGGCATCTTAAAGCGCGTGGAATGGCGAGTAGAATGCACTACTAAACTTCTATGATAGGTCAATCAGAGACCCGATTAGATCATTTTGTATTTTGTTTAATATAAGATTTCAGGGAAATTCTATCACATTTGTTCAATTTACGTCGCTCCTATTTCAGATAGCGTATTGAGCTAAGCGGCATCTCGAAGCGCATGAAATGGCGAGTACAATGCACTATTAAACTTCTAGGGTAGGGCAAACAGAGACCCGATTAGATCATTTTATATTATGGTTAATTTAAGAATTCAGCAAAATTCTATCACATTTGTTCAATTTACGTCGCTCCTATTTCAGATAGCGTATTAGGCTAAGCGGCATCTCAAAGCGCATGAAATGGCGAGTGAAATGCACTATAAGACTTCTATGGTAGGGCGAACAGAGACCAGATTAGATCATTTTACATTCTGGTTAATAAAATAATTCAGCGAAATTCTATCACATTTGTTCAACTTTCGTCGCTCCTATTTCAGATAGCGTATTGAGCTAAGCGGCATCTCGAAGCGCATGAAATGAAGAGTAAAATGCACTGTTAAACTTCTAGGGTAGGGCAAGCAGAGACCCGATTAGATCATTTTATATTATAGTTAATTTAAGAATTGAGCGAAATTCTATCACATTCGTTCAATTTACGTCGCTCCTATTTCAGATAGCGTATTGGGCAAAGCGGCATCTCAAAGCGCATGATATGACGAGTAAAATGCATTGTTAAACTTCTAGGGTAGGGCAAGCAGAGACCCGATTAGATCATTTTATACTATGGTTAATTTAAGAATTCAGCAAAATTCTATCACATTCGTTCAATTTAGGTCGCTCCTATTTCAGATAGCGTACTGGGCTGGCCGGAATCTTAAAGCGCGTGGAATGGCGTGTAAAATGCACTATTAAACTTCTATGATAGGGCAATCAGTGACCTGATTAGATCATTTTATATTATAGCTAATTTAAGAATTCAGCGAAATTCTATCACATTTGTTCAATTTACGTCGCTCATATTTCCCATAGCGTATTGGGCTAAGCGGCATCTCAAAGCGCATGAAATGGCGAGTAAAATGCACTATTAAACTTCTAGGGTAGGGTAATCAGTGACCCGATGAGATCATTTTATATTATAGTTAATTTAAGAATTCAGCGAAATTCTATCACATTTGTTCAATTTACGTCGCTCCTATTTCAGATATCGTATTTGGTGAAACGGCATCTCAAAGCGCATGAAATGGCGAGTAAAATGCACTATTAAACTTCTAGGGTAGGGCAATCAGTGACCCGATTAGTTCATTTTATATTACGGTTAATATAAGAATTCAGCGTAATTCTATCACATTTCTTCAAATTACGTCGCTCCTATTTCAGATAGCGTACTGGGCTGGCCGGCATCTTAATCCGCGTGGAATGCCGAGTAAAATGCACTATTAAGCTTCTATGATAGGGCATTCACAGACCCGATTAGATCATTTTATATTTTGTTTAATATAAGATTTCAGGGAAATTCTATCACATTTGTTCAATTTACGTCGCTCATATTTCAGATAGCGTATTGGGCTAAGCGGCATCTCAAAGCGCATGAAATGGCGAGTAGAATGCACTATTAAACTTCTAGGGTAGTGCAAACAGAGACCCGAATAGATCATTTTATATTTTGGTTAACATAAGAAATCAACGAAATTCTATCACATTTGTAAAATTTACGTCGCTCCTATTTCAGATAGCATATTGGGCTTAGCGGCATCTCAAAGCGCATGAAGTGACGAGTGAAATGCACTATTAAACTTCTAGGGTAGGGCAAGCAGAGACCCGATTAGATCATTTTATATTATGGTTAATTTAAGAATTCAGCGAAATTCTATCACATTTGTTCCATTTGCGTCGCTCCAATTTCAGATAGCGTATTGGGCTGGCCTGCATCTTAATCCGCGTGGAATGGCGAGTAAAATGCACTATTAAGCTTCTATGATAGGGCATTCACAGACCCGATTAGATCATTTTATATTTTGTTTAATATAAGATTTCAGGGAAATTCTATCACATTTTTTCAATTTACGTCGCTCCTATTTCAGTTAGCGTATTGGGCTAACCGGCATCTCAAAGCGCATGAAATGGCGAACAAAATGGACAGTTAAACTTCTAGGGTAGGGCAAACGGAGACCCGATTAGATCATTTTATATTACGGTTAATATAAGAATTCAGCGTAATTCTATCACATTTCTTCAAATTACGTCGCTCCTATTTCAGATAGCGTACTGGGCTAGGCGGCATCTTAAAGCGCGTGGAATGGCGAGTAAAATGCACTATTAAACTTCTATGATAGGGCAATCAGTGACCCGATTAGATCATTTTATATTATAGTTAATTTAAGAATTCAGCGAAATTCTATCACATTTGTTCAATTTACGTTGCTCCTATTTCAGATAGCGTATTGGGCTAAGCGGCATCTCAAAGCGCATGAAATGGCGAGCAAAATGCACTATTAAACTTCTATGATAGGGCAATCAGTGACCCGATTAGATCCTTTTATATTATAGTTAATTTAAGAATTCAGCGATATTCTATCACATTTGTTCAATTTACGTCGCTCCTATTTCAGATAGGGTATTGGGCTAAGCGTCATCTCAAAGCGCATGAAATGGCGAGCAAAATGCACTATTAAACTTCTAGGGTAGGGCAAACAGAGACCCGATTAGATCATTTTGTACTATGGTTAATTTAAGAATTCAGCAAAATTCTATCACGTTTGTGCAATTTACGTCGCTGCTATTGCAGATAGCGTGTTGGGTTAAGCGGCATCTCGAAGCGCATGAAATGGCGAGAATAATGCACTATTAAACTTCTAGGATAAGGCAAACAGATACCCGATTAGATCATTTTATATTATGGTTAATATAAGAATTCAGCGAAATTCTATCACGTTTGTTCAATTTACGTCGCTCATATTTCAGATAGCGTATTGGGCTAAGCGGCATCTCAAAGCGCATGAAATGACAAGTAAAATGCACTATTAAACTTCTAGGGTAGGGCAATCAGTGACCCGATGAGATCATTTTATATTATAGTTAATTTAAGAATTCAGCGAAATTCTATCACATTTGTTCAATTTACGTCGCTCCTATTTCAGATAGCGTATTGGGCTATGCGGCATCTTAAAGCGCTCGGAATGGCGAGTAAAATGCACTATTAAACTTCTATGCTAGGGCAATCAGAGACCCGATTAGATAATTTTATATTATGGTTAATATAAGAATTCAGCGAAATTCTATCACATTTGTTCAATTTACGTCGCTCCTATTTCAGATAGCATATTGGGCAAAGCGGCATCTCAAAGCGCATGAAATGACGAGTAAAATGCACTATTAAAGTTCTAGGGTAGGGCAAACAGAGACCCGATTAGATCATTTTATATTATGGTTAATTTAAGAATTGAGCGAAATTCTATCACATTCGTTCAATTTAGGTCGCTCCTATTTCAGATAGCGTTCTGGGATAGGCGGCATCTTAAAGCGCGTGGAATGGCGAGTAGAATGCACTACTAAACTTCTATGATAGGTCAATCAGAGACCCGATTAGATCATTTTGTATTTTGTTTAATATAAGATTTCAGGGAAATTCTATCACATTTGTTCAATTTACGTCGCTCCTATTTCAGATAGCGTATTGAGCTAAGCGGCATCTCGAAGCGCATGAAATGGCGAGTACAATGCACTATTAAACTTCTAGGGTAGGGCAAACAGAGACCCGATTAGATCATTTTATATTATGGTTAATTTAAGAATTCAGCAAAATTCTATCACATTTGTTCAATTTACGTCGCTCCTATTTCAGATAGCGTATTGGGCTAAGCGGCATCTCAAAGCGCATGAAATGGCGAGTGAAATGCACTATAAGACTTCTATGGTAGGGCGAACAGAGACCAGATTAGATCATTTTACATTCTGGTTAATAAAATAATTCAGCGAAATTCTATCACATTTGTTCAACTTTCGTCGCTCCTATTTCAGATAGCGTATTGAGCTAAGCGGCATCTCGAAGCGCATGAAATGAAGAGTAAAATGCACTGTTAAACTTCTAGGGTAGGGCAAGCAGAGACCCGATTAGATCATTTTATATTATAGTTAATTTAAGAATTGAGCGAAATTCTATCACATTCGTTCAATTTACGTCGCTCCTATTTCAGATAGCGTATTGGGCAAAGCGGCATCTCAAAGCGCATGATATGACGAGTAAAATGCATTGTTAAACTTCTAGGGTAGGGCAAGCAGAGACCCGATTAGATCATTTTATACTATGGTTAATTTAAGAATTCAGCAAAATTCTATCACATTCGTTCAATTTAGGTCGCTCCTATTTCAGATAGCGTACTGGGCTGGCCGGAATCTTAAAGCGCGTGGAATGGCGTGTAAAATGCACTATTAAACTTCTATGATAGGGCAATCAGTGACCTGATTAGATCATTTTATATTATAGCTAATTTAAGAATTCAGCGAAATTCTATCACATTTGTTCAATTTACGTCGCTCATATTTCCCATAGCGTATTGGGCTAAGCGGCATCTCAAAGCGCATGAAATGGCGAGTAAAATGCACTATTAAACTTCTAGGGTAGGGTAATCAGTGACCCGATGAGATCATTTTATATTATAGTTAATTTAAGAATTCAGCGAAATTCTATCACATTTGTTCAATTTACGTCGCTCCTATTTCAGATATCGTATTTGGTGAAACGGCATCTCAAAGCGCATGAAATGGCGAGCAAAATGCACTATTAAACTTCTAGGGTAGGGCAAACAGAGACCCGATTAGATCATTTTGTACTATGGTTAATTTAAGAATTCAGCAAAATTCTATCACGTTTGTGCAATTTACGTCGCTGCTATTGCAGATAGCGTGTTGGGTTAAGCGGCATCTCGAAGCGCATGAAATGGCGAGAATAATGCACTATTAAACTTCTAGGATAAGGCAAACAGATACCCGATTAGATCATTTTATATTATGGTTAATATAAGAATTCAGCGAAATTCTATCACGTTTGTTCAATTTACGTCGCTCATATTTCAGATAGCGTATTGGGCTAAGCGGCATCTCAAAGCGCATGAAATGACAAGTAAAATGCACTATTAAACTTCTAGGGTAGGGCAATCAGTGACCCGATGAGATCATTTTATATTATAGTTAATTTAAGAATTCAGCGAAATTCTATCACATTTGTTCAATTTACGTCGCTCCTATTTCAGATAGCGTATTGGGCTATGCGGCATCTTAAAGCGCTCGGAATGGCGAGTAAAATGCACTATTAAACTTCTATGCTAGGGCAATCAGAGACCCGATTAGATAATTTTATATTATGGTTAATATAAGAATTCAGTGAAATTCTATCACATTTGTTCAATTTACGTCGCTCCTATTTCAGATAGCATATTGGGCAAAGCGGCATCTCAAAGCGCATGAAATGACGAGTAAAATGCACTATTAAACTTCTAGGGTAGGGCAAACAGAGACCCGATTAGATCATTTTATATTATGGTTAATTTAAGAATTGAGCGAAATTCTATCACATTCGTTCAATTTAGGTCGCTCCTATTTCAGATAGCGTTCTGGGATAGGCGGCATCTTAAAGCGCGTGGAATGGCGAGTAGAATGCACTACTAAACTTCTATGATAGGTCAATCAGAGACCCGATTAGATCATTTTGTATTTTGTTTAATATAAGATTTCAGGGAAATTCTATCACATTTGTTCAATTTACGTCGCTCCTATTTCAGATAGCGTATTGAGCTAAGCGGCATCTCGAAGCGCATGAAATGGCGAGTACAATGCACTATTAAACTTCTAGGGTAGGGCAAACAGAGACCCGATTAGATCATTTTATATTATGGTTAATTTAAGAATTCAGCAAAATTCTATCACATTTGTTCAATTTACGTCGCTCCTATTTCAGATAGCGTATTGGGCTAAGCGGCATCTCAAAGCGCATGAAATGGCGAGTGAAATGCACTATAAGACTTCTATGGTAGGGCGAACAGAGACCAGATTAGATCATTTTACATTCTGGTTAATAAAATAATTCAGCGAAATTCTATCACATTTGTTCAACTTTCGTCGCTCCTATTTCAGATAGCGTATTGAGCTAAGCGGCATCTCGAAGCGCATGAAATGAAGAGTAAAATGCACTGTTAAACTTCTAGGGTAGGGCAAGCAGAGACCCGATTAGATCATTTTATATTATAGTTAATTTAAGAATTGAGCGAAATTCTATCACATTCGTTCAATTTACGTCGCTCCTATTTCAGATAGCGTATTGGGCAAAGCGGCATCTCAAAGCGCATGATATGACGAGTAAAATGCATTGTTAAACTTCTAGGGTAGGGCAAGCAGAGACCCGATTAGATCATTTTATACTATGGTTAATTTAAGAATTCAGCAAAATTCTATCACATTCGTTCAATTTAGGTCGCTCCTATTTCAGATAGCGTACTGGGCTGGCCGGCATCTTAAAGCGCGTGGAATGGCGAGTAAAATGCACTATTAAACTTCTATGATAGGGCAATCAGTGACCTGATTAGATCATTTTATATTATAGCTAATTTAAGAATTCAGCGAAATTCTATCACATTTGTTCAATTTACGTCGCTCATATTTCCCATAGCGTATTGGGCTAAGCGGCATCTCAAAGCGCATGAAATGGCGAGTAAAATGCACTATTAAACTTCTAGGGTAGGGTAATCAGTGACCCGATGAGATCATTTTATATTATAGTTAATTTAAGAATTCAGCGAAATTCTATCACATTTGTTCAATTTACGTCGCTCCTATTTCAGATATCGTATTTGGTGAAACGGCATCTCAAAGCGCATGAAATGGCGAGTAAAATGCACTATTAAACTTCTAGGGTAGGGCAATCAGTGACCCGATTAGATCATTTTATATTACGGTTAATATAAGAATTCAGCGTAATTCTATCACATTTCTTCAAATTACGTCGCTCCTATTTCAGATAGCGTACTGGGCTGGCCGGCATCTTAATCCGCGTGGAATGCCGAGTAAAATGCACTATTAAGCTTCTATGATAGGGCATTCACAGACCCGATTAGATCATTTTATATTTTGTTTAATATAAGATTTCAGGGAAATTCTATCACATTTGTTCAATTTACGTCGCTCCTATTTCAGATAGCGTATTGGGCTAAGCGGCATCTCAAAGCGCATGAAATGGCGAGTAAAATGCACTATTAAACTTCTAGGGTAGTGCAAACAGAGACCCGAATAGATCATTTTATATTTTGGTTAACATAAGAAATCAACGAAATTCTATCACATTTGTAAAATTTACGTCGCTCCTATTTCAGATAGCATATTGGGCTTAGCGGCATCTCAAAGCGCATGAAGTGACGAGTGAAATGCACTATTAAACTTCTAGGGTAGGGCAAGCAGAGACCCGATTAGATCATTTTATATTATGGTTAATTTAAGAATTCAGCGAAATTCTATCACATTTGTTCCATTTACGTCGCTCCAATTTCAGATAGCGTATTGGGCTGGCCGGCATCTTAATCCGCGTGGAATGGCGAGTAAAATGCACTATTAAGCTTCTATGATAGGGCATTCACAGACCCGATTAGATCATTTTATATTTTGTTTAATATAATATTTCAGGGAAATTCTATCACATTTTTTCAATTTACGTCGCTCCTATTTCAGTTAGCGTATTGGGCTAACCGGCATCTCAAAGCGCATGAAATGGCGAACAAAATGGACAGTTAAACTTCTAGGGTAGGGCAAACGGAGACCCGATTAGATCATTTTATATTACGGTTAATATAAGAATTCAGCGTAATTCTATCACATTTGTTCAAATTACGTCGCTCCTATTTCAGATAGCGTACTGGGCTAGCCGGCATCTTAAAGCGCGTGGAATGGCGAGTAAAATGCACTATTAAACTTCTATGATAGGGCAATCAGTGACCCGATTAGATCATTTTATATTATAGTTAATTTAAGAATTCAGCGAAATTCTATCACATTTGTTCAATTTACGTTGCTCCTATTTCAGATAGCGTATTGGGCTAAGCGGCATCTCAAAGCGCATGAAATGGCGAGCAAAATGCACTATTAAACTTCTATGATAGGGCAATCAGTGACCCGATTAGATCATTTTATATTATAGTTAATTTAAGAATTCAGCGATATTCTATCACATTTGTTCAATTTACGTCGCTCCTATTTCAGATAGGGTATTGGGCTAAGCGTCATCTCAAAGCGCATGAAATGGCGAGCAAAATGCACTATTAAACTTCTAGGGTAGGGCAAACAGAGACCCGATTAGATCATTTTGTACTATGGTTAATTTAAGAATTCAGCAAAATTCTATCACGTTTGTTCAATTTACGTCGCTGCTATTGCAGATAGCGTGTTGGGTTAAGCGGCATCTCGAAGCGCATGAAATGGCGAGAATAATGCACTATTAAACTTCTAGGATAAGGCAAACAGATACCCGATTAGATCATTTTTATATTATGGTTAATATAAGAATTCAGCGAAATTCTATCACGTTTGTTCAATTTACGTCGCTCATATTTCAGATAGCGTATTGGGCTAAGCGGCATCTCAAAGCGCATGAAATGACAAGTAAAATGCACTATTAAACTTCTAGGGGTAGGGCAATCAGTGACCCGATGAGATCATTTTATATTATAGTTAATTTAAGAATTCAGCGAAATTCTATCACATTTGTTCAATTTACGTCGCTCCTATTTCAGATAGCGTATTGGGCTATGCGGCATCTTAAAGCGCTTGTAATGGCGAGTAAAATGCACTATTAAACTTCTATACTAGGGCAATCAGAGACCCGATTAGATCATTTTATATTATGGTTAATATAAGAATTCAGTGAAATTCTATCACATTTGTTCAATTTACGTCGCTCCTATTTCAGATAGCATATTGGGCAAAGCGGCATCTCAAAGCGCATGAAATGACGAGTAAAATGCACTATTAAAGTTCTAGGGTAGGGCAAACAGAGACCCGATTAGATCATTTTATATTATGGTTAATTTAAGAATTGAGCGAAATTCTATCACATTCGTTCAATTTAGGTCGCTCCTATTTCAGATAGCGTTCTGGGATAGGCGGCATCTTAAAGCGCGTGGAATGGCGAGTAGAATGCACTACTAAACTTCTATGATAGGTCAATCAGAGACCCGATTAGATCATTTTGTATTTTGTTTAATATAAGATTTCAGGGAAATTCTATCACATTTGTTCAATTTACGTCGCTCCTATTTCAGATAGCGTATTGAGCTAAGCGGCATCTCGAAGCGCATGAAATGGCGAGTACAATGCACTATTAAACTTCTAGGGTAGGGCAAACAGAGACCCGATTAGATCATTTTATATTATGGTTAATTTAAGAATTCAGCAAAATTCTATCACATTTGTTCAATTTACGTCGCTCCTATTTCAGATAGCGTATTGGGCTAAGCGGCATCTCAAAGCGCATGAAATGGCGAGTGAAATGCACTATAAGACTTCTATGGTAGGGCGAACAGAGACCAGATTAGATCATTTTACATTCTGGTTAATAAAATAATTCAGCGAAATTCTATCACATTTGTTCAACTTTCGTCGCTCCTATTTCAGATAGCGTATTGAGCTAAGCGGCATCTCGAAGCGCATGAAATGAAGAGTAAAATGCACTGTTTAACTTCTAGGGTAGGGCAAGCAGAGACCCGATTAGATCATTTTATATTATGGTTAATTTAAGAATTCAGCGAAATTCTATCACATTTGTTCCATTTGCGTCGCTCCAATTTCAGATAGCGTATTGGGCTGGCCTGCATCTTAATCCGCGTGGAATGGCGAGTAAAATGCACTATTAAGCTTCTATGATAGGGCATTCACAGACCCGGTTAGATCATTTTATATTATGGTTAATATAAGAATTCAGCCAAATTCTATCACATTTGTTCAATTTGCGTCGCTCATATTTCAGATAGCGTATTGGGCTAAGCGGCATCTCAAAGCGCATGAAATGGCGCGTAAAATGCGCTATTAAACTTCTAGGATAAGGCAAACGGAGACCCGATTAGTTCATTTTATATTACGGTTAATATAAGAATTCAGCGTAATTCTATCACATTTCTTCAAATTACGTCGCTCCTATTTCAGATAGCGTACTGGGCTGGCCGGCATCTTAATCCGCGTGGAATGGCGAGTAAAATGCACTATTAAGCTTCTATGATAGGGCATTCACAGACCCGATTAGATCATTTTATATTTTGTTTAATATAAGATTTCAGGGAAATTCTATCACATTTTTTCAATTTACGTCGCTCCTATTTCAGTTAGCGTATTGAGCTAACCGGCATCTCAAAGCGCATGAAATGGCGAACAAAAATGGACAGTTAAACTTCTAGGGGTAGTGCAAACGGACACCCGATTAGATCATTTTATATTACGGTTAATATAAGAATTCAGCGTAATTCTATCACATTTCTTCAAATTACGTCGCTCCTATTTCAGATAGCGTACTGGGCTAGCCGGCATCTTAAAGCGCGTGGAATGGCGAGTAAAATGCACTATTAAACTTCTATGATAGGGCAATCAGTGACCCGATTAGATCATTTTATATTATAGTTAATTTAAGAATTCAGCGAAATTCTATCACATTTGTTCAATTTACGTTGCTCCTATTTCAGATAGCGTATTGGGCTAAGCGGCATCTCAAAGCGCATGAAATGGCGAGCAAAATGCACTATTAAACTTCTATGATAGGGCAATCAGTGACCCGATTAGATCCTTTTATATTATAGTTAATTTAAGAATTCAGCGAAATTCTATCACATTTGTTCAATTTACGTCGCTCCTATTTCAGATAGCGTATTGGGCTAAGCGGCATCTCAAAGCGCATGAAATGGCGAGCAGAATGCACTATTAAACTTCTAGGGTAGGGCAAACAGAGACCCGATTAGATCATTTTATATTTTTGTTAATATAAGAATTCAGCGAAATTCTATCACATTTGTTCAATTTACGTCGCTCATATTTCCGATAGCGTATTGGGCTAAGCGGCATCTCAAAGCGCATGAAATGGCGAGTAAAATGCACTGTTAAACTCCTAGGGTAGGGCAATCAGTGACCCGATTAGATCATTTTATATTATAGTTAATTTAAGAATTCAGCGATATTCTATCACATTTGTCCAATTTACGTCGCTCCTATTTCAGATAGCGTATTGGGCTAAGCGGCATCTCAAAGCGCATGAAATGGCGAGTAAAATGCACGATTAAACTTCTAGGGGTAGGGGCAAACAGAGACCCGATTAGATCATTTTATATTTTGGTTAATAAGAATTCAGCGAAATTCTATCACTTT
>CAKAJE020001813.1:0-39285 GCA_916610135.2 Macropis europaea | reverse complement strand
CAATTCTTATATTAACCAAAATATAAAATGATCTAATCGGGTCTCTGATTGCCCTATCATAGAAGTTTAATAGTGCATTTTACTCGCCCTTCCACGCGCTTCAAGATGCCGCCTAGCCCAGTACGCTATCTGAAATATGAGCGACGTAAATTGAATAAAAATGTGATAGAATTTCGCTGAATTCTCATATTAACATTAATGTAAATTGATCTAATCGAGTCTCTGTTCGCCCCACCCTAGAGGTTTAATAGTGCATTTTACTCGCCATTTCATGCGCTTTGAGATGCCGCTTATCCCAATACGCTATCTGAAATAGGAGCGACGTAAATTGAACAAATGTGATAGAATTTCGCTGAATTCTTAAATTAACTATAATATAAAATGATCTAATCGGGTCACTGATTGCCCTACTCTAGAAGTTTAATAGTGCATTTTGCTCGCCATTTCATGCGCTTTGAGATGCCGCTTAGCCCAATACGCTATCTGAAATATGAGCGACGTAAATTGAACAAATGTGATAGAATTTCGCTGAATTCTTGTATTAACCAAAATATAAAATGATCTAATCGGGTCTCTGTTTGCCTTATCCTAAAAGTTTAGTATTGCATTTTACTCGCCATTTCATGCGCTTTGAGATGTCGCTTAGCCCAATACGCTATCTGAAATAGGAGCGACGAAAATTGAACAAATGTGATAGAATTTCGCTGAATTCTTAAATTAACTATAATATAAAATGATTTAATCGGGTCTCTGTTTGCCCTACCCTAGAACTTTAATAGTGCATTTTACTCGTCATTTCATGCGCTTTGAGATGCCGCTTAGCCTAATACGCTATCTGAAATAGGAGCGATATAAGTTGAACAAATGTGATAGAATTTCGCTGAATTCTTTTATTAACCATAATTTAAAATGATCTAATCGGATCTCTGTTCGCCCTAGCCTAGAACTTTAATAGTGCATTTTATTCGCCATTTCATACGCTTTGAGATGCCGCTTTGCCCAATACGCTATCTGAAATAGGAGCGACGTAAATTGAACAAATGTGACAGAATTTTGCTGAATGCTTAAATTAACCACAATATAAAATGATCTAATCGGGTCTCTGTTTGCCCTACCCTAGTAGTTTAATTGTGCATTTTACTCGCCATTTCATGCGCGTTGAGATGCCGCTTATCCCAATACGCTATATGAAATAGGAGCGACGTAAGTTGAACAAATGTGATAGAATTTCGCTGAATTCTTATATTAACCAAAATATAAAATGATCTAATCGGGTCTCTGATTGCCTTATCCTAGAAGTTTAATAGTGCATTGCACTCGTCATTTCATGCGCTTTGAGATGCCGCTACGCACAATAAGCTATCTGGAATAGCAGCGACGTAAATTGAACAAATGTGATAGAATTACGCCGAATTCTTATATTAACCGTAATATAAAATGATCTAATCGGGTCTCTGTTTGCCTTATCCTAGAAGTTTAATAGTGCATTTTACTCGCCATTCCACGCACTTTATGATGCCGCCTAGCCCAGTACGCTACCTGAAATAGGAGCGACGTAAGTTGAACAAATGTGATAGAATTACGCTGAATTCTTATATTAACCGTAATATAAAATGATCTAATCGGGTCTCTGTTTGCGTTATCCTAGAAGTTTGATAGTGCATTTTACTCGCCATTTCATGCGCTTTCAGATGCCGCTTAGCCCAATACGCTATCTGAAATAAGAGAGACGTAAATTGCACAAATGTGATAGAATTTTGCTGAATGCTGAAATTAACCACAATATAAAATGATCTAATCGGGTCTCTGTTTGCCCTACCCTAGTGGTTTAATTGTGCATTTTACTCGCCATTTCATGCGCTTTGAGATGCCGCTTATCCCAATACGCTATCTGAAATAGGAGCGACGTAAGTTGAACAAATGTGATAGAATTTTGCTGAATTCTTATATTAACCAAAATATAAAATAATCTAATCGGGTCTCTGTTTGCCTTATCCTAGAAGTTTAGTATTGCATTCTACTCGCCATTTCATGCGCTTTGAGATGCCATTTAGCCCAACACGCTATCTGAAATAGGAGCGACGTAAATAGAACAAATGTGATAGAATTTCCCTGAAATCTTATATTAAACAAAATATAAAATGATCTAATCGGGTCTCTGATTGCCCTATCATAGAAGTTTAGTAGTGCATTCTACTCGCCATTCCACGCGCTTTAAGATGCCGCCTAGCCCAGTACGCTATCTGAAATAGGAGCGACGTAAATTGAACGAATCTGATAAAATTTTACTGACATCTTAAATTAACCATAATATAAAATGATCTAATCGGGTCTCTGTTTGCCTTATCCTAGATGTTTAATAGGGCATTTTACTCGCCATTTCATGCGCTTTGAAATGCCGCTTAGCCCAATACGCTATCTGAAATAGGAGCGACGTAAATTGAACAAGTGTGATAGAATTTCACTGAATTCTTAAATTAACCATAATATAAAATGATCTAATCGGGTCACTGTTTGCCCTACCCTAGAAGTTTAATAGTGCATTTTACTCGCCATTTCATGCGCTTTGAGGTGCCGCTTAGCCCAATACGCTATCTGAAATAGGAGCGACGTAAATTGCACAAATGTGATAGAATTTTGCTGAATGCTGAAATTAACCACAATATAAAATGATCTAATCGGGTCTCTGTTTGCCCTACCCTAGTGGTTTAATTGTGCATTTTACTCGCCATTTCATGCGCTTTGAGATGCCGCTTATCCCAATACGCTATCTGAAATAGGAGCGACGTAAGTTGAACAAATGTGATAGAATTTTGCTGAATTCTTATATTAACCAAAATATAAAATAATCTAATCGGGTCTCTGTTTGCCTTATCCTAGAAGTTTAGTATTGCATTCTACTCGCCATTTCATGCGCTTTGAGATGCCGCCTAGCCCAATACGCTATCTGAAATAGGAGCGACGTAAATTGAACAAATGTGATAGAATTTCGCTGAATTCTTATATTAACCAAAGTATAAAATGATCTAATCTGGTCTCTGATTGCCCTATCATAGAAGGTTAATAGTGCATTTTACTCGCCATTCCACGCGCTTTAAGATGCCGCCTAGCCCAGTACGCTGTCTGAAATAGAAGCGACGTAAATTGAACAAATGTGATAGCATCTCGCTGCATACTTATATTAACCTTAACGTAAAATGATCTAATCGGGTCTCTGTTCGCCCTACCCTAGAAGTTTAATAGTGCATTTTACTCGCCATTTCATGCGCTTTGAGATGCCGCTTATCCCAATACGCTATCTGTAATAGGAGCGACGTACAATGAACAAATGTGATAGAATTTCGCTGAATTCGTAAATTAACCATAATATAATATGATCTAATCGCGTCTCTGTTTGCCCTACCCTATAAGTTTAATAGTGCATTTTACTCGCCATTTCATGCGCTTTGAGATGCCGCTTAGCCCAATACGCTATCTGAAATAGGAGCGACGTAAATTGAACAAATGTGATAGAATTTCCCTGAAATCTTATATTAAACAAAATATAAAATGATCTAAACGGGACTCTGATTGCCCTATCATAGAAGTTTAGTAGTGCATTTTACTCGCCCTTCCACGTGCTTTAAGATGCCGCCTAGCCCAGTACACTATCTGAAATAGGAGCGACGTATGTTGAACAAATGTGATAGAATTACGCTGAATCCTTATATTAACCGTAACATAAAATGATCTAATCGGGTCTCTCTTCGCCCTACCCTAGAAGATTACAAGCGCATTTCACTCGGCATTTCATGCGCTTTGAGATGCCGCTTAGCCCAATACGCTATCTGCAATAGTAGCGACGTAAATTGAACAAATGTGATAGAATTTGGCTGAATTCTTAAATTAACCATAATATAAAATGATCTAATCGGGTCTCTGTTTGCCCTACCCTAGAAGTTTAACAGTGCATTTTACTCGCCATTTCATGCGCTTTGAGATGCCGCTTAGCCCAATACGCTATCTGAAATAGGAGCGACGTAAATTGAACAAATGTGATAGAATTTCCCTGAAATCTTATATTAACCTTAATGTAAAATGATCTAATCGGGGTCTGTTCGCCCTACCCTAGAAGTGTAATAGTGCATTTCACTCGCCATTTCATATGCTTTGAGATGCCGCTTAGCCCAATACGCTATCTGAAATAGGAGCGACGTAAATAGAACAATTGTGATAGAATTTCGCTGAATTCTTATATTAACCAAAATATAAAATGATCTAATCGGGTCTCTGATTGCCCTATCATAGAAGTTTAATAGTTTATTTTACTCGCCAATCCACGCGCTTTAAGATTCCGCCTAGCCCAGTACGCTATCTGAAATAGGAGCGACGTAAATTGAACAAATGTGATAGAATTTGGCTGAATTCTTAAATTAACCATAATATAAAATGATCTAATCGGGTCTCTGTTTGCCCTACCCTGGAAGTTTAATAGTGCATTTTACTTGACATTTCATGCGCTTTGAGATGCCGCTTAGCCCAATACGCTATCTGAAATAGGAGCGACGTAAGTTGAACAATTGTGATAGAATTTCGCTGAATTCTTTTATTAACCATAATGTAAAATGATCTAATCGGGTCTGTGTTCGCCCTAGCCTAGAAGTTTAATAGTGCATTGTATTCGCCATTTCATGCGCTTTGAGATGCCGCGTAGCCCAATACGCTATCTGAAGTAGGAGCGCCGTAAGTTGAACAAATGTGATAGAATTACGCTGAATTCTTAAATTAACTATAATATAAAATGATCTAATCGGGTCTCTGTTTGCCCTACCCTACAAGTTTAGCAGTGCATTTTACTCGCCATTTCATGCGCTTTGAGATGCCGCTTAGCCCAATACGATATCTGAAATAGGAGCGATGTAAATTGAAGAAATGTGATAGAATTTTGCTGAATTCGTAAATTAACTATAATATATTATGATCTAATCGGAACTCTGTTTGCCCTACCCTATAAGTTTAATAGTGCATTTTACTCGCCATTTCATGCGCTTTGAGATGCCGCTTAGCCCAATATGCTATCTGAAATAGGAGCAACGTAAATTGAACAAATGTGATAGAATTTCCCTGAAATCTTATATTAAACAAAATATAAAATGATCTAAACGGGACTCTGATTGCCCTATCATAGAAGTGTAGTAGTGCATTTTACTCGACCTTCCACGTGCTTTAAGATGCCGCCTAGCCCAGTACACTATCTGAAATAGGAGCGACGTATGTTGAACAAATGTGATAGAATTACGCTGAATTCTTATATTAACCGTAATATAACATGATCTAATCGGGTCTCTGTTCGCCCTACCCTAGAAGGTTACAAGCGCATTTCACTCGTCATTTCATGCGCTTTGAGATGCCGCTTAGCCCAGTACGCTTTCTGCAATAGGAGCGACGTAAATTGAACAAATGTGATAGAATTTGGCTGAATTCTTAAATTAACCATAATATAAAATGATCTAATCGGGTCTCTGTTTGCCCTACCCTAGAAGTTTAACAGAGCATTTTACTCGCCATTTCATGCGCTTTGGGATGCCGCTTAGCCCAATACGCTATGTGAAATAGGAGCGACGTAAATTGAACAAATGTGATAGAATTTCCCTGAATACTTATATTAACCTTAATGTAAAATGATATAATCGTGTCTCTGTTCGCCCTACCCTAGAAGTGTAATAGTGCATTTCACTCGCCATTTCATATGCTTTGAGATGCCGCTTAGCCCAATACGCTATCTGAAATAGGAGCGACGTAAATAGAACAATTGTGATAGAATTTCGCTGAATTCTTATATTAACCAAAATATAAAATGATCTAATCGGGTCTCTGATTGCCCTATCATAGAAGTTTAATAGTGCATTTTACTCGCCAATCCACGCGCTTTAAGATTCCGCCTAGCCCAGTACGCTATCTGAAGTAGGAGCGACGTAAGTTGAACAAATGTGATAGAATTACGCTGAATTCTTAAATTAACTATAATATAAAATGATCTAATCGGGTCTCTGTTTGCCCTACCCTACAAGTTTAGCAGTGCATTTTACTCGCCATTTCATGCGCTTTGAGATGCCGCTTAGCCCAATACGCTATCTGAAATAGGAGCGACGTAAATTGAACAGATGTGATAGAATTTCCCTGAATTCTTATATTAACCTTAATGTAAAATGATCTAATCGGGTCTCTGTTCTCCCTACCCTAGAAGTTTAATACTGCATTTCACTCGTCATTTCATGCGCTTTGAGATGCCGCTTAGCCCAATACGCTATCTGAAGTAGGAGCGACGTATGTTGAACAAATGTGATAGAATTACGCTGAATTCTTATATTAACCGTAATATAAAATGATCTAATCGGGTCTCTGGTCGCCCTACCCTAGAAGATTACAAGCGCATTTTACTCGTCATGTCATGCGCTTTGAGATGCCGCTTAGCCCAATACGCTATCTGCAATAGGAGCGACGTAAATTGAACAAATGTGATAGAATTTGGCTGAATTGTTAAATTAACCATAATATAAAATGATCTAATCGGGTCTCTGTTTGCCCCACCCTAGAAGTTTAATAGTGCATTTTATTCGCCATTTCATGCGCTTTTAGATGCCGCTTAGCCTAGGACGCTATCTGAAATAGGAACGACGTAAATTGAACAAATGTGATAGAATTTCACTGAATTCTTAAATTAACCATAATATAAAATGAGCTAATCGGGTCCCTGTTTGCCCTACCGTAGAAGTTTAATAGTGCATTTTACTCGCCATTGCATGTGCTTTTAGATGCCGCATAGCCCAATACGCTATCTGAAATAGTAGCGACGTAAATTGAACAAATGTGATAGAATTTCCGTGAAATCTTATATTAACCTTAATGTAAAATGATCTAATCGGGTCTCTGTTCGCCCTACCATAGAAGTCTAATAGTGCATTTCACTCGCCATTTCATGCGCTTTGAGATGCCGCTTAGCCCAATACGCTATCTGACATAGGAGCGACGTAAGTTGAACAAATGTGATAGAATATCGCTGAATTCTTTTATTAACCATAATGTAAAATGATCTGGTCGGGTCTCTGTTCGCCCTAGCCTAGAAGTTTAATAGTGCATTTTATTCGCCATTTCATGCGCTTTGAGATGCCGCTTAGCCCAATACGCTATCTGAAATAGGAGCGACGTAACTTGAAGAAATGTGATAGAATTACGCTGAATTCTTTTATTAACCATAATGTAAAATTATCTGCTCGGGTCTCTGTTCGCCCTACCATAGAAGTCGAATAGTGCATTTCACTCGCCATTTCATGCGCTTTGAGATGCCGCTTAGCCCAATACGCTATCTGAAATAGGAGCGACGTAACTTGAAGAAATGTGATAGAATTACGCTGAATTCTTTTATTAACCATAATGTAAAATTATCTGCTCGGGTCTCTGTTCGCCCTAGCCTAGAAGTTTAATATGGCATTTTATTCGCCATTTCATGCGCTTTGAGATGCCGCTTAGCCCAATACGCTATCTGAAATTGGAGCGACCTAAATTGAACAAATGTGATAGAATTTCACTGAATTCTTATATTAACCATAATATAAAATGATCTAATCGGGTCTCTGATTGCCCTATCATAGAATTTTAATAGTGCATTTTACTCGCCATTCCACGCGCTTTGAGATGCCGCTTAGCCCAATACGCTATCTGACATAGGAGCGACGTAAGTTGAACAAATGTGATAGAATATCGCTGAATTCTTTTATTAACCATAATGTAAAATGATCTGGTCGGGTCTCTGTTCGCCCTAGCCTAGAAGTTTAATAGTGCATTTTATTCGCCATTTCATGCGCTTTGAGATGCCGCTTAGCCGAATACGCAATCTGAAATAGGAGCGACGTAAATTGAACAAATGTGATAGAATTTCCGTGAATCCTTGTATTAACATTAATGTAAAATGATCTAATCGGGTCTCTGTTCGCCCTACCATAGAAGTCTAATGGTGCATTTCACTCGCCATTTCATGCGCTTTGAGATCCCGCTTAGCCCAATACGCCATCTGAAATAGGAGCGACGTAAATTCAACAAATGTGATAGAATTTCCCTGAAATCTTATATTAATCAAAATATAAAATGATCTAATCGGGCCTCTGATTGCCCTATCATAGAAGATTAGTAGTGCATTTTACTCGCCATTCCACGCGCTTTAAGATGCCGCCTAGCCCAGTACGCTATCTGAAATAGGAGCGACGTAACTTGAACAAATGTGATAGAATTACGCTGAATTCTTATATTAACCGTAATATAAAATGATCTAGTCGGGTCTCTGTTTGCCTTATCCTAGAAGTTTAATAGCGCATTTTACTCGCCATTTCATGCGCTTTGAGATGCCGCTTAGCCCAATACGCTATCTGGAATAGGAGCGACGTAAATTTAACAAATGTGATAGAATTGCCGTGAATTCTTATATTAACCTTAATGTAAAATGATCCAATCGGGTCTCTGTTCGCCCTACCATAGAAGTCGAATAGTGCATTTCACTCGCCATTTCATGCGCTTTGAGATGCCGCTTAGCCCAATACGCTATCTGAAATAGGAGCGACGTAACTTGAAGAAATGTGATAGAATTACGCTGAATTCTTTTATTAACCATAATGTAAAATTATCTGCTCGGGTCTCTGTTCGCCCTAGCCTAGAAGTTTAATATGGCATTTTATTCGCCATTTCATGCGCTTTGAGATGCCGCTTAGCCCAATACGCTATCTGAAATTGGAGCGACCTAAATTGAACAAATGTGATAGAATTTCACTGAATTCTTATATTAACCATAATATAAAATGATCTAATCGGGTCTCTGATTGCCCTATCATAGAATTTTAATAGTGCATTTTACTCGCCATTCCACGCGCTTTAAGATGCCGCCTAGCCCAGTACGCTATCTGAAATAGGAGCGACGTAAATTGAGCAAATGTGATAGAATTTTGCTGAATTCTTAAATTAACCATAATATAATATGATCTAATCGGGTCTCTGTTTGCCCTACCCTCGAACTTTAATAGTGCATTTTACTCGTCATTTCATGCGCTTTGAGATGCCGCTTAGCCTAATACGCTATCTGAAATTGGAGCGATATAAGTTGAACAAATGTGATAGAATTTCCCTGAATTCTTATATTAACCTTAATGTAAAATGATCTAATCGGGTCTCTGTTTGCCTTACCCTAGAAGTTTAATAGTGCATTTTATTCGCCATTTCATGCGCTTGGAGATTCCGCGTAGCCCAATACGCTATCTGAAATAGGAGCGACGTAAATTGAACAAATGTGATAGAATTTCCCTGAAATCTTATATTGAACAAAATATAAAATGATGTAATCGGGTCTCTGTTCGCCCTACCCTAGAAGTTTAATAGTGCATTTCACTCGTAATTTCATGCGCTTTGAGCTGCCGCTTAGCCCAATAAGCTATCTGAAATAGGAGCGACGTAAATAGAACAATTGTGATAGAATTTTGCTGAATTCTTAAATAAACCATAATATGAAATGATCTAATCGGGTCTCTGTTTGCCCTACACCAGAAGTTTAACAGTGCATTTTACTCGCCATTTCATGCTCTTTGTGATGCCGCTTAGCCCAATACGCTATCTGAAATAGGAGCGACGTAAATTGAACAAATGTGACAGAATTTCCCTGAATACTTATATTAACCTTAATGTAAAATGATCTAATCGGGTCTCTGTTCGCCCTACCCTAGACGTTTAATAGTGCATTTCACTCGCCATTTCATGCGCTTTGAGATGCCGCTTAGCCCAATACGCTATCTGAAATAGGAGCGACGTAAATAGAACAATTGTGATAGAATTTCGCTGAATTCTTATATTAACCAAAATATAAAATGATCTAATCGGGTCTCTGATTGCCCTATCATAGAAGTTTAATAGTGCATTTTACTCGCCAATCCACGCGCTTTAAGATTCCGCCTAGCCCAGTACGCTATCTGAAATAGGAGCCACGAAAATTGAACAAATGTGATAGAATTTGGCTGAATTCTTAAATTAACCATAATATAAAATGATCTAATCGGGTCTCTGTTTGCCCTACCCTAGAAGTTTAATAGTGCATTTTACTCGCCATTTCATGCGCTTTGAGATGGCGCTTAGCCCAATACGCTATCTGAAATAGGAGCGACGTAAGTTGAACAAATGTGATAGAATTACGCTGAATTCTTATATTAACCGTAATATAAAATGATCTAATCGGGTCTCTGTTTGCCTTATCCTAGAAGTTTAATAGTGCATTTTACTCGCCAATTCATGCGCATTGAGATGCCGCTTAGCCCAATACGCTATCTGAAATAGGAGCGACGTAAATTGAACAAATATGATAGAGTTTCGCTGAATTCTTAAATTAACCATAATATAAAATGACCTAATCGGGGCTCTGTTTGCCCTACCCTAGAAGTTTAATAGTGCATTTTACTCGCCATTTCTTGCGCTTTGAGATGCCGCTTATCTCTATACGCTATCTGAAATAGGAGCGACGTAACTTGAACAAATGTGATAGAATTTCCCTGAAATCTTATATTAAACAAAATATAAAATGATCTAATCGGGTCTCTGATTGCCCTATCATACAAGTTTAGTAGTGCATTTTACTCGCCCTTCCACGCGCTTTAAGATGCCGTCTAGCCCAGTACGCTATCTGAAATAGGAGCGACGTAAGTTGAACAAATGTGATAGAATTACGCTGAATTCTTATATTAACCGTAATATAAAATGATCTAATCGGGTCTCTGTTTGCCTTACCCTAGAAGTTTAATAGTGCATTGTACTCGCCATTTCCTGCGCTTTGAGATGCCGCTTAGCCCAATACGCTATCTGAAATAGGAACGACGTAAATTGAACAAATGTGACAGAATTTCGCTGAATTCTTTTATTAACCATAATGTAAAATGATCTACTCGGGTCTCTGTTCGCCCTAGCCCAGAAGTTTAATAGTGCATTTTACTCGCCATTTCATGCGCTTTGAGATGCCGCTTAGCGCAGTACGCTAATTGAAATAGGAGCGACGTAAATTGAACAAATGTGATAGAATTTCCCTGAAATCTTATATTAAACAAAATATAAAATGATCTAATCGGGTCTCTGATTGCCCTAGCCTTTTTTTTTTTTGTTTTATTACGTGGAGGAAACCTTCAAAAGGCACCCCGGACCCTGGGGTGGGGTCCTGGGTAGTGCAGGATTTTTACCCGCTAAAACCTCCACGGTGACCTATCCTCTGGCGTGTAAGGGAGGGCTCCGGGAACCCCATAAGGACACGACTCGGAGTCCTCCCAACGCCGAGGCGCGAAAGCGCCCCATCCTCGGGGGTCAAACGGACCCCCTTCATACCTCCAGGCGACGTTGCATCGGTCACACAAGCAACGCCGCCTCCTCCTCGGGATCGTTGACTTCGGCGGACGGGCCCCCTACCCTGTTCCGCCTGCGATCCCGTGCGATCGTGGCGAGGAACACAATATTCCGCGCCACGATCGCTCTAGCGTCGGCCGTAGCCGACCGTCCGGCTTCGTTCGGGGGAGGGAATAAACCCACGCCCCTCCCCAAGCGCCGCCTTCTGCCCTACACGCTGGGAGGCCGGCGGCGGGACCTCGCTCTGCCCCGCCTGCCGCTCCCTCTGCCCCGGCGGGCGGGATGGGAAGTCCGTTCCCTATCCCGCTCCGCGGCCTCCTTCTGCAGCATCACGCGCTCGCAGAAGGAGGCCATCTGATTGCCCTAGCCTAGAAGTTTAATAGTGCAGTTTGCTCGTCATTCCACGAGCTTTTAGATGCCGCCTAGCCCAGTACGCTATCTGAAATATGAGCGACGTAAATTGAACAAATGTGATAGACTTTCCCTGAATTCTTATATTAACCTTAATGTAAAATGATCTGATCGGGTCTCTGTTCGCCCTACCCTAGAAGTTTAATCGTGCATTTTACTCGTCATTTCATGCGCTTTGAGATGCCGCTTAGCCCAATACGCTATCTGAAATAGGAGCGATATAAATTGAACAGATGTGATAGAATTTCGCTGAATTCTTTTATTAACCATAATGTAAAATGATCTAATCGGGTCTCTGATTGCCCTATCATAGAAGTTTAGTAGTGCATTTTACTCGCCATTCCACGCGCTTTAAGATGCCGCCTAGCCCAGTACGCTATCTAAAATAGGCGCGACGTAAGTTGCACAAATGTGATAGAATTACGCTGCATTCTTATATTAACCGTCATATAAAACGACCTAATCGGGTCTCTGTTTGCCTTATCCTAGAAGTTTCGTATTGCATTTTACTCGCCATGTCATGCGCTTTGAGATGCCGCTTAGCCCAATACGCTATCTGAAATAGGAGCGACGTAAATTAAACAAATGTGATAGAATTTTGCTCAATTCTTATATTAACCAAAATATAAAATGATCTAATTGGGTCTCTGATTGCCCTATCATAGAAGATTAATAGTGCATTTTACTCGCCACTCCACGCGCTTTAGAATGCCGCCTAGCCCAGTACGCTATCCGAAATAGGAGCGACGTAAATTGAACAAATGTGATAGAATTACGCTGAATTCTGAAATTAACCATAATATAAAATGATCTAATCGGGTCTCTGTTTGCCCTACCCTATAAGTTTAATAGTGCATTGTACTCGCCATTTCATGCGCTTTAAGATGCCGCCTAGCCCAGTACGCTATCTAAAATAGGAGCGACGTAAGCTGAACAAATGTGATAGAATTACGCTGCATTCTTATATTAACCGTCATATAAAACGATCTAATCGGGTCTCTGTTTGCCTTATCCTAGAAGTTTAGTATTGCATTTTACTCGCCATGTCATGCGCTTTGAGATGCCGCCTAGCCCAATACACTATCTGAAATAGGAGCGACGTAAATTGAACAAATGTGATAGAATTTCGCTGCATTCTTATATTATCCAAAATATAAAATGATCTAATTGGGTCTCTGATTGCCCTATCATAGAAGATTAATAGTGCATTTTACTCGCCACTCCACGCGCTTTAGAATGCCGCCTAGCCCAGTACGCTATCCGAAATAGTAGCGACGTAAATTGAACAAATGTGATAGAATTTTGCTAAATTCTTATATTAACCGTAATATAAAATGATCTAATCGGGTCTCTGTTTGCCTTATCCTTGAAGTGTAATAGTGCATTTTACTCGCCATTTCAATAGCTTTGAGATGCCGCCTAGCCCAATACGCTATCTGAAATAGGAGCGACGTAAGTTGAACAAATGTGATAGAATTACGCTGAATTCTTATATTAACCGTAATATAAAATGATCTAACCGGGTCTCTGTTTGCCTTATCCTTGAAGTGTAATAGTGCATTTTACTCGCCATTTCATGCGCTTTGAGATGCCGCTTAGCCCAACACGCTATCGGAAGTAGGAGCGACGTAAATTGAACAAATGTGATAGAATTTCCCTGAATTCTTATATTAACCTTAATGTAAAATGATCTAATCGGGTCTCTGTTTGCCCTACCCTATAAGTTTAATAGTGCATTTTACTCGCCATTCCACGCGCCTTGAGATGCCGCCTAGCCCAGTACGCTATCTGAAATAGGAACGACGTAAATTGAACAGATGTGATAGAATTTTGCTGAATTCTTAAATTAACCATAATATAAAATGATGGAATCGGGTCTCTGTTCGCCCTACCCAAGAAGTTTAATAGTGCAATTCTCTCGTCATTTCATCCGCTTTGAGATGCCGTTTAGCCCAATACGCTATCTGAAATAGGAGCGACGTAAATTGAACAAATGTGATAGAATTTCCCTGAAATCTTATATTAAACAAAATATAAAATGATCTAAACGGGACTCTGATTGCCCTATCATAGAAGTTTAGAAGTGCATTTTACTCGCCCTTCCACGCGCTTTAAGATGCCGCCTAGCCCGGTACGCTATCTGAAATAGGAGCGACGTATGTTGAACAAATGTGATAGAATTACGCTGAATTCTTATATTAACCGTAATATAAAATGATCTAATCGGGTCTCTGTTCGCCCTACCCTATAAGTTTAATAGTGCATTTTACTCGCCATTTCATGCACTTTGAGATGCCCCGTATCCCAATACGCTATCTGAAATAGGAGCGATGTAAGTTGAACAAATGTGATAGAATTTCCCTGAAATCTAATATTAAACAAAATATAAAATGATCTAAACGGGACTCTGATTGCCCTATCATAGAAGTTTAGAAGTGCATTTTACTCGCCCTTCCACGCGCTTTAAGATGCCGCCTAGCCCAGTACGCTATCTGAAATAGGAGCGACGTATGTTGAACAAATGTGATAGAATTACGCTGAATAATTATATTAACCGTAATATAAAATGATCTAATCGGATCTCTGTTCGCCCTACCCTAGAAGATTACTAGTGCATTTCACTCGTAATTTCATGCGCTTTGAGCTGCCGCTTAGCCCAATAAGCTATCTGAAATAGGAGCGACGTAAATTGAACAAATGTGATAGAATTTTGCTGAATTCTTAAATAAACCATAATATGAAATGATCTAATCGGGTCTCTGTTTGCCCTACCCCAGAAGTTTAACAGTGCATTTTACTCGCCATTTCATGCTCTTTGAGATGCCGCTTAGCCCAATACGCTATCTGAAATAGGAGCGACGTAAATTGAACAAATGTGACAGAATTTCCCTGAATACTTATATTAACCTTAATGTAAAATGATCTAATCGGGTCTCTGTTCGCCCTACCCTAGAAGTTTAATAGTGCATTTCACTCGCCATTTCATGCGCTTTGAGATGCCGCTTAGCCCAATATGCTATCTGAAATAGGAGCGACGTAAATAGAACAATTGTGATAGAATTTCGCTGAATTCTTATATTAACCAAAATATAAAATGATCTAATCGGGTCTCTGATTGTCCTATCATAGAAGTTTAATAGTGCATTTTACTAGCCAATCCACGCGCTTTAAGATTCCGCCTAGCCCAGTACGCTATCTGAAATAGGAGCCACGAAAATTGAACAAATGTGATAGAATTTGGCTGAATTCTTAAATTAACCATAATATAAAATGATCTAATCGGGTCTCTGTTTGCCCTACCCTAGAAGTTTAATAGTGCATTTTACTCGCCATTTCTTGCGCTTTGAGATGCCGCTTATCTCTATACGCTATCTGAAATAGGAGCGACGTAACTTGAACAAATGTGATAGAATTTCCCTGAAATCTTATATTAAACAAAATATAAAATGATCTAATCGGGTCTCTGATTGCCCTATCATACAAGTTTAGTAGTGCATTTTACTCGCCCTTCCACGCGCTTTAAGATGCCGTCTAGCCCAGTACGCTATCTGAAATAGGAGCGACGTAAGTTGAACAAATGTGATAGAATTACGCTGAATTCTTATATTAACCGTAATATAAAATGATCTAATCGGGTCTCTGTTTGCCTTACCCTAGAAGTTTAATAGTGCATTGTACTCGCCATTTCATGCGCTTTGAGATGCCGCTTAGCGCAATACGCTAATTGAAATAGGAGCGACGTAAATTGAACAAATGTGATAGAATTTCCCTGAAATCTTATATTAAACAAAATATAAAATGATCTAATCGGGTCTCTGATTGCCCTAGCCTTTTTTTTTTTGTTTTATTACGTGGAGGAAACCTTCAAAAGGCACCCCGGACCCTGGGGTGGGGTCCTGGGTAGTGCAGGATTTTTACCCGCTAAAACCTCCACGGTGACCTATCCTCTGGCGTGTAAGGGAGGGCTCCGGGAACCCCATAAGGACACGACTCGGAGTCCTCCCAACGCCGAGGCGCGAAAGCGCCCCATCCTCGGGGGTCAAACGGACCCCCTTCATACCTCCAGGCGACGTTGCATCGGTCACACAAGCAACGCCGCCTCCTCCTCGGGATCGTTGACTTCGGCGGACGGGCCCCCTACCCTGTTCCGCCTGCGATCCCGTGCGATCGTGGCGAGGAACACAATATTCCGCGCCACGATCGCTCTAGCGTCGGCCGTAGCCGACCGTCCGGCTTCGTTCGGGGGAGGGAATAAACCCACGCCCCTCCCCAAGCGCCGCCTTCTGCCCTACACGCTGGGAGGCCGGCGGCGGGACCTCGCTCTGCCCCGCCTGCCGCTCCCTCTGCCCCGGTGGGCGGGATGGGAAGTCCGTTCCCTATCCCGCTACGCGGCCTCCTTCTGCAGCATCACGCGCTCGCAGAAGGAGGCCATCTGATTGCCCTAGCCTAGAAGTTTAATAGTGCAGTTTGCTCGTCATTCCACGAGCTTTTAGATGCCGCCTAGCCCAGTACGCTATCTGAAATATGAGCGACGTAAATTGAACAAATGTGATAGACTTTCCCTGTATTCTTATATTAACCTTAATGTAAAATGATCTGATCGGGTCTCTGTTCGCCCTACCCTAGAAGTTTAATCGTCCATTTTACTCGTCATTTCATGCGCTTTGAGATGCCGCTTAGCCCAATACGCTATCTGAAATAGGAGCGATATAAATTGAACAGATGTGATAGAATTTCGCTGAATTCTTTTATTAACCATAATGTAAAATGATCTAATCGGGTCTCTGATTGCCCTATCATAGAAGTTTAGTAGTGCATTTTACTCGCCATTCCACGCGCTTTAAGATGCCGCCTAGCCCAGTACGCTATCTAAAATAGGCGCGACGTAAGTTGCACAAATGTGATAGAATTACGCTGCATTCTTATATTAACGGTCATATAAAACGACCTAATCGGGTCTCTGTTTGCCTTATCCTAGAAGTTTCGTATTGCATTTTACTCGCCATGTCATGCGCTTTGAGATGCCGCTTGGCCCAATACGCTATCTGAAATAGGAGCGACGTAAATTGAACAAATGTGATAGAATTTCGCTGAATTCTTAAATTAACCAAAATATAAAATGATCTAGTCGGGTCTCTGATTGCCCTATCATAGAAGTTTAATAGTGCATTTAGCTCGCCTTTCCACACGCTTTAAGATGCCGCCTAGCCCAGTACACTATCTGAAATAGGAGCGACGTAAGTTGAACAAATGTGATAGAATTACGCTGAATTCTTATATTAACCTTAATGTAAAATGATCTAATCGGGCCTTTCTTCGCCCTACCCTAGAAGTTTAGCAGTGCATTTTACTCGCCATTTCATGCGCTTTGAGATGCCGCTTAGCCCAATACGATATCTGCAATAGGAGCAATGTAAATTGAACAAATGTGATAGAATTTGGCTGAATTCTTATATTAACCTTAATGTAAAATGTTCTAATCGGGTCTCTGTTCGCCCTACCCTTGAAGATTAATATTGCATTTCACTCGTCATTTTATGCGCTTTGAGATGCCGCTTAGCCCAATACGCTATCTGAAATAGGAGCGACGTAAGTTGAACAAATGTGATAGAATTTCGCTGAATTCTTATATTAACCTTAATGTAAAATGATCTAATCGGATCTTAGTTCGCCGTACCCTAGAAGTTTAATAGTGCATTTCACTCGTCATTTCATGCGCTTTGAGATGCCGCTTTGCCCAATTAGCTATCTGAAATAGGAGCGACGTAAATTGAACAAATGTGAGAGAATTTCGCTGAATTCTTATATTAACCTTAATGTAAAATGTTCTAATCGGGCCTCTGTTCGCCCTACCCTTGAAGATTAATAGTGCATTTCACTCGTCATTTCATGCGCTTTGAGATGCCGCTTTGCCCAATTAGCTATCTGAAATAGGAGCGACGTAAATTGAACAAATGTGATAGTATTTCGCTGAATTCTTAAATTAACCATAATATAAAATGATCTAATCGGGTCTCTGTTTGCCTTACCCTAGAAGTTTAATAGTGCATTTTACTCGCCATTTCATGCGCTTTGAGATGCCGCTTTGCCCAATTAGCTATCTGAAATAGGAGCGACGTAAATTGAACAGATGTGATAGTATTTCGCTGAATTCTTATAGTAACCAAAATATAAAATGATCTAATCGGGTCTCTGTTTGCCTTATCCTAGAAGTTTAATGGTGCATTTCACTCGTCATTTCATGCGCTTTGAGATGCCGCTTAGCCCAATACGCTATCTGAAATAGGAGCGACGTAAGTTGAACAAATGTGATAGAATTTCGCTGAATTCTTATATTAACCAAAATATAAAATGATCTAATCGGGTCTCTGATAGCCCTATCATAGAAGTTTAATAGTGCATTTTACCCGCCATTCCACGCGCTTTAAGATGCCGTCTAGCACAGTACGCTATCTGAAATAGGAGCGACGTACGTTGAACAAATGTGATAGAATTACGCTGAATTCTTTTATGAACCATATTGTAAAATGATCTAATCGGGTCTCTGTTCGCCTATCATAGAAGTTTAATAGTGCATTTTACTCGCCATTCCACGCGCTTTAAGATGCCGCTTGGCCCAATACGCTATCTGAAATAGGAGCGACGTAAATTGAACAAATGTGATAGAATTTCGCTGAATTCTTAAATTAACCATAACATAAAATGATCTAATCGGGTCTCTGTTTGCCCTACCCTAGAAGTTTAGTAGTGCATTTTACTCGCCATTTCTTGCGCTTTGAGATGCCGCTTTGCCCAATAAGCTATCTGAAATAGGAGCGACGTTAATTGAACAAATGTGAGAGAATTTCGCTGAATTCTTATATTAACCTTAATGTAAAATGTTCTAATCGGGCCTCTGTTCGCCCTACCCTTGAAGATTAATAGTGCATTTCACTCGTCATTTCATGCGCTTTGAGATGCCGCTTAGCCCAATACGCTATCTGAAATAGGAGCGACGTAAGTTGAACAAATGTGAGAGAATTTCGCTGAATTCTTATATTAACCTTAATGTAAAATGTTCTAATCGGGCCTCTGTTCGCCCTACCCTTGAAGATTAATAGTGCATTTCACTCGTCATTTCATGCGCTTTGAGATGCCGCGTAGCCCAATACGCTATCTGAAATAGGAGCGACGTAAATTGAACAAATGTGATAGAATTTCGCTGAATTCTCATACTAACATTAATGTAAAATGATCTAATCGAGTCTCTGTTTGCCCTACCATAGAAGTTTAATAGTGCATTTCGCTCGTCATTTCATGCGCTTTGAGATGCCACTTAGCCCAATAAGCTATCTTAAATAGGAGCGACGTAAATTGAACAAATGTGATAGAATTTCGCTGAATTCTTATATTAACCGACATATAAAATGATCTAATCGGGTCTCTGATTGCCCTATCAGAGAAGTTGAATAGTGCATTTTACTCGCCACTCCACGCGCTTTAGAATGCCGCCTAGCCCAGTACGCTATCCGAAATAGGAGCGACGTAAATTGAACAAATGTGATAGAATTACGCTGAATTCTGAAATTAACCATAATATAAAATGATCTAATGGGGTCTCTGTTTGCCCTACCCTATAAGTTTAATAGTGCATTGTACTCGCCATTTCATGCGCTTTGAGATGCCGCTTAGCCCAATACGCTATCTGAAATAGGAGCGACGTAAGTTGAACAAATGTGATAGAATTACGCTGCATTCTTATATTAACCGTAATATAGAATGATCTAATCGGGTCTCTGTTTGCATTACCCTAGAAGTTTAATAGTGCATTTTACTCGCCATTTCATGCGCTTTGAGATGCCGCTTAGCCCAATACGCTATCTGAAATAGGAGCGACGTAAGTTGAACAAATGTGATAGAAATACGCTGAATTCTTATATTAACCGTAATATAAAATGATCTAATCGGGTCTCTGTTTGCCTTATCCTTGAAGTGTAATAGTGCATTTTATTCGCCATTTCATGCGCTTGGAGATTCCGCGTAGCCCAATACGCTATCTGAAATAGGAGCGACGTAAATTGAACAAATGTGATAGAATTTCCCTGAAATCTTATATTGAACAAAATATAAAATGATGTAATCGGGTCTCTGATTGCCCTATCATAGAAGTTTAGTAGTGCATTTTACTAGCCAGTCCACGCGCTTTAAGATGCCGCCTAGCCCAGTACGCTATCCGAAATAGTAGCGACGTAAATTGAACAAATGTGATAGAATTTCCCTGAATTCTTATATTAACCTTAATGTAAAATGATCTAATCGGGTCTCTGTTTGCCCTACCCTATAAGTTTAATAGTGCATTTTACTCGCCATTCCACGCGCCTTGAGATGCCGCCTAGCCCAGTACGCTATCTGAAATAGGAACGACGTAAATTGAACAGATGTGATAGAATTTTGCTGAATTCTTAAATTAACCATAATATAAAATGATGGAATCGGGTCTCTGTTCGCCCTACCCAAGAAGTTTAATAGTGCAATTCTCTCGTCATTTCATCCGCTTTGAGATGCCGTTTAGCCCAATACGCTATCTGAAATAGGAGCGACGTAAATTGAACAAATGTGATAGAATTTCCCTGAAATCTTATATTAAACAAAATATAAAATGATCTAAACGGGACTCTGATTGCCCTATCATAGAAGTTTAGAAGTGCATTTTACTCGCCCTTGCACGCGCTTTAAGATGCCGCCCAGCCCGGTACGCTATCTGAAATAGGAGCGACGTATGTTGAACAAATGTGATAGAATTACGCTGAATTCTTATATTAACCGTAATATAAAATGATCTAATCGGGTCTCTGTTCGCCCTACCCTATAAGTTTAATAGTGCATTTTACTCGCCATTTCATGCACTTTGAGATGCCCCGTATCCCAATACGCTATCTGAAATAGGAGCGATGTAAATTGAACAAATGTGATAGAATTTCCCTGAAATCTAATATTAAACAAAATATAAAATGATCTAAACGGGACTCTGATTGCCCTATCATAGAAGTTTAGAAGTGCATTTTACTCGCCCTTCCACGCGCTTTAAGATGCCGCCTAGCCCAGTACGCTATCTGAAATAGGAGCGACGTATGTTGAACAAATGTGATAGAATTACGCTGAATAATTATATTAACCGTAATATAAAATGATCTAATCGGATCTCTGTTCGCCCTACCCTAGAAGATTACTAGTGCATTTCACTCGTAATTTCATGCGCTTTGAGCTGCCGCTTAGCCCAATAAGCTATCTGAAATAGGAGCGACGTAAATTGAACAAATGTGATAGAATTTTGCTGAATTCTTAAATAAACCATAATATGAAATGATCTAATCGGGTCTCTGTTTGCCCTACCCCAGAAGTTTAACAGTGCATTTTACTCGCCATTTCATGCTCTTTGAGATGCCGCTTAGCCCAATACGCTATCTGAAATAGGAGCGACGTAAATTGAACAAATGTGACAGAATTTCCCTGAATACTTATATTAACCTTAATGTAAAATGATCTAATCGGGTCTCTGTTCGCCCTACCCTAGAAGTTTAATAGTGCATTTCACTCGCCATTTCATGCGCTTTGAGATGCCGCTTAGCCCAATACGCTATCTGAAATAGGAGCGACGTAAATAGAACAATTGTGATAGAATTTCGCTGAATTCTTATATTAACCAAAATATAAAATGATCTAATCGGGTCTCTGATTGTCCTATCATAGAAGTTTAATAGTGCATTTTACTCGCCAATCCACGCGCTTTAAGATTCCGCCTAGCCCAGTACGCTATCTGAAATAGGAGCCACGAAAATTGAACAAATGTGATAGAATTTGGCTGAATTCTTAAATTAACCATAATATAAAATGATCTAATCGGGTCTCTGTTTGCCCTACCCTAGAAGTTTAATAGTGCATTTTACTCGCCATTTCTTGCGCTTTGAGATGCCGCTTATCTCTATACGCTATCTGAAATAGGAGCGACGTAACTTGAACAAATGTGATAGAATTTCCCTGAAATCTTATATTAAACAAAATATAAAATGATCTAATCGGGTCTCTGATTGCCCTATCATACAAGTTTAGTAGTGCATTTTACTCGCCCTTCCACGCGCTTTAAGATGCCGTCTAGCCCAGTACGCTATCTGAAATAGGAGCGACGTAAGTTGAACAAATGTGATAGAATTACGCTGAATTCTTATATTAACCGTAATATAAAATGATCTAATCGGGTCTCTGTTTGCCTTACCCTAGAAGTTTAATAGTGCATTTTATTCGCCATTTCATGCGCTTGGAGATTCCGCGTAGCCCAATACGCTATCTGAAATAGGAGCGACGTAAATTGAACAAATGTAATAGAATTTCCCTGAAATCTTATATTGAACAAAATATAAAATGATGTAATCGGGTCTCTGTTCGCCCTACCCTAGAAGTTTAACAGTGCATTTCACTCGTAATTCCATGCGCTTTGAGCTGCCGCTTAGCCCAATAAGCTATCTGAAATAGGGGCGACGTAAATAGAACAATTGTGATAGAATTTTGCTGAATTCTTAAATAAACCATAATATGAAATGATCTAATCGGGTCTCTGTTTGCCCTACACCAGAAGTTTAACAGTGCATTTTACTCGCCATTTCATGCTCTTTGTGATGCCGCTTAGCCCAATACGCTATCTGCAATAGGAACGACGTAAATTGAACAAATGTGACAGAATTTCGCTGAATTCTTTTATTAACCATAATGTAAAATGATCTACTCGGGTCTCTGTTCGCCCTAGCCCAGAAGTTTAATAGTGCATTTTACTCGCCATTTCATGCGCTTTGAGATGCCGCTTAGCGCAGTACGCTAATTGAAATAGGAGCGACGTAAATTGAACAAATGTGATAGAATTTCCCTGAAATCTTATATTAAACAAAATATAAAATGATCTAATCGGGTCTCTGATTGCCCTAGCCTTTTTTTTTTTTTGTTTTATTACGTGGAGGAAACCTTCAAAAGGCACCCCGGACCCTGGGGTGGGGTCCTGGGTAGTGCAGGATTTTTACCCGCTAAAACCTCCACGGTGACCTATCCTCTGGCGTGTAAGGGAGGGCTCCGGGAACCCCATAAGGACACGACTCGGAGTCCTCCCAACGCCGAGGCGCGAAAGCGCCCCATCCTCGGGGGTCAAACGGACCCCCTTCATACCTCCAGGCGACGTTGCATCGGTCACACAAGCAACGCCGCCTCCTCCTCGGGATCGTTGACTTCGGCGGACGGGCCCCCTACCCTGTTCCGCCTGCGATCCCGTGCGATCGTGGCGAGGAACACAATATTCCGCGCCACGATCGCTCTAGCGTCGGCCGTAGCCGACCGTCCGGCTTCGTTCGGGGGAGGGAATAAACCCACGCCCCTCCCCAAGCGCCGCCTTCTGCCCTACACGCTGGGAGGCCGGCGGCGGGACCTCGCTCTGCCCCGCCTGCCGCTCCCTCTGCCCCGGCGGGCGGGATGGGAAGTCCGTTCCCTATCCCGCTCCGCGGCCTCCTTCTGCAGCATCACGCGCTCGCAGAAGGAGGCCATCTGATTGCCCTAGCCTAGAAGTTTAATAGTGCAGTTTGCTCGTCATTCCACGAGCTTTTAGATGCCGCCTAGCCCAGTACGCTATCTGAAATATGAGCGACGTAAATTGAACAAATGTGATAGACTTTCCCTGAATTCTTATATTAACCTTAATGTAAAATGATCTGATCGGGTCTCTGTTCGCCCTACCCTAGAAGTTTAATCGTGCATTTTACTCGTCATTTCATGCGCTTTGAGATGCCGCTTAGCCCAATACGCTATCTGAAATAGGAGCGACGTAAATTAAACAAATGTGATAGAATTTTGCTCAATTCTTATATTAACCAAAATATAAAATGATCTAATTGGGTCTCTGATTGCCCTATCATAGAAGATTAATAGTGCATTTTACTCGCCACTCCACGCGCTTTAGAATGCCGCCTAGCCCAGTACGCTATCCGAAATAGGAGCGACGTAAATTGAACAAATGTGATAGAATTACGCTGAATTCTGAAATTAACCATAATATAAAATGATCTAATCGGGTCTCTGTTTGCCCTACCCTATAAGTTTAATAGTGCATTTTACTCGCCATTTCATGCGCTTTGAGATGCCGCTTAGCCCAATACGCTATCTGAAATAGGAGCGACGTAAGTTGAACAAATGTGATAGAATTACGCTGCATTCTTATATTAACCGTAATATAGAATGATCTAATCGGGTCTCTGTTTGCATTACCCTAGAAGTTTAATAGTGCATTTTACTCGCCATTTCATGCGCTTTGAGATGCCGCTTAGCCCAATACGCTATCTGAAATAGGAGCGACGTAAGTTGAACAAATGTGATAGAAATACGCTGAATTCTTATATTAACCGTAATATAAAATGATCTAATCGGGTCTCTGTTTGCCTTATCCTTGAAGTGTAATAGTGCATTTCATTCGCCATTTCATGCGCTTGGAGATGCCGCGTAGCCCAATACGCTATCTGAAATAGGAGCGACGTAAATTGAACAAATGTGATAGAATTTCCCTGAAATCTTATACTGAACAAAATATAAAATGATGTAATCGGGTCTCTGATTGCCCTATCATAGAAGTTTAGTAGTGCATTTTACTAGCCAGTCCACGCGCTTTAAGATGCCGCCTAGCCCAGTACGCTATCTAAAATAGGAGCGACGTAAGCTGAACAAATGTGATAGAATTACGCTGCATTCTTATATTAACCGTCATATAAAACGATCTAATCGGGTCTCTGTTTGCCTTATCCTAGAAGTTTAGTATTGCATTTTACTCGCCATGTCATGCGCTGTGAGATGCCGCCTAGCCCAATACACTATCTGAAATAGGAGCGACGTAAATTGAACAAATGTGATAGAATTTCGCTGCATTCTTATATTATCCAAAATATAAAATGATTTAATTGGGTCTCTGATTGCCCTATTATAGAAGATTAATAGTGCATTTTACTCGCCACTCCACGCGCTTTAGAATGCCGCCTAGCCCAGTACGCTATCCGAAATAGTAGCGACGTAAATTGAACAAATGTGATAGAATTTTGCTAAATTCTTATATTAACCGTAATATAAAATGATCTAATCGGGTCTCTGTTTGCCTTATCTTTGAAGTGTAATAGTGCATTTTACTCGCCATTTCAATAGCTTTGAGATGCCGCCTAGCCCAATACGCTATCTGAAATAGGAGCGACGTAAGTTGAACAAATGTGATAGAATTACGCTGAATTCTTATATTAACCGTAATATAAAATGATCTAACCGGGTCTCTGTTTGCCTTATCCTTGAAGTGTAATAGTGCATTTTACTCGCCATTTCATGCGCTTTGAGATGCCGCTTAGCCCAACACGCTATCGGAAGTAGGAGCGACGTAAATTGAACAAATGTGATAGAATTTCCCTGAATTCTTATATTAAACTTAATGTAAAATGATCTAATCGGGTCTCCGTTTGCCCTACCCTATAAGTTTAATAGTGCATTTTACTCGCCATTTCATGCGCTTTGAGATGCCGCTTAGCCCAATACGCTATCTGAAATAGGAGCGACGTAAATTGAACAAATGTGATAGAATTTTGCTGAATTCTTAAATTAACCATAATATTAGATGATCTAATCGGGTCTCTGTTTGCCCTACCCTAGAAGTTTAATAGTGCATTTTACTCGCCATTTCATGCGCTTTGAGATGCCGCTTAGCCCAGTACGCTATCTGAAATAGGAGCGACGTAAGTTGAACAAATGTGATAGAATTTCCCTGAATTCTTATATTAACCATAATGTAAAATGATCTAATCGAGTCTCCGTTCGCCCTAGCCTAGAAGTTTAATAGTGCATTGTATTCGGCATTTCATGCGCTTTGAGATGCCGCTTAGCCCAATACGCTATCTGAAATAGGAGCGACGTAAATTGAACAAATGTGATAGAATTTCCTTGAAATCTTATATTAAACAAAATATAAAATGATCTAATCGGGTCTCTGATTGCCCTATCATACAAGTTTAGTAGTGCATTTTACTCGCCCTTCCACGCGCTTTAAGATGCCGCCTAGCCCAGTACGCTATCTGAAATAGGAGCGACGAAAGCTGAACAAATGTGATAGAATTACGCTCCATTCTTATATTAACCATAATATAAAATGATCCAATCGGCTATCTGTTTGCCTTACCCTAGAAGTTTAATAGTGCATTGTACTCGCCATTTCATGCGCTCTGAGATGCTACGTAGCCCAATACGCTATCTGAAATAGGAGCGACGTAAATTGAACAAATGTGATAGAATTTCGCTGAATTCTCATATTAACATTAATGTAAAATGATCTAATCGAGTCTCTGTTCTCCCTACCATAGAAGTTTAATAGTGCATTTCGCTCGTCATTTAATGCGCTTTGAGATGCCGCTTAGCCCAATAAGCTATCTGAAATAGGAGCGATGTAAATTGAACAAATGTGATAGAATTTCGCTGAAATCTTATATTGAACAAAATATAAAATGATCTAATCGGGTCTCTGATTGCCCTATCATAGAAGTTTAGTAGTGCATTTTACTCGCCCTTCCACGCGCTTTAAGATGCCGCCTAGCCCAGTACGCTATCTGAAATAGGAGCGACGTAAGCTGAACAAATGTGATAGAATTACGCTCCATTCTTATATTAACCATAATATAAAATGATCCAATCGGGTCTCTGTTTGCCTTACCCTAGAAGTTTAATAGTGCATTGTACTCGCCATTTCATGCGCTCTGAGATGCCGCGTAGCCCAATACGCTATCTGAAATAGGAGCGACGTAAATTGAACAAATGTGATAGAATTTCGCTGAATTCTCATATTAACATTAATGTAAAATGATCTAATCGAGTCTCTGTTGTCCCTACCATAGAAGTTTAATAGTGCATTTCACTCGTCATTTAATGCGCTTTGAGATGCCGCTTAGCCCAATAAGCTATCTGAAATAGGAGCGACGAAATTGAACAAATGTGATAGAATTTCGCTGAATTCTTATATTAACCGAAAAATAAAATGATCTAATCGGGTCTCTGTTCGCCCTAGCCTAGAAGTTTGATAGTGCATTTTGTTCGCCATTTCATGCGCTTTGAGATGCCGCTTAGGCCAATACGCTATCTGAAATAGGAGCGACGTAAATTGAACAAATGTGATAGAATTTCCCTGAAATCTTATATTGAACAAAATATAAAATGATCTAATCGGGTCTCTGATTGCCCTATCATAGAAGTTTAGTAGTGCATTTTACTAGCCAGTCCACGCGCTTTATGATGCCCCCTAGCCCAGTACGCTATCTGAAATAGGAGCGACGTAAGTTGAACAAATGTGATAGAATTACGCTGAATTCTTATATTAACCGTAATATAAAATGATCTAATCGGGTCTCTGTGTGCTTTACCCTAGAAGTTTAATAGAGCATTTTACTCGTCATTTCATGCGCTTTGAGATTCCGCTTAGCCCAATACGCTATCTGAAATAGGAGCGACGTAAATTGAACAAATGTGATAGAATTTCGCTGAAGTCTTATATTAACCTTAATGTAAAATGATCTAATCGGGTCTCTGTTCGCCCTTCCCTAGAAGTTTAATATTGCATTTCACTCGTCATTCCACGCGCTTTAAGTTGCCGCATAGCCCAGTACGCTATCTGAAATAGGAGCAACGTAAATTGAACAAATGTGATAGAATTTTGCTGAATTCTTAAATTAACCATAACATAAAATGATCTAATCGGGTCTCTGTTTGCCCTACCCTAGAAGTTTAATAGCGCATTTTACTCGCCATTCCACGCGCTTTAAGTTGCCGCCTAGCCCAGTACGCTATCTGACATAGGAGCGACGTAAATTGAACAAATGTGATAGAATTTTGCTGAATTCTTAAATTAACCATAACATAAAATGATCTAATGGGGTCTCTGTTTGCCCTACCCTAGAAGTTTAATAGTGCATTTTACTCGACATTTCATGCGCTTTGAGATGCCGCTTAGCCCAATACGCTACCTGAAATAGGAGCGACGTAAGTTGAACATATGTGATAGAATTTCGCTGAATTCTTATATTAACCAAAATATAAAATGATCTAATCGGGTCTCTGATTGCCCTATCATAGAAGTTTAATAGTGCATTGTATTCGCCATTTCATGCGCTTTGAGATGCCGCTTAGCTCAATACGCTATCTGAAATAGGAGCGACGTAACTTGAACAAATGTGATAGAATTTCCCTGAAATCTTATATTAAACAAAATATAAAATGATCTAACCGGGTCTCTGATTGCCCTATCAGAGAAGTTTAGGAGTGCATTTTACTCGCCATTTCATGCGCTTTGAGATGCCGCTTGGCACAATACGCTATCTGAAATATGAGCGACGTAAATTGAACAAATGCGATAGAATTTCGCTGAATTCTTATATTAACCTTAATGTATAATGATCTAATCGGGTCTCTGTTCGCCCTACCCTAGAAGTTTAATGTTGCATTTCACTCGTCATTTCATGCGCCTTGAGATGCCGACTAGCCCAGTACGCTATCTTAAATAGGAGCGACGTAAATTGAACAAATGTGATAGAATTTCGCTGAATTCTTAAATTAACCATAATACAAAATGATCTAATCGGGTCTCTGTTTGCCCTACCCTACAAGTTTAGTAGTCCATTTGACGCGCCATTCCATGCGCTTTGAGATGCCGCTTAGCCCAATACGCTATCTGAAATATGAGCGACGTAAATTGAACAAATGTGATAGAATTTCCCTGAAATCTTATATTCAATAAAATATAAAATGATCTAAGCGGGTCTCTGATTGCCCTATCATAGAAGGTTAATAGTGCATTTCACTCATCATTTCATGCGCTTTAAGATGCCGCTTAGCCCAGTACGCTATCTGAAATAGGAGCGACGTAAGTTTAACAAATGTGATAGAATTACGCTGTATTCTTATATTAACCGTAATATAAAATGATCTAATCGGGTCTCTGTGTGCTTTACCCTAGAAGTTTAATAGAGCATTTTACTCGTCATTTCATGCGCTTTGAGATTCCGCTTAGCCCAATACGCTATCTGAAATAGGAGCGACGTAAATTGAACAAATGTGATAGAATTTCGCTGAAGTCTTATATTAACCTTAATGTAAAATGATCTAATCGGGTCTCTGTTCGCCCTTCCCTAGAAGTTTAATATTGCATTTCACTCGTCATTCCACGCGCTTTAAGTTGCCGCATAGCCCAGTACGCTATCTGAAATAGGAGCAACGTAAATTGAACAAATGTGATAGAATTTTGCTGAATTCTTAAATTAACCATAACATAAAATGATCTAATCGGGTCTCTGTTTGCCCTACCCTAGGAGTTTAATAGCGCATTTTACTCGCCATTCCACGCGCTTTAAGTTGCCGCCTAGCCCAGTACGCTATCTGACATAGCAGCGACGTAAATTGAACAAATGTGATAGAATTTTGCTGAATTCTTAAATTAACCATAACATAAAATGATCTAATGGGGTCTCTGTTTGCCCTACCCTAGAAGTTTAATAGTGCATTTTACTCGACATTTCATGCGCTTTGAGATGCCGCTTAGCCCAATACGCCACCTGAAATAGGAGCGACGTAAGTTGAACATATGTGATAGAATTTCGCTGAATTCTTATATTAACCAAAATATAAAATGATCTAATCGGGTCTCTGATTGCCCTATCATAGAAGTTTAATAGTGCATTGTATTCGCCATTTCATGCGCTTTGAGATGCCGCTTAGCTCAATACGCTATCTGAAATAGGAGCGACGTAAGTTGAACAAATGTGATAGAATTTCCCTGAAATCTTATATTAAACAAAATATAAAATGATCTAACCGGGTCTCTGATTGCCCTATCAGAGAAGTTTAGGAGTGCATTTTACTCGCCATTTCATGCGCTTTGAGATGCCGCTTGGCACAATACGCTATCTGAAATATGAGCGACGTAAATTGAACAAATGCGATAGAATTTCGCTGAATTCTTATATTAACCTTAATGTATAATGATCTAATCGGGTCTCTGTTCGCCCTACCCTAGAAGTTTAATGTTGCATTTCACCCGTCACTTCATGCGCCTTGAGATGCCGACTAGCCCAGTACGCTATCTTAAATAGGAGCGACGTAAATTGAACAAATGTGATAGAATTTCGCTGAATTCTTAAATTAACCATAATACAAAATGATCTAATCGGGTCTCTGTTTGCCCTACCCTACAAGTTTAGTAGTCCATTTGACGCGCCATTCCATGCGCTTTGAGATGCCGCTTAGCCCAATACGCTATCTGAAATATGAGCGACGTAAATTGAACAAATGTGATAGAATTTCCCTGAAATCTTATATTCAACAAAATATAAAATGATCTAAGCGGGTCTCTGATTGCCCTATCATAGAAGGTTAATAGTGCATTTCACTCATCATTTCATGCGCTTTAAGATGCCGCTTAGCCCAGTACGCTATCTGAAATAGGAGCGACGTAAGTTTAACAAATGTGATAGAATTACGCTGTATTCTTATATTAACCGTAATATAAAATGATCTAATCGGGTCTCTGTGTGCTTTACCCTAGAAGTTTAATAGTGCATTTTACTCGTCATTTCATGCGCTTTGAGATTCCGCTTAGCCCAATACGCTATCTGAAATAGGAGCGACGTAAATTGAACAAATGTGATAGAATTTCGCTGAAGTCTTATATTAACCTTAATGTAAAATGATCTAATCGGGTCTCTGTTCGCCCTTCCCTAGAAGTTTAATATTGCATTTCACTCGTCATTCCACGCGCTTTAAGTTGCCGCATAGCCCAGTACGCTATCTGAAATAGGAGCAACGTAAATTGAACAAATGTGATAGAATTTTGCTGAATTCTTAAATTAACCATAACATAAAATGATCTAATCGGGTCTCTGTTTGCCCTACCCTAGAAGTTTAATAGCGCATTTTACTCGCCATTCCACGCGCTTTAAGTTGCCGCCTAGCCCAGTACGCTATCTGACATAGGAGCGACGTAAATTGAACAAATGTGATAGAATTTTTCTGAATTCTTAAATTAACCATAACATAAAATGATCTAATGGGGTCTCTGTTTGCCCTACCCTAGAAGTTTAATAGTGCATTTTACTCGACATTTCATGCGCTTTGAGATGCCGCTTAGCCCAATACGCCACCTGAAATAGGAGCGACGTAAGTTGAACATATGTGATAGAATTTCGCTGAATTCTTATATTAACCAAAATATAAAATGATCTAATCGGGTCTCTGATTGCCCTATCATAGAAGTTTAATAGTGCATTGTATTCGCCATTTCATGCGCTTTGAGATGCCGCTTAGCTCAATACGCTATCTGAAATAGGAGCGACGTAACTTGAACAAATGTGATAGAATTTCCCTGAAATCTTCTATTAAACAAAATATAAAATGATCTAACCGGGTCTCTGATTGCCCTATCAGAGAAGTTTAGGAGTGCATTTTACTCGCCATTTCATGCGCTTTGAGATGCCGCTTGGCACAATACGCTATCTGAAATATGAGCGACGTAAATTGAACAAATGCGATAGAATTTCGCTGAATTCTTATATTAACCTTAATGTATAATGATCTAATCGGGTCTCTGTTCGCCCTACCCTAGAAGTTTAATGTTGCATTTCACTCGTCATTTCATGCGCCTTGAGATGCCGACTAGCCCAGTACGCTATCTTAAATAGGAGCGACGTAAATTGAACAAATGTGATAGAATTTCGCTGAATTCTTAAATTAACCATAATACAAAATGATCTAATCGGGTCTCTGTTTGCCCTACCCTACAAGTTTAGTAGTCCATTTGACGCGCCATTCCATGCGCTTTGAGATGCCGCTTAGCCCAATACGCTATCTGAAATATGAGCGACGTAAATTGAACAAATGTGATAGAATTTCCCTGAAATCTTATATTCAACAAAATATAAAATGATCTAAGCGGGTCTCTGATTGCCCTATCATAGAAGGTTAATAGTGCATTTCACTCATCATTTCATGCGCTTTAAGATGCCGCTTAGCCCAGTACGCTATCTGAAATAGGAGCGACGTAAGTTTAACAAATGTGATAGAATTACGCTGTATTCTTATATTAACCGTAATATAAAATGATCTAATCGGGTCTCTGTGTGCTTTACCCTAGAAGTTTAATAGAGCATTTTACTCGTCATTTCATGCGCTTTGAGATTCCGCTTAGCCCAATACGCTATCTGAAATAGGAGCGACGTAAATTGAACAAATGTGATAGAATTTCGCTGAAGTCTTATATTAACCTTAATGTAAAATGATCTAATCGGGTCTCTGTTCGCCCTTCCCTAGAAGTTTAATATTGCATTTCACTCGTCATTTCATGCGCCTTCAGATGCCGCCTAGCCCAGTACGCTATCTTAAATAGGAGCGACGTAAATTGCAGAAATGTGACAGGATTTCGCTGAATTCTTATATTAACCAAAATATAAAATGATCAAATCGGGTCTCTGATTACCCTATCATAGAAGGCTAATAGTGCATTTTACTCGCCATTCCACGCGCTTTAAGATGCCGGCTAGCCCAGTAGGCTATCTGAAATAGGAGTGACGTAAATTGAACAAATGTGATAGAATTACGCTTAATTCTTATATTAACCGTAATATAAAATGATCTAATCGGGTCTCTGTTTCCATTACCCTAGAAGTTTAATAGTGCATTTCACTGGTAATTTCATGCGCTTTGAGATGCCGCTTAGCCCAATACGCTATCTGAAATAGGAGCGACGTAAATTTAACAAATGTGATAGAATTTCGCTGAATTCTTTTATTAACCATAATGTAATATGATCTAATCGGGTCTCTGTTTGCCTTTCCCTAGATGTTTAATAGTGCATTTTACTAGCCATTTCATGCGCTTTGAGATGCCGCTCAGCCCAATACGCTACCTGAAATAGGAGCGACGTAAATTGAACAAATGTGATAGAATTTCGTAGAATTCTTTTATTAACCATAATGTAAAATGATCTACTCGGCTCTCTGTTCGCCCTAGCCTACACGTTTAATAGTGCATATTATTCGCCATTTCATGCGCTGTGAGATGCCGCGTAGCCCAATACGCTATCTGAAATAGGAGCGACGTAAATTGAACAAATGTGATAGAATTACGCTGCATTCTTATATTAACCGTAATATAGAATGATCTAATCGGGTCTCTGTTTGCATTACCCTAGAAGTTTAATAGTGCATTTTACTCGCCATGTGATGCGCTTTGAGATGCCGCTTAGCCCAATACGCTATCTGAAATAGGAGCGACGTAAGTTGAACAAATGTGATAGAAATACGCTGAATTCTTATATTAACCGTAATATAAAATGATCTAATCGGGTCTCTGTTTGCCTTATCCTTGAAGTGTAATAGTGCATTTTATTCGCCATTTCATGCGCTTGGAGATGCCGCGTAGCACAATACGCTATCTGAAATAGGAGCGACGTAAATTGAACAAATGTGATAGAATTTCCCTGAAATCTTATATTGAACAAAATATAAAATGATGTAATCGGGTCTCTGATTGCCCTATCATAGAAGTTTAGTAGTGCATTTTACTAGCCAGTCCACGCGCTTTAAGATGCCGCCTAGCCCAGTACGCTATCTAAAATAGGAGCGACGTAAGCTGAACAAATGTGATAGAATTACGCTGCATTCTTATATTAACCGTCATATAAAACGATCTAATCGGGTCTCTGTTTGCCTTATCCTAGAAGTTTAGTATTGCATTTTACTCGCCATGTCATGCGCTTTGAGATGCCGCCTAGCCCAATACACTATCTGAAATAGGAGCGACGTAAATTGAACAAATGTGATAGAATTTCGCTGCATTCTTATATTATCCAAAATATAAAATGATCTAATTGGGTCTCTGATTGCCCTATCATAGAAGATTAATAGTGCATTTTACTCGCCACTCCACGCGCTTTAGAATGCCGCCTAGCCCAGTACGCTATCCGAAATAGTAGCGACGTAAATTGAACAAATGTGATAGAATTTTGCTAAATTCTTATATTAACCGTAATATAAAATGATCTAATCGGGTCTCTGTTTGCCTTATCCTTGAAGTGTAATAGTGCATTTTACTCGCCATTTCAATAGCTTTGAGATGCCGCCTAGCCCAATACGCTATCTGAAATAGGAGCGACGTAAGTTGAACAAATGTGATAGAATTACGCTGAATTCTTATATTAACCGTAATATAAAATGATCTAACCGGGTCTCTGTTTGCCTTATCCTTGAAGTGTAATAGTGCATTTTACTCGCCATTTCATGCGCTTTGAGATGCCGCTTAGCCCAACACGCTATCGGAAGTAGGAGCGACGTAAATTGAACAAATGTGATAGAATTTCCCTGAATTCTTATATTAACCTTAATGTAAAATGATCTAATCGGGTCTCTGTTTGCCCTACCCTATAAGTTTAATAGTGCATTTTACTCGCCATTTCATGCGCTTTGAGATGCCGCTTAGCCCAATACGCTATCTGAAATAGGAGCGACGTAAATTGAACAAATGTGATAGAATTTTGCTGAATTCTTAAATTAACCATAATATTAGATGATCTAATCGGGTCTCTGTTTGCCCTACCCTAGAAGTTTAATAGTGCATTTTACTCGCCATTTCATGCGCTTTGAGATGCCGCTTAGCCCAATACGCTATCTGAAATAGGAGCGACGTAAGTTGAACAAATGTGATAGAATTTCCCTGAATTCTTATATTAACCATAATGTAAAATGATCTAATCGAGTCTCCGTTCGCCCTAGCCTAGAAGTTTAATAGTGCATTGTATTCGGCATTTCATGCGCTTTGAGATGCCGCTTAGCCCAATACGCTATCTGAAATAGGAGCGACGTAAATTGAACAAATGTGATAGAATTTCCTTGAAATCTTATATTAAACAAAATATAAAATGATCTAATCGGGTCTCTGATTGCCCTATCATACACGTTTAGTAGTGCATTTTACTCGCCCTTCCACGCGCTTTAAGATGCCGCCTAGCCCAGTACGCTATCTGAAATAGGAGCGACGAAAGCTGAACAAATGTGATAGAATTACGCTCCATTCTTATATTAACCATAATATAAAATGATCCAATCGGCTATCTGTTTGCCTTACCCTAGAAGTTTAATAGTGCATTGTACTCGCCATTTCATGCGCTCTGAGATGCCACGTAGCCCAATACGCTATCTGAAATAGGAGCGACGTAAATTGAACAAATGTGATAGAATTTCGCTGAATTCTCATATTAACATTAATGTAAAATGATCTAATCGAGTCTCTGTTCTCCCTACCATAGAAGTTTAATAGTGCATTTCACTCGTCATTTAATGCGCTTTGAGATGCCGCTTAGCCCAATAAGCTATCTGAAATAGGAGCGACGTAAATTGAACAAATGTGATAGAATTTCGCTGAAATCTTATATTGAACAAAATATAAAATGATCTAATCGGGTCTCTGATTGCCCTATCATAGAAGTTTAGTAGTGCATTTTACTCGCCCTTCCACGCGCTTTAAGATGCCGCCTAGCCCAGTACGCTATCTGAAATAGGAGCGACGTAAGCTGAACAAATGTGATAGAATTACGCTCCATTCTTATATTAACCATAATATAAAATGATCCAATCGGGTCTCTGTTTGCCTTACCCTAGAAGTTTAATAGTGCATTGTACTCGCCATTTCATGCGCTCTGAGATGCCGCGTAGCCCAATACGCTATCTGAAATAGGAGCGACGTAAATTGAACAAATGTGATAGAATTTCGCTGAATTCTCATATTAACATTAATGTAAAATGATCTAATCGAGTCTCTGTTGTCCCTACCATAGAAGTTTAATAGTGCATTTCACTCGTCATTTAATGCGCTTTGAGATGCCGCTTAGCCCAATAAGCTATCTGAAATAGGAGCGACGTAAATTGAACAAATGTGATAGAATTTCGCTGAATTCTTATATTAACCGAAATATAAAATGATCTAATCGGGTCTCTGATTGCCCTATCATAGAAGTTTAATAGTGCATTTTACTCGCCATTCCACGCGCTTTAAGATGCCGCCCAGCCAAGTACGCTATCTGAAATAGGAGCGACGTAAGTTGAACAAATGTGATAGAATTACGCTGAATTCTTATATTAACCGTAATATAAAATGATCTAATCGGGTCTCTGTTTGCCCTACCCTAGAAGTTTAATAGTGCATTTTACTCGCCATTCCACGCGCTTTAAGTTGCCGCATAGCCCAGTACGCTATCTGAAATAGGAGCAACGTAAATTGAACAAATGTGATAGAATTTCCCTGAAATCTTATATTCAACAAAATATAAAATGATCTAAGCGGGTCTCTGATTGCCCTATCATAGAAGGTTAATAGTGCATTTCACTCATCATTTCATGCGCTTTAAGATGCCGCTTAGCCCAGTACGCTATCTGAAATAGGAGCGACGTAAGTTTAACAAATGTGATAGAATTACGCTGTATTCTTATATTAACCGTAATATAAAATGATCTAATCGGGTCTCTGTGTGCTTTACCCTAGAAGTTTAATAGAGCATTTTACTCGTCATTTCATGCGCTTTGAGATTCCGCTTAGCCCAATACGCTATCTGAAATAGGAGCGACGTAAATTGAACAAATGTGATAGAATTTCGCTGAAGTCTTATATTAACCTTAATGTAAAATGATCTAATCGGGTCTCTGTTCGCCCTTCCCTAGAAGTTTAATATTGCATTTCACTCGTCATTCCACGCGCTTTAAGTTGCCGCATAGCCCAGTACGCTATCTGAAATAGGAGCAACGTAAATTGAACAAATGTGATAGAATTTTGCTGAATTCTTAAATTAACCGTAATGTAAAATGATCTAATCGGGTCTCTGTTTGCCCTACCCTAGAAGTTTAATAGCGCATTTTACTCGCCATTCCACGCGCTTTAAGTTGCCGCCTAGCCCAGTACGCTATCTGACATAGCAGCGACGTAAATTGAACAAATGTGATAGAATTTTGCTGAATTCTTAAATTAACCATAACATAAAATGATCTAATGGGGTCTCTGTTTGCCCTACCCTAGAAGTTTAATAGTGCATTTTACTCGACATTTCATGCGCTTTGAGATGCCGCTTAGCCCAATACGCCACCTGAAATAGGAGCGACGTAAGTTGAACATATGTGATAGAATTTCGCTGAATTCTTATATTAACCAAAATATAAAATGATCTAATCGGGTCTCTGATTGCCCTATCATAGAAGTTTAATAGTGCATTGTATTCGCCATTTCATGCGCTTTGAGATGCCGCTTAGCGCAATACGCTATCTGAAATAGGAGCGACGTAAATTGAACAAATGTGATAGAATTTCCCTGAAATCTTATATTAAACAAAATATAAAATGATCTAACCGGGTCTCTGATTGCCCTATCAGAGAAGTTTAGGAGTGCATTTTACTCGCCATTTCATGCGCTTTGAGATGCCGCTTGGCACAATACGCTATCTGAAATATGAGCGACGTAAATTGAACAAATGCGATAGAATTTCGCTGAATTCTTATATTAACCTTAATGTATAATGATCTAATCGGGTCTCTGTTCGCCCTACCCTAGAAGTTTAATGTTGCATTTCACCCGTCACTTCATGCGCCTTGAGATGCCGACTAGCCCAGTACGCTATCTTAAATAGGAGCGACGTAAATTGAACAAATGTGATAGAATTTCGCTGAATTCTTAAATTAACCATAATACAAAATGATCTAATCGGGTCTCTGTTTGCCCTACCCTACAAGTTTAGTAGTCCATTTGACGCGCCATTCCATGCGCTTTGAGATGCCGCTTAGCCCAATACGCTATCTGAAATATGAGCGACGTAAATTGAACAAATGTGATAGAATTTCCCTGAAATCTTATATTCAACAAAATATAAAATGATCTAAGCGGGTCTCTGATTGCCCTATCATAGAAGGTTAATAGTGCATTTCACTCATCATTTCATGCGCTTTAAGATGCCGCTTAGCCCAGTACGCTATCTGAAATAGGAGCGACGTAAGTTTAACAAATGTGATAGAATTACGCTGTATTCTTATATTAACCGTAATATAAAATGATCTAATCGGGTCTCTGTGTGCTTTACCCTAGAAGTTTAATAGAGCATTTTACTCGTCATTTCATGCGCTTTGAGATTCCGCTTAGCCCAATACGCTATCTGAAATAGGAGCGACGTAAATTGAACAAATGTGATAGAATTTCGCTGAAGTCTTATATTAACCTTAATGTAAAATGATCTAATCGGGTCTCTGTTCGCCCTTCCCTAGAAGTTTAATATTGCATTTCACTCGTCATTCCACGCGCTTTAAGTTGCCGCATAGCCCAGTACGCTATCTGAAATAGGAGCAACGTAAATTGAACAAATGTGATAGAATTTTGCTGAATTCTTAAATTAACCATAACATAAAATGATCTAATCGGGTCTCTGTTTGCCCTACCCTAGAAGTTTAATAGTGCATTTTACTCGCCATTCCACGCGCTTAAGTTGCCGCCTAGCCCAGTACGCTATCTGACATAGCAGCGACGTAAATTGAACAAATGTGATAGAATTTTGCTGAATTCTTAAATTAACCATAACATAAAATGATCTAATGGGGTCTCTGTTTGCCCTACCCTAGAAGTTTAATAGTGCATTTTACTCGACATTTCATGCGCTTTGAGATGCCGCTTAGCCCAATACGCCACCTGAAATAGGAGCGACGTAAGTTGAACATATGTGATAGAATTTCGCTGAATTCTTATATTAACCAAAATATAAAATGATCTAATCGGGTCTCTGATTGCCCTATCATAGAAGTTTAATAGTGCATTGTATTCGCCATTTCATGCGCTTTGAGATGCCGCTTAGCGCAATACGCTATCTGAAATAGGAGCGACGTAAATTGAACAAATGTGATAGAATTTCCCTGAAATCTTATATTAAACAAAATATAAAATGATCTAACCGGGTCTCTGATTGCCCTATCAGAGAAGTTTAGGAGTGCATTTTACTCGCCATTTCATGCGCTTTGAGATGCCGCTTGGCACAATACGCTATCTGAAATATGAGCGACGTAAATTGAACAAATGCGATAGAATTTCGCTGAATTCTTATATTAACCTAATGTATAATGATCTAATCGGGTCTCTGTTCGCCCTACCCTAGAAGTTTAATGTTGCATTTCACCCGTCACTTCATGCGCCTTGAGATGCCGACTAGCCCAGTACGCTATCTTAAATAGGAGCGACGTAAATTGAACAAATGTGATAGAATTTCGCTGAATTCTTAAATTAACCATAATACAAAATGATCTAATCGGGTCTCTGTTTGCCCTACCCTACAAGTTTAGTAGTCCATTTGACGCGCCATTCCATGCGCTTTGAGATGCCGCTTAGCCCAAT
>CAKAJE020001812.1:0-25520 GCA_916610135.2 Macropis europaea | reverse complement strand
GCGTCTTAAAGCGCGTGGAATGGCGAGTAAAATGCACTATTAAACTTCCATGATAGGGCAATCAGAGACCCGATCAGATCATTTTATATTTTGTTTAATATAAGAATTCTGCGAAATTCTATCACATTTGTTCAATTTACGTCGCTCCTATTTCAGATAGCGTATTGGGCTAAGCGGCATCTCAAAGCGCATGGAATGACGAGTGAAGTGCACTATTAAACTTCTAGGGTAGGGCGAACAGAGACCCGATTAGATCATTTTACGTTATGGTAAATATAAGAATTCAGCGAAATTCTATCACATTTGTTCAATTTACGTCGCTCCTATTTCAGATAAAGTATTGGGCAATGCGGCATCTCAAAGTGCATGAAATGGCGAGTAAAATGCACTATCAAACTTCTAAGGTAAAGCAAACAAAGACCAGATTAGATCATTTTATATTACGGTTACCATAAGAATTCAGCGTAATTCTATCACATTTGTTCAATTGACGTCGCTCCTATTTCAGATAGCCTACTGGGCTAGGCATCATCCTAAAGCGCGTGGAATGTCGAGTGAAATGCACTGTTAAACTTCTAGGGTGGGGCGAACAGAGACCCGATTATATCATTTTACATTACGGTTAATATAAGAACTCAGCGTAATTTTATCACATTTGTTCAATTTACGTCGCTCCTATTTCGTATTGGGCTAAGCGACATCTCAAAGCGCATGAAATGGCGAGTAAAACGCACTATCGAACTTCTAGGGTACGGCAAACAGAGACCCGATGGGATCATTTTATATTACGGTTAATATAAGAATGCAGCGTAATTCTATCATATTTGTTCAATTTACGTCGCTCCCATTTCAGATAGCGTATTGGGCTAAGCGGCATCTCAAAGCGCATGAAATGGCGAGTAAAATGCACTATTAAACTTCTAGGGTACGGCAAACGGAGACCAGATTAGATCATTTTATATTACGGTTAATTTAAGAATTTAGCGAAATTCTATCACATTTGATCAATTTACGTCGCTCCTATTTCAGATAGCGTATTGGGCTAAGCGGCACCTCAAAGCGCATGAAATGGCGAGTAAAATGCACTATTAAACTTCTAGGGTAAGGCAAACAGAGACCAGATTAGATCATTTTATATTACGGTCAACATAAGAATGCAGCGTAATTCTATCACATTTGTTCAATTTACGTCGCTCCTATTTCAGATAGCGTTTTGGGCTAAGCGGCAACTGAAAGCGCATGAAATGGCGAGTAAATTGCACTATTAAACATCTGGGGTAGGGCAAACATAGACCCGATTAGATCATTTTATATTTTGTTTAATATAAGAATTCAGCGAAATTCTATCACATTTGTTCAATTTACGCCGCTCCTATTTCAGATAGCGTATTGGGCTAAGCGGCATCTCAAAGCGCATGAAATGGCGAGTAAATTGCACTATTAAACTTCTAGGGTAGGGCAAACAGAGACCCGATTAGATCATTTTACGTTACGGTTAATATAAGAATTCTCCGAAATTCTATCACATTTGTTCAATTTACGTCGCTCCTATTTCAGATACCGTATTGGGCTAAGCGGCATCTCAAAGCGCATGAAATGGTGTGTAAAATGCTCTATCAAACTTCTAGGGTAGGACGATCGGAGAGCCGATTAGATCATTTTACATTATGGTTAATATAAGAATTCAGCGAAATTCTATCACGTTTGTTCAATTTACGTCGCTCCTATTTCAGATAGCGTATTGGGCTAAGCGGCATCTCAAAGCGAATAAAATGGCGAGTAAAATGCACTATTACACTTCTAGTGTAGGGCAACCAGAGACCCGACTAGATCATTTTATATTATGGTTAATTTAAGAATTCAGCGAAATTCTATCACGTTTGCTTAATTTACGTCCCTCCTATTTCAGATAGCGTATTGCGCTAAGCGGCATCTCAAAGCGCATGAAATGGTGAGTAAAATGCACTGCCAAACTTCTAGGGTAGGGTGAACAGAGACCCGATTAGATCATTTTACATTATGGTTAATAAAAGAATTCAGCGAAATTCTATCACATTTGTTCAATGTACGTCGCTCCTATTTCAGATAGCGTATTGGGCAAAGCGGCATCTCATAGCGCATGAAATGGCGAGTAAAATGCACTATTAAACTTCCAGGGAAGGGCAAACATAGACCAGATTAGATCATTTTATATTATGGTTAATTTAAGAATTCAGCGAAATTCTATCACATTTGTTCATTTTGCGTCGCTCCTGTTTCAGATAGCGTATTGGACTAAGCGGCATCTCAAAGCGCATGAAATGGCGAGTAAAATTCACTATTAAACTTCTAGGGTAAGGCAAACAGAGACCCAATTAGATCATTTTATATTACGGTTAATATAAGAATTCAGCGTAATTCTATCACATTTGTTCAATTTAAGTCGCTCCAATTTCAGATAACGTATTGGGCTAAGCGGCATCTCAAAGCGCATGAAATGGCGAGTAAACTGCACCATCAAACTTCTAGGGTAGGGCGAACAGAGAGCCGATTAGATCATTTTACATTATGGTTAATATAAGAATTCAGCGAAATTCAATCACATTTGTTCAATTTACGTCGCTCCTATTTCAGATAGCGTATTGGGATAAGTGGCATCTCAAAGCGCATGCAATGGCGAGTAAAATGCACCATCAAACTTCTAGGGTAGGGCGAACAGAGAGCCCATTAGATCATTTTACATTATGGTTAATATAAGAATTCAGCGAAATTCAGTCACATTTGTTCAATTTACGTCGCTCCTATTTCACATAGCGTATTGGGATAAGCAGCATCTCAAAGCGCATGCAATGGCGAGTAAAATGCACTATTAAACTTCTAGGGTAGGGCAACCGGAGACCCGATTAGATCATTTTATATTATGGTTAATATAAGAATTCAGCGTAGTTCTATCACATTTGTTCAATTTACGTCGCTCCTATTTCAGATAGCGTAATGGTCTAAGCGGCATCTCAAAGCACATGAAATGTCGAGTGAAATGCACTATTAAACGTCTAGGGTAGGGCGAACAGAGACCCGATTAGATCATTTTACATTAAGGTTAATATAAGAATTCAGGGAAGTTCTATCACATTTGTTCAATTTACGACGCTCCTATTTCAGATAGCGTATTGGGCTAAGTGGCATCTCAAAGCGCATGAAATGGCGAGTAGAATGAACTAATAAACTTCTAGGTTAAGGCAAATAGGGACCCGATTAGATCATTTTATATTACGGTTAATATAAGAATTCAGCGTAATTCTATCACATTTGTTCAACTTACGTCGCTCCAATTTCAGATAGCGTACTGGGCTAGGAGGCATCTTAAAGCGCGTGGAGGGGCGAGTAAAATGCACTACTCAACTTCTATGATAGGGCAATCAGAGACCCGATTATATCATTTTATATTTTGTTTAATATAAGATTTCAGGGAAATTCTATCACATTTGTTCAATTTACGTCGCTCCTACTTCAGATAGCGTATTGGGCTAAGCGGCATCTCATAGCGCATGAAATGGCGAATAAAGTGCACTATTAAACTTCTAGGCTAGGCCGAACAGAGACCCGATTAGATCACTTTACATAATGGTTAATAAAAGAATTCAGCGAAATTCTATCACATTCGTTCAATTTACGTCGCTCCTATTTCTGATAGCGTATTGGGCTAAGCGGCATCTCAATGCGCATGAAATGGCGAGTAAAATGCACTATTAAACTTCTACGGTAGGGCAAACTGAGACCCGATTAGATCATTTTATATTATGGTTAATTTAAGAATTCAGCAAAATTCTGCCACATTTGTTCAATTTACGTCGATACTATTTCAGATAGCGTATTGGGCTAAGCGGCATCTCAAAGCGCATGAAATGACGAGTGAAATGCACTATTAAACTTCTAGGTTAGGGCGAACAGAGACCCGGTTAGATCATTTTTGATTAAGGTTAATATAAGAATTCAGCAAAATTCTATCACAATTTGTTCAATTTACGTCGCTCATATTTCAGATAGCGTATTGGGCTAAGCGGCGTCTCAAAGCGCAAGAAATGGCGAGTAAAATGCACAATTAAACTTCTAGGGTAGGGCAAACTGAGACCCGATTAGATCATTTTATATTTTGGTTAATATAAGAATTCAGCGAAATTCTATCACATTTGTTCAATTTACGTCTCTCCTACTTCAGATAGCGTATTGGGCTAGGCGCCATCTTAAAGCGCGTGGAATGGCCAGTAAAATGCACTATTAAACTTCTATGATAGGGCAATCAGAGACCTGATTAGATCATTTTATATTTTGGTTAATATAAGAATTCAGCGAAATTCTATCACATTTGTTCAATTTACGTCGCTCCTATTTCAGATAGCGTATTGGGCTAAGCGTCACCTCAAAGCGCATGAAATGGCGAGTAAAATGCACTATTAAACTTCTAGGGTAAGGCAAACAGAGACCCGATTAGATCATTTTATATTACGGTTAATATAAGAATGCAGCGTAATTCCATCACATTTGTTCAACTTACGTCGCTCCTATTTCAGATAGCGTACTGGGCTAGGCTGCATCTCAAAGCGCATGAAATGAGTGAAATGCACTATTAATCTTCTAGGGTAGGGTGAACAGAGACCCGATTAGATCATTTTTGATTAAGGTTAATATAAGAATTCAGCAAAATTCTATCAGAATTTGTTCAATTTACGTCGCTCATATTTCAGATAGCGTACTGTGCTAGCCGGCATCTTAAAGCGCGTGGAATGGCGAGTAAAATGCACTATGAAACTTCTGGGGTAGGGCAAACAGAGACCCGATTAGATCATTTTATATTATGGTTAATACAAGAATTCAGCGAAATTCTATCACATTTGTTCAAATTACGTCGCTCCTATTTCTGATAGCGTACTGGGCTAAGCGGCATCTCAAAGAGCATGACATGGCGAGTAAAATGCACTATTAGACTTCTATGATAGGGAATCAGAGACCCGATTAGATCATTTTATATTTTGGTTAATATGAGTATTCAGCGAAATTCTATCACATTTGTTCAATTTACGTCGCTCCTATTTCAGATAGCGTATTGGGCTAAGCGGCATCTCAAAGCGCATGAAATGGCGAATAAAATGCACTATTAACCTTCTAGGGTAGGGCAAACATAGACCCGATTAGATCATTTTATATTATGGTTTATTTAAGAATTCAGCAAAATTCTATAACACTTGTTCAAGTTACATCGCTCCTATTTCAGATAGCGTACTGTGCTAGCCTGCATCTTAAAGCGCGTCGAATGGCGAGCAAAATGCAGTATTAAACTCCTATGATTGGGCAATCAGAGACCCGATTAGATCATTTTATATTTTGGTTAATATAAGAATTCAGCGAAATTCTATCACATTTGTTCAATTTACGTCGCTCCTATTTCAGATAGCGTATTGGTCTAACCGGCATCTCAAAGCACATGGAATGTCGAGTGAAATGCACTATTAAACGTCTAGGGTAGGGCGAACAGAGACCCGATTAGATCATTTTACATTAAGGTTAATATAAGGATTCAGGGAAGTTCTATCACATTTGTTCAATTTACGTCGCTCCTGTTTCAGATAGCGTACTGGGCTACGCGGCATCTTAAAACGCGTGGAATGTCGAGTAAAATGCACTATTAAACTTCTAGGGTAGGGCAAACAGAAACCCGATTAGATCATTTTATATTATGGTTAATTTAAGAATTCAGCGAAATTCTATCACATTTGTTCAATTTACGTCGCTCCTATTTCTGATAGCGTATTGGGCTAAGCGGCATCTCAAAGAAAATGTCATGGCGAGTAAAATGCACTATTAAACTAGTAGGGTAGGGCAAACAGAGGCCCGATTAGGTCATTTTATATTATGGTTAATTTAAGATTTCAGCAAGATTCTATCACATTTGTTCATTTTATGTCGCTCCTATTTCAGATAGCGTACTGGGCTAGGCAGCATCTTAAAGCGCGTGGAATGGCGAGTAAAATGCACTATTAAACTTCTACGATAGGGAATCAGAGACCCGATTAGATCATTTTATATTTTGGTTAATATAAGGATTCAGCGAAATTCTATCACATTTGTTCAATTTACGTCGCTCCTATTTCAGATAGCGTATTGGGCTAAGCGGCATCTCAAAGCGCATGAAATGGCGAGTAAAATGCATTATTAATCTTCTAGGGTAGGGCAAACATAGACCCGATTAGATCATTTTATATTATGGTCAATTTAAGAATTCAGCAAAATTCTATGACATTTGTTCACTTTACGTCGTTCCTATTTCAGATAGCGTACTGGGCTTGGCGGCATCTTAAAGCGCGTGGAATGGCGTGTAAAATGCACTATTAAACTTGTATGATAGGGCAATCCGAGACCCGATTAGATCATTTTGTATTTTGGTTAATATAAGGATTCAGCGAAATTCTATCACATTTGTTCAATTTACGACGCTCCTATTTCAGATAGCGTATTGGGCTAAGCGGCATCTCAAAGCGCATGAAATGGCGAGTAGAATGAACTAATAAACTTCTAGGGTAAGGCAAATAGAGACCCGATTAGATCATTTTATATTACCGTTAATATAAGAATTCAGCGTAATTCTATCACATTTGTTCAACTTACGTCGCTCCAATTTCAGATAGCGTACTGGGCTAGGCGGCATCTTAAAGCGCGTGGAAGGGCGAGTAAAATGCACTACTCAACTTCTATGATAGGGCAATCAGAGACCCGATTATATCATTTTATATTTTGTTTAATATAAGATTTCAGGGAAATTCTATCACATTTGTTCAATTTACGTCGCTCCTACTTCAGATAGCGTATTGGGCTAAGCGGCATCTCAAAGCGCATGAAATGGCGAGTAAAATGCACTATTAAACTTCTACGGTAGGGCAAACTGAGACCCGATTAGATCATTTTATATTATGGTTAATTTAAGAATTCAGCAAAATTCTATCACATTTGTTCAATTTACGTCTCTCCTACTTCAGATAGCGTACTGGGGTAGGCGCCATCTTAAAGCGCGTGGAATGGCCAGTAAAATGCACTATTAAACTTCTATGATTTGGAATCAGAGACCCGATTAGATCATTTTATATTTTGGTTAGTATAACAATTCAGCGTAATTCTATCACATTTGTTCAACTTACGTCGCTCCTATTTCAGATAGCGTACTGTGCTAGCCGGCATCTTAAAGCGCGTGGAATTGCGAGTAAAATGCACTATGAAACTTCTGGGGTAGGGCAAACAGAGACCCGATTAGATCATTTTATATTATGGTTAATTTAAGAATTCAGCAAGATTCTATCACATTTGTTCAATTTACGTCTCTCCTACTTCAGATAGCGTACTGGGGTAGGCGCCATCTTAAAGCGCGTGGAATGGCCAGTAAAATGCACGATTAAACTTCTATGATAGGGCAATCAGAGACCCGATTAGATCATATTATATTTTGGTTAATATAAGAATTCAGCGAAATTCTATCACATTTGTTCAATTTACGTCGCTCCTATTTCAGATATCGTATTGGTCTAAGCGGCTTCTCAAAGCACATGAAATGTCGTGTGAAATGCACTATTAAACGTCTAGGGTAGGGCGAACAGAGACCCGATTAGATCATTTTACATTAAGGTTAATATAAGAATTCGGGGAAGTTCTATCACGTTTGTTCAATTTACGTCGCTCCTGTTTCAGATAGCGTACTGGGCTACGCGGCATCGTAAAGCGCGTGGAATGTCGAGTAAAATGCACTATTAAACTTCTAGGGTAGGGCAAACAGAAACCCGTTTAGATCATTTTATATTATGGTTAATTTAAGAATTCAGCGAAATTCTATCCCATTTGTTCAATTTACGTCGCTTCTATTTCTGATAGCGTAATGGGCTAGGCGGTATCTTAAAGCACGTGGAATTTCGAGGAAAATGCACTACTCAACTTCTAGGGTAGGGTGAACAGAGACCCGATTAGATCATTTTACATTAAGGTTAATATAAGAATTCAGCGAAATTCTATCACATTTATTCAATTTACGTCGCTCCTATTACAGATAGCGTATTGGGCTAAGCTGTATCTCAAAGGGCATGAAATGACGAGTAAAATGCACTATAAAACTTCTAGGGTAGGGCAAACAGTGACCCGATTAGATCATTTTATATTATGGTTAATTTAAGAATTCAGCGAAATTCTATCACATTTGTTCAATTTACGTCGCGCCCATTTCAGATAGCGTACTGGGCTAGACGGCATCTTAAAGCGCGTGGAATGGCGAGTAAAATGCACTATTAAACTTGAATGATAGGGCAATCGGAGACCCGATTAGATCATTTTATATTGCGGTTAATATAAGAATTCAGCGAAATTCTATCCCATTTGTTCAATTTACGTCGCTTCTATTTCAGACAGCGTATTGGGCTAGGCGGCATCTTAAAGCGCGTGGTATGGCGAGTAAAATGCACTATTAAACTTCTATGATAGCGCAATCAGTGACCCGATTAGATCATTTTATATTTTGGTTAATGTAAGAATTCATCGAAATTCTATCACATTTGTTCAATTTACGTCGCTCCTATTTCAGATAGCGTATTGGCCTAAGCGGCATCTCAAAGCGCCTGAAATGGCGAGTAAAATGCACTATTAAACTTCTAGGGTAAGGCAAACAGAGACCCGATTATATCATTTTATATTGCGGTTCATATAAGAATTCAGCGTAATTCTATCACATTTGTTCAATTTACGTCGCTCCTATTTCAGATAGCGTACTGGGCTAGGCGGCATCTTAAAGCGCGTGGAATGGCGTGTATAATGCACTATCAAACTTCTATGATAGCGCAATCAGAGACCCGATTAGATCATTTTATACTTTGGTTAATATAAGAATTCAGCGAAATTCTATCCCATTTGTTCAATTTACGTCGCTTCTATTTCAGACAGCGTATTGGGCTAGGCGGCATCTTAAAGCGCGTGGAATGGCGAGTAAAATGCACTATTAAACTTCTAGGGTAAGGAGAACAGAGACCCGATTATATCATTTTATATTACGGTTAATATAAGAATTCAGCGTAATTCTATCACATTTATTCAATTTACGTCGCTCCTATTACAGATAGCGTATTGGGCTAAGCTGTATCTCAAAGCGCATGAAATGACGAGTAAAATGCACTATAAAACTTCTAGGGTAGGGCAAACAGTGACCCGATTAGATCTTTTTATATTATGGTTAATTTAAGAATTCAGCGAAATTCTATCACATTTGTTCAATTTACGTCGCGCCCATTTCAGATAGCTTATTGGGCTAAGCGGCATCTCAAAGCGCATGAAACGGCGAGTAAAATGCACTATTAAACTTCTAGGGTAAGGCAAACAGAGACCCGATTATATCATTTTATATTGCGGTTAATATAAGAATTCAGTGAAATTCAATCCCATTTGTTCAATTTACGTCGCTTCTATTTCAGACAGCGTATTGGGCTAGGCGGCATCGTAAAGCGCGTGGAATATGGAGGAAAATGCACTACTCAACTTCTAGGGTAGGGCGAACAGAAACCCGAATAGATCATTTTACATTAAGGTTAATATAAGAATTCAGCGAAATTCTATCACATTTGTTCAATTTACGTCGCTCATATTTCGGATAGCGTATTGGGCTAAGCGGCATCTCAAAGCGCAAGAAATGGCGAGTGAAATGCACTATTATCCTTCTAGGGTAGGGCAAACAGAGACCCTATTAGATCATTTTATATTATGGTTAATTTAAGAATTCAGCGAAATTCTATCACATTTGTTCAATTTACATCGCTCCTATTTCAGATAGCGCACTGGGCTAGGCGTTATCTTAAAGCGCGTGGAATGGGGAGTAAAATGCACTATTAAACTTCTGTGATAGGGAATCAGAGACCCGATTAGATCATTTTATATTTTGGTTAATATAAGGATGCAGAGAAATTCTGTCACATTTGTTCAATTTACGTCGCTTCTATTTCAGACAGCGTATTGGGCTAGGCGGCATCTTAAAGCGCGTGGAATGGCGAGTAAAATGCACTATTAAACTTGTATGATAGGGCAATCAGATACCCGATTAGATCATTTTATATTTTGGTTAATACAAGAATTCAGCAAAATTCTATCACATTTGTTCAATTTACGTCGCTCATATTTCAGATAGCGTATTGGGCTAAGCGGCATCTCAAAGCGCATGAAATGGCGAGTAAAATGCACTATTGAACTTCTGTGATAGGGCAATCAGAGACTCGATCAGATCATTTTATATTTTGGTTAATATAAGAATTCAGCGAAATTCTATCACATTTGTTCAATTTACGTCGCTCCTATTTCAGATAGCGTATTGGGCTAAGCGGCATCTCAAAGCGCATTAAATGGCGAGTAAAATGCACTATTAATCTTCTAGGGTAGGGCAAACATAGACCCGATTAGATTATTTTATATTATGGTTAATTTAAGAATTCAGCAAAATTCTATCACATTTGTTCAATTTACATTGCTCCTATTTCAGATAGCGTACTGGGCTAGGCGGCATCTTAAAGCGCGTGGAATGGCGTGAAAGATGCACTATTAAACTTCTATGATAGGGAATCAGAGACCCGATTAGATCATTTTATATTTTGGTTAATATAAGGATGCAGCGAAATTCTGTCACATTTGTTCAATTTACGTCGCTTCTATTTCAGACAGCGTATTGGGCTAGGCGGCATCTTAAAGCGCGTGGAATGGCGAGTAAAATGCACTATTAAACTTGTATGATAGGGCAATCACAGACCCGATTAGATCATTTTATATTTTGGTTAATATAAGGATTCAGCAAAATTCTATCACATTTGTTCAATTTACGTCGCTCATATTTCAGATAGCGTATTGGGCTAAGCGGCAGCTCAAAGCGCATGAAATGGCGAGTAAAATGCACTATTAAACTTCTAGGGTAGGGTAAACATAGACCCGATTAGAGCAATTTATATTATGGTTAGTTTAAGAATTCAGCAAAATTCTATCACATTTGTTCAATTTACTTCGCTCATATTTCAGATAGCGTATTTGCCTAAGCGGCATCTCAAAGCGCAAGAAATGGCGAGTAAAATGCACTATTAAACTTCTATGATAGGGCAATGAGAGACCCGATTAGATCATTTTATATTACGGTTAATATAAGAATTCAGCGTAATTCTATCACATTTGCTCAATTTACGTCGCTCCTATTTCAGATAGCGTATTGGGCTAATCGGCATCTCAAAGCGCATGAAGTGGCGAGTAAAATGCACTATTATCCTTCTAGGGTAGGGCAAACAGAGACCCTATTAGATCATTTTATATTATGGTTAATTTAAGAATTCATCGAAATTCTATCACATTTGTTCAATTTACTTCGCTCCTATTTCAGATAGCGCACTGGGCTAGGCGTTATCTTAAAGCGCGTGGAATGGGGAGTAAAATGCACTATTAAACTTCTGTGATAGGGAATCAGAGACCCGATTAGATCATTTTATATTTTGGTTAATATAAGGATGCAGCGAAATTCTGTCACATTTGTTCAATTTACGTCGCTTCTATTTCAGACAGCGTATTGGGCTAGGCGGCATCTTAAAGCGCGTGGAATGGCGAGTAAAATGCACTATTAAACTTGTATGATAGGGCAATCAGATACCCGATTAGATCATTTTATATTTTGGTTAATACAAGAATTCAGCAAAATTCTATCACATTTGTTCAATTTACGTCGCTCATATTTCAGATAGCGTATTGGGCTAAGCGGCATCTCAAAGCGCATGAAATGGCGAGTAAAATGCACTATTGAACTTCTGTGATAGGGCAATCAGAGACTCGATCAGATCATTTTATATTTTGGTTAATATAAGAATTCAGCGAAATTCTATCACATTTGTTCAATTTACGTCGCTCCTATTTCAGATAGCGTATTGGGCTAAGCGGCATCTCAAAGCGCATTAAATGGCGAGTAAAATGCACTATTAATCTTCTAGGGTAGGGCAAACATAGACCCGATTAGATTATTTTATATTATGGTTAATTTAAGAATTCAGCAAAATTCTATCACATTTGTTCAATTTACATTGCTCCTATTTCAGATAGCGTACTGGGCTAGGCGGCATCTTAAAGCGCGTGGAATGGCGTGTAAAATGCACTATTAAGCTTCTATGATTGGGAATCAGAGACCCGATTAGATCATTTTATATTTTGGTTAATATAAGGATGCAGCGAAATTCTGTCACATTTGTTCAATTTACGTCGCTTCTATTTCAGACAGCGTATTGGGCTAGGCGGCATCTTAAAGCGCGTGGAATGGCGAGTAAAATGCACTATTAAACTTGTATGATAGGGCAATCAGAGACCCGATTAGATCATTTTATATTTTGGTTAATATAAGGATTCAGCAAAATTCTATCACATTTGTTCAATTTACGTCGCTCATATTTCAGATAGCGTATTGGGCTAAGCGGCAGCTCAAAGCGCATGAAATGGCGAGTAAAATGCACTATTAAACTTCTAGGGTAGGGTAAACATAGACCCGATTAGATCAATTTATATTATGGTTAGTTTAAGAATTCAGCAAAATTCTATCACATTTGTTCAATTTACTTCGCTCATATTTCAGATAGCGTATTGGGCTAAGCGGCATCTCAAAGCGCATGAAATGGCGAGTAAAATGCACTATTAAACTTCTAGGGTAGGGCAAGCAGAGACCCGATTATATCATTTTATATTATGGTTAATTTAAGAATTCAGCAAAATTCTATCACATTTGTTCAATTTACATTGCTCCTATTTCAGATAGCGTACTGGGCTAGGCGGCATCTTAAAGCGCGTGGAATGGCGTGTAAAATGCACTATTAAACTTCTATGATAGGGAATCAGAGACCCGATTAGATCATTTTATATTTTGGTTAATATAAGGATGCAGCGAAATTCTGTCACATTTGTTCAATTTACGTCGCTTCTATTTCAGACAGCGTATTGGGCTAGGCGGCATCTTAAAGCGCGTGGAATGGCGAATAAAATGCACTATTAAACTTGTATGATAGGGCAATCAGAGACCCGATTAGATCATTTTATATTTTGGTTAATATAAGGATTCAGCAAAATTCTATCACATTTGTTCAATTTACGTCGCTCATATTTCAGATAGCGTATCGGGCTAAGCGGCAGCTCAAAGCGCATGAAATGGCGAGTAAAATGCACTATTAAACTTCTAGGGTAGGGTAAACATAGACCCGATTAGATCAATTTATATTATGGTTAGTTTAAGAATTCAGCAAAATTCTATCACATTTGTTCAATTTACTTCGCTCATATTTCAGATAGCGTATTGGCCTAAGCGGCATCTCAAAGCGCAAGAAATGGCGAGTAAAATGCACTATTAAACTTCTATGATAGGGCAATGAGAGACCCGATTAGATCATTTTATATTACGGTTAATATAAGAATTCAGCGTAATTCTATCACATTTGCTCAATTTACGTCGCTCCTATTTCAGATAGCGTATTGGGCTAATCGGCATCTCAAAGCGCATGAAGTGGCGAGTAAAATGCACTATTATCCTTCTAGGGTAGGGCAAACAGAGACCCTATTAGATCATTTTATATTATGGTTAATTTAAGAATTCAGCGAAATTCTATCACATTTGTTCAATTTACATCGCTCCTATTTCAGATAGCGCACTGGGCTAGGCGTTATCTTAAAGCGCGTGGAATGGGGAGTAAAATGCACTATTAAACTTCTGTGATAGGGAATCAGAGACCCGATTAGATCATTTTATATTTTGGTTAATATAAGGATGCAGCGAAATTCTGTCACATTTGTTCAATTTACGTCGCTTCTATTTCAGACAGCGTATTGGGCTAGGCGGCATCTTAAAGCGCGTGGAATGGCGTGTAAAATGCACTATTAAACTTGTATGATAGGGCAATCAGATACCCGATTAGATCATTTTATATTTTGGTTAATACAAGAATTCAGCAAAATTCTATCACATTTGTTCTATTTACGTCGCTCATATTTCAGATAGCGTATTGGGCTAAGCGGCATCTCAAAGCGCATGAAATGGCGAGTAAAATGCACTATTGAACTTCTGTGATAGGGCAATCAGAGACTCGATCAGATCATTTTATATTTTGGTTAATATAAGAATTCAGCGAAATTCTATCACATTTGTTCAATTTACGTCGCTCCTATTTCAGATAGCGTATTGGGCTAAGCGGCATCTCAAAGCGCATTAAATGGCGAGTAAAATGCACTATTAATCTTCTAGGGTAGGGCAAACATAGACCCGATTAGATTATTTTATATTATGGTTAATTTAAGAATTCAGCAAGATTCTATCACATTTGTTCAATTTACATTGCTCCTATTTCAGATAGCGTACTGGGCTAGGCGGCATCTTAAAGCGCGTGGAATGGCGTGTAAAATGCACTATTAAACTTCTATGATAGGGAATCAGAGACCCGATTAGATCATTTTATATTTTGGTTAATATAAGGATGCAGCGAAATTCTGTCACATTTGTTCAATTTACGTCGCTTCTATTTCAGACAGCGTATTGGGCTAGGCGGCATCTTAAAGCGCGTGGAATGGCGAGTAAAATGCACTATTAAACTTGTATGATAGGGCAATCAGAGACCCGATTAGATCATTTTATATTTTGGTTAATATAAGGATTCAGCAAAATTCTATCACATTTGTTCAATTTACGTCGCTCCTATTTCAGATAGCGTTTTGGGCTAAGCGGCAACTGAAAGCGCATGAAATGGCGAGTAAATTGCACTATTAAACATCTAGGGTAGGGCAAACATAGACCCGATTAGATCATTTTATATTTTGTTTAATATAAGAATTCAGCGAAATTCTATCACATTTGTTCAATTTACGTCGCTCCTATTTCAGATACCGTATTGGGCTAAGCGGCATCTCAAAGCACATGAAATGTCGAGTGAAATGCACTATTAAACGTCTAGGGTAGGGCGAACAGAGACCCGATTAGATCATTTTACATTAAGGTTAATATAAGAATTCAGGGAAGTTCTATCACATTTGTTCAATTTACGTCGCTCCTATTTCAGATAGCGTATTGGGCTAAGCGGCATCTCAAAGCGCATGAAATGAGTGAAATGCACTATTAATCTTCTAGGGTAGGGTGAATAGAGACCCGGTTAGATCATTTTTGATTAAGGTTAATATAAGAATTCAGCAAAATTCTATCACAATTTGTTCAATTTACGTCGCTCATATTTCAGATAGCGTATTGGGCTAAGCGGCGTCTCAACGAGCAAGAAGTGGCGAGTAAAATGCACAATTAAACTTCTAGGGTAGGGCAAACAGAGACCCGATTAGATCATTTTATATTTTGATTAATATACGAATTCAGCGAAATTCTATCACATTTGTTCAATTTACGTCGCTCCAATTTCAGATAGCGTACTGGGCTAGACGGCATCTTAAAGCGCGTGGAATGGCGAGTAAAATGCACTATTAAACTTGTATGATAGGGCAATCGGAGACCCGATTAGATCATTTTATATTTTGGTTAATATAAGGATTCAGCGAAATTCTATCACATTTGTTCAATTTACGTCGCTCCTATTTCAGATAGCGTGTTCGGCTAAGCGGCATCTCAAAGCGCAAGAAATGGCGAGTGAAATGCACTGCTAAACTTCTAGGGTAGGGCAAACAGAGACACGATTAGATCATTTTATATTATTGTTAATTTAAGAATTCAGCAATATTCTACCACATTTGTTCAATTTACGTCGCTCCTATTTCACATAGCGTACTGGGCTAGTCGGCATCTTAAAGCGCGTGGAATAGTGAGTAAAATGCACTATCAAACGTCTATGATAGGGCAATCAGAGACCCGATTAGATCATTTTATATTATGGTTACTTTAAGAATTCAGCAAAATTCTACCACATTTGTTCAATTTACGTCGTTCCTCTTTCTGATAGCGTACTGGGCTAGGCGGCATCTTAAAGCGCGTGGAATATCGAGGAAAACGCACTACTCAACTTCTAGGGTAGGGCAAGCAGAGACCCGATTATATCATTTTATATTATGGTTAATTTAAGAATTCAGCGAAATTCTATCACATTTATTCAATTTACGTCGCTCCTATTACAGATAGCGAATTGGGCTAAGCTGTATCTCAAAGCGCATGAAATGACGAGTAAAATGCACTATAAAACTTCTAAGGTAGGGCAAACAGTGACCCGATTAGATCATATTATATTATGGTTAATTTAAGAATTCAGCGAAATTCTATCACATTTGTTCAATTTACGTCGCGCCCATTTCACATCGCGTATTGGGCTAAGCGGCATCTCAAAGCGCATGAAACGGCGAGTAAAATGCACTATTAAACTTCTAGGGTAAGGCAAACAGAGACCCGATTATATCATTTTATATTGCGGTTCATATAAGAATTCAGCGTAATTCTATCACATTTGTTCAATTTACGTCGCTCCTATTTCAGATAGCGTACTGGGCTAGGCGGCATCTTAAAGCGCGTGGAATGGCGAGTATAATGCACTATCTAACTTCTATGATAGGGCAATCAGAGACCCGATTAGATCATTTTATATTTTGGTTAATATAAGAATTCATCGAAATTCTATCACATTTGTTCAATTTACGTCGTTCCTCTTTCTGATACCGTACTGGGCTAGGCGGCATCTTAAAGCGCGTGGAATATGGAGGAAAATGCACTACTCAACTTCTAGGGTAGGGCGAACAGAAACCCGATTAGATCATTTTACATTAAGGTCAATATAAGAATTCAGCGAAATTCTATCACATTTGTTCAATTTACGTCGCTCATATTTCGGATAGCGTATTGGGATAAGCGGCATCTCAAAGCGCAAGAAATGGCGAGTGAAATGCACTATTAAACTTCTAGGGTAGCTCAAACAGAGACTCGATTAGATCATTTTATATTATTGTTAATTTAAGAATTCAGCAAAATTCTATCACATTTGTTCAATTTACGTCGCTCCTATTTCACATAGCGTACTGGGCTAGGCGGCATCTTAAAGCGCGTGGAATGGTGAGTAAAACGCACTATTAAACTTCTAGGATAGGGCAATCAGAGACCCGATTAGATCATTTTATATTTTGGTTAATATAAGAATTCAGCGAAATTCTATCCCATTTGTTCAATTTACGTCGCTCCAATTTCACATAGCGTACTGGGCTAGGCGGCATCTTGAAGCGCGTGGAATGGCGAGTGAAATGCACTATTAAACTTCTATGATAGGGCAAACATAGACCCGATTAGATCATTTTATATTATGGTTAATTTAAGAATTCAGCAAAATTCTATCACATTTGTTCAATTTACATGGCTCCTATTTCAGGTAGCGTACTGGGCTAGGCCACATCTTAAAGCGCGTGGAATGGCGGGTAAAATGCACTATTAAACTTCTATGATAGGGAATGAGAGACCCGATTAGATCATTTTATATTTTGGTTAATATAAGGATTCAGCGAAATTCTGTCACATTTGTTCAATTTACGTCGTTCCTATTTCAGATAGCGTACTGGGGTAGGCGCCATCTTAAAGCGCGTGGAATGGCGAGTAAAATGCACTATTAAACTTGTATGATAGGGCAATCAGAGACCCGATTAGATCATTTTATATTTTGGTTAATATAAGGATTCAGCAAAATTCTATCACATTTGTTCAATTTACGTCGCTCCTATTTCAGATGGCGTATTGGGCTAAGCGGCATTTCAAAGCGCATGAAATGGCGAGTAAAATGCACTATTAATCTTCTAGGGTAGGGCAAACATAGACCCGATTAGAATATTTTATATTATGGTTAATTTAAGAATTCAGCAAAATTCTATCACATTTGTTCAATTTACGTCGCTCATATTTCAGATAGCGTATTGGGCTAAGGGGCATCTCAAAGCGCACGAAATGGCCAGTAAAATGCACTATTAAACTTCTATGATAGGGCAATCAGAGACCCGATTAGATCATTTTATATTTTGTTTAATATAAGAATTCAGGGAAATTCTATCACATTTGTTCAATTTACGTCGCTCCTATTTCAGATAGCGTATTGGGCTAAGCGGCATCTCAAAGCGCATGAAATGGCAAGTAAAATGCTCTATTAAACTTCTAGGGTAGGGCAAACAGGGACCCGATTAGATCATTTCATATTATTGTTAATTAAAGAATTCAGCAAAATTCTATCACATTTGTTCAATTTACGTCGCTCCTATTTCAGATAGCGTACTGGGCTAGGCCGCATCTTAAAGCGCGTGGAATGGCGAGTAAAATGCACTATTAAACTTCTATGATAGGGAATGAGAGACCCGATTAGATCATTTTATATTTTGGTTAATATAAGGATTCAGCGAAATTCTGTCACATTTGTTCAATTTACGTCGTTCCTATTTCAGATAGCGTACTGGGCTAGGCGGCATCTTAAAGCGCGTGGAATGGCGAGTAAAATGCACTATTAAACTTGTATGATAGGGCAATCAGAGACCCGATCAAATCATTTTATATTTTGGTTAATATAAGAATTCAACAAAATTCTATCACATTTGTTCAATTTACGTCGCTCATATTTCAGATAGCGTATTGGGCTAAGCGGCATCTCAAAGCGCATGAAATGTCGAGTAAAATGCACTATTAAACTTCTAGGGTAGGGCAAACAGAGACCGGATTAGATCATTTTATATTATGGTTAATTTAAGAATTCAGGAAAATTCTATCACATTTGTTCAATTTACGTCGCTCCTATTTCAGATAGCCTACTGGGCTAGGCCGCCTCTTAAACCGCGCGGAATGGCGAGTAAAATGCACTCTTAACCTTCTACGATAGGGCAATCAGAGACCCGATTAGATCATTTTATATTTTGGTTAATATAAGAATTCAGCGTAATTCTATCACATTTGTTCAATTTACGTCGCTCCTATTTCAGATAGCGTATTGGGCTAAGCGGCATCTCAAATCGCAAGAAATGGCAAGTAAAATGCACTATTAAACTTCTAGGGTAGGGCAAACAGAGACCCGATTAGATCATTTTATATTATGGTTAATTTAAGAATTCAGAGATATTCTATCTCATTTGTTCAATTTACGTCGCTCCGATTTTAGATAGCGTATTGGGCTAAGCGGCATCTCAAAGCGCATGAAATGGCAAGTAAAATGCTCTATTAAACTTCTAGGGTAGGGCAAACAGAGACCCGATTAGATCATTTTATATTATGGTTAATTTAAGAATTCAGCAAAATTCTATCACATTTGTTCAATTCACGTAGCTCCAATTTCAGATAGCGGACTGGGCTAGACGGCACCTTAAAGCGCACGAAATGACGAGTAAAATGCAATACTAAACTTCTTTGATAGGGCAATCAGAGACCCGATTAGATCATTTTATATTATTGTTAATATAAGAATTCAGAGTAATTCTATCACATTTCTTCAATTTACGTCGCCCCTCTTTCAGATAGCGTATTGGGCTAGGTTGCATCTTAAGGCGCATGAAATGTCGAGTAAAATGACCTACTATACTTCTCGGATAGGGCAATCAGAGACCTGATTAGGTGATCTTATATTATGATTAATATAAGAATTCTGCGTAATTCTATCACATTTGTTCAATTTATGTCGTTCCTATTTCAGATAGCGCATTGGGCTAGGCGGCACCTTAAAGCGCATGAAATGTCGAGTAAAATGCACTACTAACCTTCTATGATAGGGCAATCTGAGACCAGATTAGATCATTTTATATTATGGTTATTATAAGAATTCTGCGTACTTCTGTCACATTTATTCAATTTACGCAGCTCCAAATTCAGATAGCGGATTGGGCTAGACGGCACCTTAAAGCGCATGAAATGTCGAGTAAAATGCACTACTAACCTTCTATGATAGGGCAATCAGAGACCCGATTAGATCATTTTATATTATTGTTAATATAAGAATGCTGCGTAATTTTATCGCATTTGTTCAATTTACGTCGCCGCTATTTGAGATGGCGTACTGGGATAGGTGGCATCTTAAAGCGCATGAAATGTCGAGTAAAGTGCACTACCAAACTTCTCGGATAGGGCAATCAGATACCCGATTAGGTCATCTTATATTATGGTTTATATAAGGATTCAGCGAAATTGTATCACATTTGTTCAATTTACGTCGCTCCTATTTCAGATAGCGTATCGGGCTAAGCGGCACCATAAAGCGCATGAAATGACGAATAAAATGCACCATTAAGCTTCTATGATAGGGCAATCAGAGACCCGATTAGATCATTTTATATTATGGTTAATATAAGAATTCTGCGTAATTCTATCACATTTGTTCAATTTATGTCGTTCCTATTTCAGATAGCGTATTGGGCAATGCGGCACCTTAAAGCGCATGAAATGACGAGTAAAACGCACTATTAAACTTCTATGATAGGGCAATCAGAGTCCCGATTAGATTATTTTAAATTATGGTTAATATAAGAATTCTTGCGTAATTCTGTCACATTTGTCCAATTTACGGCGCTCCTATTTCAAATAGCGTATTGGGCGAGGCGGCATACTAAAGCGAATGAAATTACGAGTAAAATGCACTACTAAACTTCTCGGATAGGGCAATCACAGACCCGACAATGTCATTTTAAATTATGGTCAATATAAGAATGCTGCGTAATTCTATCACATTTATTCAATTTACGTCGCTCCTATTTCAGATAGCGTATTGGGCGAGGCGGCATCTTAAAGCGCATGAAATGTCGAGTAAAATGCACTACTAACCTTCTCGGATTGGGCAATCAGAGATCCGATTAGGTCATTTTAAATTATGGTTAATATAAGAACTCTGCGTAATTCTATCACATTTATTCAATTTACGTCGCTTCTATTTCAGATAGCGTATTGGGCTAAGCGGCACCTTAAAGCGCATGGAATGGCGAGTAAAATGCAGTACTAAACTTCTTTGATAGGGCAATCAGAGACCCGATGAGATCATTTTATGTTATGGTTTATATAAGAATTCTGCGTAACTCTATAACATTTATTCAATTTACGCAGCTCCAATTTCAGATAGCTGATTGGGCTAGACGGCACCATAAAGCGCATGAAATGTCGAGTAAAATGCACTATTAAACTTCTGTGATAGGGCACTCAGAAACCAGAATAGATCGTATTATATTATGGTTAATATAAGAATTCTGCGTAATTCTATCACATTTGTTCAATTTATGTCGTTCCTATTTCAGATAGCGCATTGGGCTAGGCGGCACCTTAAAGAGCATGAAATGTCGAGTAAAATGCACTACTAACCTTCTCGGATAGGGCAATCAGAGATCCGATTAGGTCATTTTAAATTATGGTTAATATAAGAACTCTGCGTAATTCTATCACATTTATTCAATTTACGTCGCTTCTATTTCAGATAGCGTATTGGGCTAAGCAGCACCTTAAAGCGCATGGAATGACGAGTAAAATGCAGTACTAAACTTCTTTGATAGGGCAATCAGAGATCCGATGAGATCATTTTGTGTTATGGTTAATATAAGAATTCTGCGTACTTCTATCACATTTGTTCAATTTGTGTCGCTCCCATTTCAGATAGCGTATTGGGCTAGGTGGCATCTTAAAGCGCATGAAATGTCGTGTAAAATGCACTAGTAGACATCTATGATAGTGCAATCAGAGACCCGATTAGATCATTTTGTATTATTGTTAATATAAGAATTCAACGTAATTTTATCACATTTGTTCAATTTATGTCGCTCCTATTTCAGATAGCGTATTGGGCCAAGCGGCACCTTAAAGCGCATGAAATGACGAGTAACATGCACTATTAAACTTCTATGATAGGGCAATCAGAGACCCGAATAGATCGTATTATATTATGGTTTATATAAGAATTCTGCGTAATTCTATCACATTTGTTCAATTTATGTCGCTCCTATTTCAGATAGCGTATTGGACTAGGCGGCACCTTAAAGCGCATGAAATGTCGAGTAAAATGCACTATTAAACTTCTATGATAGGGCAATCAGAAACCAGAATAGATCGTATTATATTATGGTTAATATAAGAATTCTGCGTAATTCTATCACATTTGTTCAATTTATGTCGTTCCTATTTCAGATAGCGCATTGGGCTAGGCAGCACCTTTAAGCGCATGAAATGTCGAGTAAAATGCACTACTAACCTTCTATGATAGGGCAATCTGAGACCAGATTAGATCATTTTATATTATGGTTATTATAAGAATTCTGCGTACTTCTGTCACATTTGTTCAATTTGTGTCGCTCCTATTTCAGATAGCGTATTGGACTAGGCGGCACCTTAAAGCGCATGAAATGTCGAGTAAAATGCACTATCAAACTTCTATGATAGGGCAATCAGAGACCCGGATGGATCGTATTATATTATGTTTAATATTAGAATTCTGCGTTATTCTATCACATTTGTTCAATTTACGTCGCCCCTATTTAGAGATAGCGTATTGGGCTAGTTGGCATCTTGAAGCGCATGAAATGTCGAGTAAAATGCACTATTAAACTTCTATGATAGGGCAATCAGAGACCCGATGAGATCATTTTATATTATGGTTAATATAAGAATTCCGCGTAACTCTATCACATTTATTCAATTTACGCAGTTCCTACTTCAGATAGCGCATTGGGCTAAGCGGCACCTTAAAGCGCATGAAATGACGTGTAAAATGCACTATTAAACTTCTATGATAGGGCAATCAGAGTCCCGATTGGATCATTTTAAATTATGGTTAATATAAGAATTCTTGCGTAATTCTATCACATTTGTTCAATTTACGTCTCTCCTATTTCAGATAGCGTATTGGGCTAAGCGGCATCTTAAAGCTCATGAAATGACGTGTAAAATGCACTATTAAACTTCTATGATAGCGCAATCAGAGTCCCGATTAGATTATTTTAAATTATGGTTAATATAAGAATTCTTGCGTAATTCTATCACATTTGTCCAATTTACGGCGCTCCTATTTCAAATAGCGTATTGGGCGAGGCGGCATATTAAATCGAATGAAATTACGAGTAAAATGCACTACTAAACTTCTCGAATAGGGCAATCACAGACCCGACAAGGTCATTTTAAATTATGGTCAATATAAGAATGCTGCGTAATTCTATCACATTTATTCAATTTACGTCGCTCCTATTTCAGATAGCGTATTGGGCGAGGCGGCATCTTAAAGCGCATGAAATGTCGAGTAAAATGCACTACTGACCTTCTCGGATAGGGCAATCAGAGACCCGATTAGATCATTTTATATTATGGTTAATATAAGAATTCCGCGTAACTCTATCACATTTATTCAATTTACGCAGTTCCTACTTCAGATAGCGCATTGGGCTAAGCGGCATCTTAAAGCGCATGAAATGACGAGTAAAACGCACTATTAAACTTCTATGATAGGGCAATCAGAGACCCGATTAGGTCATCTTATATTATGATTAATATAAGAATTCAGCGTAATTCTATCACATTTGTCCAATTTACGTCGCTCCTATTTCAAATAGCGTATTGAGCGAGGCGGCATATTAAAGCGAATGAAATTACGAGTAAAATGCACTACTAAACTTCTCGGGTAGGGCAATCTCAGACCCGACAAGGTCATTTTTAATTATGGTTAATATAAGAATTCTGCGTAATTCTATCACATTTATTCAATTTACGTCGCTCCTATTTCAGATAGCGTATTGGGATAAGCAGCACGTTAAAGCGCATGGAATGACGAGTAAAATGCAGTACTAAACTTCTTTGATACGGCTATCAGAGACCCGATGAGATCATTTTGTGTTATGGTTAATATAAGAATTCTGCGTACTTCTATCACATTTGTTCAATTTGTGTCGCTCCCATTTCAGATAGCGTATTGGGCTAGGTGGCATCTTAAAGCGCATGAAATGTCGTGTAAAATGCACTAGTAGACATCTATGATAGTGCAATCAGAGACCCGATTAGATCATTTTGTATTATTGTTAATATAAGAATTCAACGTAATTTTATCACATTTGTTCAATTTATGTCGTTCCTACTTCAGATAGCGCATTGGGCTAGGCGGCACCTTAAAGCGCATGAAATGACGAGTAACATGCACTATTAAACTTCTATGATAGGGCAATCAGAGACCCGAATAGATCGTATTATATTATGGTTTATATACGAATTCTGCGTAATTCTATCACATTTGTTCAATTTATGTCGCTCCTATTTCAGATAGCGTATTGGACTAGGCGGCACCTTAAAGCGCGTGAAATGTCGAGTAAAATGCACTATTAAACTTCTATGATAGGGCAATCAGAAACCAGAATAGATCGTATTATATTATGGTTAATATAAGAATTCAGCGTAATTTTATCACATTTGTACAATTTACGTCGCCCCTATTTCAGATAGCTTATTAGGCTAGGCGGCACCTTAAAGCGCATGAAATGACGAGTAAAATGCGCTATTAAACTTCTGTGATAGGGCAATCAGAAACCAGAATAGATCGTATTATATTATGGTTAATATAAGAATTCTGCGTAATTCTATCACATTTGTTCAATTTATGTCGTTCCTATTTCAGATAGCGCATTGGGCTAGGCGGCACCTTAAAGCGCATCAAATGTCGAGTAAAATGCACTACTAACCTTCTATGATAGGGCAATCTGAGACCAGATTAGATCATTTTATATTATGGTTATTATAAGAATTCTGCGTACTCCTGTCACATTTGTTCAATTTGTGTCGCTCCTATTTCAGATAGCGTATTGGACTAGGCGGCACCTTAAAGCGCATGAAATGTCGAGTAAAATGCACTATCAAACTTCTATGATAGGGCAATAAGAGACCCGGATGGATCGTATTATATTATGGTTAATATAAGAATTCTGCGTAATTCTATCACATTTGTTCAATTTATATCGTTCCTATTTCAGATAGTGTATTCGGCTAGACGGCAACTTAAAGCGCATGAAATGACGAGTAAAATGCACTATTAAGCTTCTATGATAGGGCAATCAGAGAACCGGATACATCGTATTATATTATGTTTAATATTAGAATTCTGCGTAATTCTATCACATTTGTTCAATTTACGTCGCCCCTATTTAGAGATAGCGTATTGGGCTAGTTGGCATCTTGAAGCGCATGAAATGTCGAGTAAAATGCACTATTAAACTTCTATGATAGGGCAATCAGAGACCCGATTAGATCATTTTATATTATGGTTAATATAAGAATTCCGCGTAACTCTATCACATTTATTCAATTTACGCAGTTCCTACTTCAGATAGCGCATTGGGCTAGTTGGCATCTTGAAGCGCATGAAATGTCGAGTAAAATGCACTATTAAACTTCTATGATAGGGCAATCAGAGACCCGAATAGATCGTATTATATTATGGTTTATATAAGAATTCTGCGTAATTCTATCACATTTGTTCAATTTATGTCGCTCCTATTTCAGATGGCGTATTGGACTAGGCGGCACCTTAAAGCGCGTG